>WAAE01005975.1:299983-326081 GCA_013400495.1 Nicator chloris
AATTTTTATATATAAGTACGTACTTTCTCCCAGCTTTTTAATCTTTTAACCCACCTCTTCTAAACAAATGCTTGCCTAGCAAGAACTAGCACAGCCTGATACTTACATAGACAATTGTGACACAGAGAAGTACATTTATCCTTTCTTGTGCTTTTGTGTATGGTTTTCCAAAGGAGGAATATGCTCCTCCTTGGACTTGAGATTTTTAGGTCCAAATAGAGGTGTTAGTTGCCTGCCCCAAAGACTAAAATCCCAGGGAAATCAGAAGAATGGATGAGCATCCTTGAAGTGAGATGTGCTAGAGCAATTGCCTTAATGGCAGCTGCTGGTTCCAAGCTTCCTCAGCTATAAAGATCTGTCAGTTCAACCCTGGGACTTCACAGTTTTGGCCATTGTAGTTTGAAATCTCCCCCTGGAAAACCATTATCTTCTGTACTGAGATGGAAGATGCAGGAGACAAAGATGCTGATCTGGGATGTCAATGCGACCCCACCACAAACCTTCTAGCATTTGCTCCTGGCAGAGGAGCTGTGCCCACGTGGAGTGAGCCCTTAGCTGTGATGGTCTCTGTAACTCCACCACCAGGCTCCAAATCCAGCTCATGCCCCTCAGAGACTCGCTGGCAGCAAGCACATCCCCTCCCTGATGTACATTCTGGCCCCTGGTTTCTAGATGCAGTGCTGAAGTATCCGAGGAAATGCTCTCATGGGATAGAGAAGCTGGTTTGCTAGCACACCATAAGCACATCAGTACCATTGGGATCACCCCAGAATTACCCACACTGATGGAAATGGACCTTGCAGGTTTGGAGCTGAAACTCTGTGGAAAGACAGCTGAAGCTGTGGGAAAAGCTTGCTTTAAAGGCCAGTGATGGTGAGTCACTTGAATCTGAAATCAAATGGAGATCTCTTATGAGGGTGGGCACAAGCCCACCTTTATAATGGAAAGCCACCTTGTTTTCTGTGGGATTAGATCATGGGAACCCTTCTTTCTCTCAGCTTTTCTCAGAGATACGGCACATTCCATTAACAGCTTCTGTCCATCTGACTTTTACACATGTTCATGCCTTAAAGAAAGTATAACAGCATTTTATAACAATACCTAATAGAGATTAGGCCTAGAAAAGAACTCAGTGTAATCCTGTTATGTAAGAGCAAGAATATTTTGCAGGCTATAAATCAAATGCTTCCCACAACAGAAAGCTCCTTCATTACCTGTTAAGCCAGATAAACGTTCCAAAAAAGCTTAACTATAAGGTATGCATTGTGATAAATAATACACAAAACAAAATTTAATTGCTAGTAGTCTTCCCATTTGCTTGCAGTCATGCAACCTTTTTCTTCCACAACAGAGCACGTGCAAAGCCCTTAGAAAACTCCACACATTAAAATTGCAATTATGGAAACAATTTATAATCAATACGTGCTTATTAGGGTAACCTGCATGTATGGGATATTTTATAGCAATTATAATCCTGACAGTCCTTTCTGAGAGCAAAATTTGGCTCTTGTTTTTTCCCTTTCAGGTTTCAGTCCCCGCAGTGCCATCTACTGCTGAGATAAGTTTGAATGTTGGATTTATTATTTCTTTGGGGGAGAATTTCAGGGACCCTTATCTGCAGGTGGAACACAAGCTCATAGGGAAAAAATAAATTGTTCTATAAGCCCAGCAATCTCTGACTAAAATGTCCCTACCCATAAATGGCTGAGACCGAAAGGAAAAGAAAAAATTAAAAAAAATCCCAAACTAGGATCTGTCATTTGTAATCTTACATTACTGAAACCAAATGTTTCTTTGGCCACTCCTCATTCACTCATGACAATTCATAACTCAGCCACTGGGAATTGTCTCAGCTCCAATGAAAACCATGGAGTTATACCAGCTGCTATCAGCTGAACTCCTGGCTCAGCATTGTTAAGAAAAAGGTATGCAGATTTGTGTGTTTGTTTTGGAAACAAGGATAAACTACTTCTGCCAACCAAGCCTACAGCCTTGCTTATTTCTGAGTGATGAGAAGACACTTCACTCTTCTAAGAATAGTTAGTAAGTAATATGGCTAGTGAAGGGCACCTGAGGTAGGTTCTTGGCATCTCTAGTTTGAGTTGAAAGGTTGTTGAAGTTCTGGCATGACTTTACCAAACCACTGCTAGCAAGGGAAGAGGGATCTAAGGCAGACTTTAAGAGTCCCAAAAATTAGGGGAAAAAATCAAAATAGTGCGATTTTTTTTTTTAAAAATCAGACCATTTTTTCAGGTTAAAATACATCTTTCTCAGGTGCTACCTTGGAGGTGTTCATGTCTTATTCTTCTCTAGTTACACATCTCTTCCCCATAAAAATAGCCTGTGGACTGGACTACCTTGCCCAGGAAGCCTGTTTTCAAGCCAAAAAGGACATCTGGCTCGGCTCTGCTCTGCCAAGGACCTTCAGCTATGGGGGGAAAGGGTACAGAACTCTGCACTGTACCCGAGACTGAGGGTTCCTTCCAGCAGGGCGTTTATTACAGGGTAAGGAGTGAAAAGGAGCAACCATTGCTTGGCTCAGAGTGTCAGTTTTGCAAACTATTTCACTGTTAAAATAAACATCGAGAAAGCACCACTCTGCAATTTGTTTTTTATATTCATTGAGGTGCAGAGAGGTGTTTGTCCAGAGTTCTCTTCACAGGATGCTGCAGGTGAAGTGAAGTCCTGTCCGACCTGGCAAACGCTCCTTGTTTAGGGAGAGGAGTTGAGGTGCATTGAGCACTAAGATGGCTGTAAGAACAAGACCGTGACCCAAAACAGGGTCACTTGAAGGGCTGGAGAAACAGAGATTTGGGTGAGGAGGTTCAGCTGGGAGCTGACAGCAAATGCTGGGAGGGGTCAATATTTGGAAGGGCTGAAGAGAGAATACACTAAGAGAGCAAACATAACTGTGGAAACAGTGAGCAGAGCACAGACTGCAAGATGAAGGCTGGGGAGAGGATGCTGTGGGTCAAAGTGACAGGGCAAAAAATAAAGTAGGAGCAGGGATACCATCTGTCCTATAGGATCAACTTTTGGTAACATATATTGGGCTTTATGCAAATCTCTATGAATAATTCAGCATAACCATATATTTCTTGCCACCCACCTTAGCAAGCATCCTCCATCACAAGTCAGAAACAATTTTATGAAGAGTAGCTAATGGCCATTTGTCTTTTTGAGTTACTTTGGTGTCAGTATGGCTTTTTTTATTTATTTCTTTTGTAGCTGGGCAGAGAAGGATGAGGTGGAACAGGAGGGGTTCTCACCATCACTGGAAGCACCCAGCTTAGGAGTCTGGGACAACACTGAGTGCATTGACCATCTTCAGAGGTGTTCACCTCCTAGCAAGGACCACAAAGCCTGGAAGGGTGAGTCTGTTGTTTTACACAACTCAGAGCAACTTCCCATCTGCTGGGAAATTCAATGATGCTACAGAATGATGCCCCCTCACAGAAAACAGTGATGTGCACCCCTAAGATGCTTTTTCTTGACATTCTGAGCATCATCTAGAATGCTCATCTTTCAGCCAAACTCGTCCTTTTCCTTGCATTTCTCAAAAGAGACCCTGAGTTTGCCAAATGAAAGGAGGAAAAAAAAAGGATTGATGAAGGAACTCTTTTTTTCTGGGCTTCTTACAAGAGTGAAGCACCAAATGAAAAACAGTAAACTTTAAAGCAGAATTTGCCACTGTCCTATGAAACCTGTTCATCTGACCCTGGCTAAATATTTCAATGCAGAATAGCTCCAGCTGCTCACTCGCCTGTGAGAGAACTTGAATTTCAAAATACCCCCTTGATACACCCTGTGCCTCTACTGGGAGCCCAGCTCGAGTCTGAGGGATTAAATCTGGATGTTATTAAATTCTGCTGATCAGTGACAGAAATGCCTTCAGAAAGCAGTACTGAGCAGCTGCTTAATAATGTTTTCGTGGTGGTAGAGAGGCAAATGTCTCTTGCACTGGCTAGAAAAAGCAGTTTGTCTCATTCCTAGAAGCATATATTGCAGAAACATAGCTCAGAGTCATACTTTACAGGCTGGCTGCCAAAATTTCAGCAGAAACAGAAGAGCTTCAAATAATTAGCTAGACAGTGCCTAGCAGATGTCACTTTGGAACTCCTTGGTGATGATAAACCTCAAAGATTGCAGAGAGGTGATTTGACCAGAGAATATAGTCCACTACTCTCATATTCCTTCATGAGCAACCACTCTCCTTGCTCATGCACCAGTTCTGATAGGAAGCAGCTTCACAAAAGCATCTACAATTTGATCTAAAAAGAAAGAAAGAACAAATCACTCTTTTAAGTTGGCAGAAAAAAAAAATAATCCCCCCTACCCCCAAACAAATCAATATAATGTCTTGAATTGGGAAAGGATGCTATGTAATTGGAATACAGATCCTGCATGAAACCCTGATTCTAATCTGAGGTATTTAATGCTTTCTGCCACAATAAAAGAAGAGAATTAATGGACTCAGTGGGAAATCTAGATGGTATTTAGCTCTGAATCAGACTATTATTTTACACTTGGCATTGATAGGAGTCAAAATGAGGCCACAAGCCCAAGACTTTCTCAGCAACTTGTGAGTGCCAATTCCCTTTATATTCCCATGATCCCTGCTTGGAGGCTTCCCTTTCTCCAGCTCTCAATCACAGCAGCAGCAAACTGGAGTAATAAATAATGAAGCCACTTCAGGCTAAATGTGGGTAAAAAATGCATGCATTTTTCTCTCTTTTTAAATGTGTGCCTATTGCACATACATGTAAGATGTATCTGACAGATTATAGATAGTATGGTAAAAAAGCAGACATTTATTACATAAAATTTGTTCTGTGAATGCATGATTCCTATATAAAGAAGGGACTTTTTTCCTCACACTCTGATCTTTATATCATGCATGCATATTTGGGATGAATGAAACAGAGAGAGGATCTCAACAAATTTTTGCACGTTCTAGTGACAAAAAAAAAAAAGATAGATTATTTGCAATCTTTTTTCCTCCCAATATTAAAAGAGCATGTAAGAAATGAGGCAGAGGAGGGAATGTCATGAATAAAACAAAAACACGGGAAGCTCTCCAAATCCATCCTAGAGTCTCTTTCCAAGGACAGGATTTATTTGGAAGGCATCTTTGCAGCGGTTCTCAGGATTCCTTGGATGTGTCAGAAGGGCTGTCTTGCCCTTTCCAAGCTCACTGTTGTGCTGACTGCAAACCACATAATACTGTGTGTAGAAGCCATTATTTATAAACATAGATGTCTGATGAGTCCTTGTGATACCTTCAGAAGCGGATGTGCAAGGTTATGAATATCTTGCTCCAAGCCAAATGGCAAGCAGGGAGCAGAAATGAGGCTGGGATTCGAGAGCTCCCAGTTCCCATGCCTTTCCTACAAATCCTGTCACACAAAAATGAGGTGTGAGAGCAACAGCACAACAAGAAAAATGCTGCTGATGATCACCAGGTGCTGTGTACTTATTCTGATGGTATTCTGGATGCTTCCCTTCAAGCAATCTGGCTTCCCTCTTCTCTGAATTACCTGAGGGTTGGCCTCAGGTGTTTGGAAACCAAGAGGCACAGCAAATCATCAGCAATGCTCTTGCCAGATCCCACAGAGCAAAGATGCGTGGCTCAGCAGGGAAGAGGAGGGGGCAGTGAGGCACCCTCCAGCAAAACCAGATGATGGGCAGTAGGAAAAGGAGGAACCGTACTCCTGCAGGTCTTGTCAAAGAAAGGGCTGTGGGACTGCACTGGGGAACAGAGCAGCTCGTTGGCTTTGGCCTCAATGGCCAGTTTCATTGCAAGCATATTTTTCCCTTTTACTTAGAAACAGATGTCTAGAGAGACAGATGAGAAAATCTGTTTGAGAAAGACTTAGGGGGGTTTCTCTCTCCTTCCCCAGAGCAAATGCTCATAAGAGGAGATTGCATTGTGGTATTGCTGGAGCCACCGAAACACTTTCAGGCTAGGGAAACCCCATCTGAGTGCCGAGAGGAAGGGCTCAGCTGCAGGGCTCAGGTAACTCATGGCTGACTGGCTCCTTTCAGACCTGCAGTGTTTTATTTCACAAGCCAGTCATGCTCTGCAGAGGCTTCAGCGTAGCTTGACAGAACAGTGGTTTTGTCCTCCTTATCTTTTCTACAAAATGACCTTTGCCTTTGTAATCTGATGGGCTCAAATGTTTGATAATCTCAGATTTGTTGGTAGTGGATATCATGTGTTGGCAATCCCCAAATTGTGCAGCCACATTTTGAAAATAATTGTGCTGAAGTGAAGATAAGCTATTGTCTCCAACTGCAGGCTTTAATAAAGCTCGTGTATCAGAGGATGATGATCCAAGCCAATTTAACCTAATTGACCCTCCTAAGCCTTCTTTCATATCTAAAAGCTCATTCTTTGCTGGTCAGGCTCACGATACCTGTGGTTTGAAAAGCGTAATTTTTAATGACCCATCATCTACAGCATTCCTGATCCAGATAAATAAATGCAGGTATCCACCTCTAGATGGATGATTGATTTAGTTACAGTGATCAAGTTCAGTCATTCAGGGAGAAGCAGCCTGCTAAAGCCAGCAAAATGAAGATGAGATGGAGGGGGGCTGAGCATAGGGTTTACCTTGACGGAGGAAGCAATTTCAACTAAGGGAAATCAGTGTTGCTTATTTAATACTCCATGGAGTATGAAAAGGCCTTTCAGAAATAATTATTCTCTCTATATAGTGTTGTAACAAGGAAAAATTTATGATGAATTCATATATTCCATATGCATAATGAATTCAAAATTTTCCTGTAAGTTTTGATGGCACATTTGGCATTAACTTTTGGAAGTGGTGAAGGAAGGAGCACACCATGATGATCAGCTCAAGGCTGGGTGACCTGGGTGCATGCTGCCAGCAAATCTTGCTGGCTACATCAGGAAAAAGGCCTCCAGCACCAGCACAGCTCTTTACTTTTGTTCTCTTGTGTCCTGCAGTCCAATGAGGGTGTTCAGACAAGAGAGGAAGTGGGAACCCAACTCCTGTGGCTAGATGAGGAATACCACATAGCTCAGGCAGAGAGGGAATTGGAGAGCGATGCTGGAAGCAGGTAAGCTAATCCATCTAAAGGGCACACAGTTCTTGGCTGGATATCTGATGTGAATGCAGAAGAACAGATCTGCTTTTCTCCCACCATTCTGCTGGGATAGATTCAAGTCTCAGGACAAACAGTGTGGGAACTGATCTAGTTTGCAGTCTTAGGATTTATTATTTGTGGTGTATCATCAAGCAATAAGCAAGAGATACAAGGAAAATAACAGAATCTATGCAAAGCTAGATCAGGAACAACATGGCTACTGAAGCATTAACATTTTATTGCGATTTTTCTATCCAATCATTAACAAGAAAAAGTTTAGCATCATATTACTTTACCAAATAAAAAAAGATCCCACATGGGATAAATAAGAACAAAGGGTCTCTATAAACCAAGGCAACAATACACAGTAATTCATTATTTTAAGATTGAAACATTTTCTATCTTTGCAAAGCATATATCTAGAACATAACACACCCTGCATCATCCATTAGTCCTTGTTCTTGTACCTTATTATAAATATAAAAGTATTTTTCTTGTATCCTAATTTCTTAGCTTTCTCTGGGAGAGTTTTAAAGTTCCCAGCCTTTTTCTCAGCTCTCTACTTCTTGAGGCCTTCTTTACACTTCCTAAAAACCCTTTTACCTTTTAAATTCCCAAATCCAAGTGGGAATGCAAACGAGAAAATCAACTCCAACCACTTCCGCCCCTTAAAGACGGAAGCGGGACCCAGTGTGCTGCTCCACTAAAGGCAGGTCAGACCCAGCACAGCAAGAAGGCTTGCTGGGAGCCTTGGCAAGTCTACTCATTGGACATTTTGCTAGTTTTTGTTCTGGAGGTTTGCTCTGCTCGCTCCCATGGGCTCTGCTGGCAGTGGGCAGCTGTTTTGAATCACTGACCCCAGCTGGCTGGAGCAAACATCTGCCCTTCATCCTGACACAGCTGCTTCTGGGGTCAGGACTGCATCATAAGGAGGGGGCTTGCCCTCAGTTAAACCTTACGTTGTTGCATTTAGAGGGAGGAATGGAAAAGGAGCGTTAGCCTGTATTTAGTCCATGTATCCTCTGCTTCTGTTTGAAGCCTTCCCGTGGAGAGGTCTCCCTTTTGCTGTTGACTGGAGAGGGCATCTTAGGAGATGGACAGGGATCTGTCCCCTGTGCCCCTCTCTAAGCACTTGCAGGGTGAACAGCCCTGTTCCTTGGGACTGATGGCTCAAAGGCTTGGTGTTTCTCATGCTGTTCACAATAACATCAGAGGATCATGTGTGCACATACTCACATACGTGCATAAACTCACCTAGATGCATGCACATGTTGTACCTACAGAAAAACATGCAGGCTTCCTTCTGCCAGCTTTTGGGTAGCAGCCTGAGGGGCTGTGTCAGATGGCACTTTGTCTTCCTGTTGTTGGCTCGGGAACCATAACCTTTAGTGTTCCTTCCTGGTTTCAACACCTGCATTTGTAAATGAGTTCTATGTCAGGCAAGCTATTCACATTGGGGTCAGTCAGGGAGATAATTTGGGACCATTGCCTGCAGTATTTAGCAGGACTCAGCTGCAACTTGCAATAAAAGACATCTCTTTCTCCCATCTTACTCCCCTCAAAACACACAATTTTTGCAAAGCGTGTGGAAGAATTCGACTCCACAGGGAGCAAAGAAGAAGGGGCTGGCAGGACTCACACCTTTGTATCATCAAAAAATGTCCTTGGCATTTTTTTTTTTCTTTTTACTATTCACATTCCATATATGACTAAATTCTCTAGCTGCTGTTGCTTACACGCTCTCTGTGTCTGGTGGAAATGGGCAAAAAGTCTCTGGCCATCAGCAAAAAACCAGAAATAATGACTGTATTACATGGAAAAATTATGATTTTGACAGGAGGAGCTACACATATTGGCTTAAGTGGCAGTCTGTAGCAGGTAATTTGCTTTGGGACAATGGCAGGACCCTCCCAACACCACAGCAAAAAGTGGTCTCCTAGGCCTCAGCTGCTGTTTTTCTGCTCCAGCCTGAAACTTTGTCTTCTGCAGCATCTCCTGCCATATTTAGGCTTTAAAATAAAATGTCCAAGCTGTACAAAGCTCGTTCATCATGTGTAAAAAATTACCAGGCCACCATGGCATTAATAAACCCTAACTGCCTGTTGCAGCTTCACCTGGGTCTCCACCTGCGGTGTCCACCTGTATCACTCACTTAAGCCCTGGCCCTAGCCATGGCTGAGGGTGCTGGGGAATAACTCATGGAGCAAGATGAGTCTGTGGGAGTATATACTTGTCTCCTCCAGGAATTATACAGGTTGAGTGAGCCTGTAATCGCAGTGAGGGGGGTTCAAGAGCAGCTGCATTTCCTCTTGCTTCTGGTGGTGTGAGACAGTGCAAGTCAATGCTGGTAGTCCAGTGGCTGAGCCTTTGATCTGCTGCCTGCAAAACAAGCAGAGATTAAGGTAGGAACTTCTTTGTCCTGGGTTTGTAGGGAGCAGTTGTTCTGTTTATGAGCATGATGTGATGTATTGTGATGTTTGTGACCGAAGAATCATTTGCAAATTGTTGCTCCTTCTCTGGGATGCCTGTTGGGGAGAAATCTGAGCCCTTTGGGGAAGCTGAAGTCTGCAATGCAATCTCAAGGGAGGACAAGATGGTTTTTTTTACCAGGAAGGGTCAGAGATGGGAGGAATTAACTGTGTTGGGCAGTGGTGTGAGATTAGGTGCTGTGATGAGAGACTAGCTTAGGAGGTAGGGCAAGGTTTTGCTGCCTAAATTATGGCATTTGGCTTTTTGTCCCTATAATGAATAGTCCAACTGAATCAGATACCAGCTGCACCCATCCCATGCTTGTCTCACTGACTATCACCCCTTCAAGATGCTTCAAAGGAGTGTGCAGTCAGCAGCTGGTGCTGGTCAAGAGTAATCCTACCCTATTGGGAAGGAAGCGGGGGGAAATATTTTCGACAGTGAGTGAAACAGAGCAATTTCAGTAGGAGATTGCCCCAGACCAGATTCAGCAGAGAGGGAAACATAGAGAGGCAGCCCAGAAATCAAAGTGCAGGAGAATAAATGCCACTATGGGTTTCAGGAGACATGATGTTTCAAAAGCGTGCAGTGAACCAATGTAGATTTCGCCCACGCATATATGTATTTATTTAGCTACAAAAATAGAAAAGGTGACATTCTCTTTTTTCATGGTGCAGCCCACCTACAGAATTCAATATTGTAATATTAGAGAAAAGCCATTAGTGTGCTCTTTAATAAAATACTTGGACCTGACAGGCAGGTTATTGACTATTATAAAGCGGTTAGATTTAACATGAATCTTCTTGGCAAACCCTGGTATTCGTCACATTTTCATGAGTAGGGAGAGTTTGTAGATATTGCCAGATGTGGTCTCAGAGTGGAGAGCTACTAAGATAGAAATTGCAAAAGCAGCTAAATGATGCATGGGCTGAAATTCCGCTTCCAATCAGACCCAGAGCATGCTGTGAAAAGATTTAGTGAGTTACCTCCCAGCAGTTTGAAAGTCTTCTGAGCACTTTACCCAGTTGCCTTGGGAGAGAGTGGAGTGGGCAGAAACTGGTTAATCTGACCTTTATATTAATTTTATCATAGAGATTACTTTAAATCCTGAAGCAGAAGGTTATATAACCCTGTTAGTATTTGTTGTTGCAGCTTTGAAGTGCAGCACAAGTGTCTGATCCTTGATTTTGTTTTGACTTTTTTAACATCTTACTGTAGGCAACATCCTAACTCTTTTCGCTGTATGCCATGCTGCTCTTTTTAGCACTGCCTTCAAGTTTACAGTTTCTCGATAATGTCTTGTTTGATTTTGAGAAAAAAATAAATCTCCCTTCTACTTTCCCTGGCACACAATTTGGTCAGTCCTAATTGATCTCCCAGAGAGGCAAGGGAAGAGCTGCTGCAAACTTCCCTGTTTTCTCTTCTGTAACTCCACAGCTTCTATCTTCACTGCTTAAATCTATTTTGAAGTCATGCCTGGAGATATTCCTGGTGAAAGTCTTAGCATTGTTCCTCTAGGTACTGTAAAAACACAAATAATAACCCCCATCCTGTCTTTGGGAACAGGAGCTGTTGGGTTGCTAAATAGAAGGGACAGGTTTTCGGAGAGGGGCTTTGCTAAAACTGATCCAGCTGCTGCCTATGGGAAACGTGTACTCTTGCAATCACAAAGCAAACATGCATCATCTGATTTCCCTGTGCTGGAATCCTCTTTCTTTGTGTGGTTTGGGGTTTCTTTTAAGATAAGATGCTATTGCACAGCCTCCCTGATGAGCATTCCTGTTGTCCAGGCTTGTGCTATCGAGTTTTGCCGCTGCCAGTTGGCTCCTGCCCCCCATGTTTCCCTAAGTCCAGTGTGAGCCATGAATGCTGTTGTGGCCTCTTCACGGGCTTCTGAATCAAATCAAAGGGTTATTTGAGGAAGGAATTTTTTGGTAAATTGAAGGCATTGGCTGAAAAACTTTGGTAACTAAGTTTTTGGAGACTAAGCTACTGTCTGACAAATATCATTGTCCTAAGGAAAGCACCTAAATATGCTCTGTGGACAGCATTAGGACAAGTTGAAAGAGTTAACATCTAATCAGAGATTTGGTTTCCCTGATTGACAGACAATTTTCAAAAAGAGTGTGGTTTGTCAAGAAGTCATTCCCTTCTTCTTCCAGAAATCTCTCTTTGAAACCACGGCAGGCAATTTCCTGCCTGTGATGGCATTCAAGACATGAGATACCCTTGTGTTTGACAGCAAAGGACACTGGTTTCATTTGAGCTTTTTCCTTTATCACTGACAACAATAAAATTGTCAAGTGTGTGATTTGAAACATCAAATTCAGTATGAACTTTTGTGTAAGCAAGGGACATTGGACATAATAACTTTTTTCTCCCATCTGTACTGATATATGGGACATCCAAATTGACAAATGGTAAAGATTGGCTGATGTATGTGTATGGTAGCTTATGTATGAACTATCAACAGACCAGCAAGGTTATAATGAAGTCATCTTTTGAATTTAATAATAAATTTCCCTTTCTCGGCATTGGTCCAAGGTAATGAAGTGATGCTTCTTAGCAGTGAAGACAAAGAAAGACTTTGTAGCTGAGGAAGTGCCCATTTTGATTGCAGGTATGGAAATAGAGTCTGTCAAATCATGGTAGTACTATTTTATTTTTATAGAGAAGCTGGATGCATTTGTACCTGACCCCAAACCCCAAAGCTATCTCTTTTCATTTGGAACATATCCATCATGTTAAACAACTGATGATTCTGAATGTTTTACTTCTTGAGTGCCTAAACAGTAAGATTTGAAAGTCACCTGCATTTTAGATTTGCTAACTTCAAGTCTCTGTGTTATGTAGAGACAAATGAGATCTTTATATATTTTCAGATACTGCCCTTGAGCTTCACTTTGTTGAAGTGTAAGTGCTACAAGGTGTGGCTGAGCTGGTTCATGGAGAGCAGACTTTGCCTTGTGAGCCATGACTTCAGTGTGAAATGTCAAACCACTATTCTTTGTGTGATGTGTATCACAGTATTACAGCTCTGGCCAGGTGACCTGTAAATATTAGTTTTTAACCCTGCAGTTGAGTCCTTAGAAGGTTTCAGCTTGTCATGGGCATGACATACTTTTCAAAGTTTTATGGGCTTTTTTGTCTTTTAAAAATAAATAGGTATTACCATGAAGCTGCACCTCAATACCTTTCAAAGTGAGGTTTTTATAGCAGGAATTATCTCAAACTGCAAGTATTGGTCTGTAGACTGAGAGCAGCCAAATCCTCAAGCCAAAGTTGCTTGTCAGGAGCAGGGACAGAGCAAAAGGTTAACAGGGAACAGAGCTTACATCAGCTATGTAAAAGCTCAGAGGAAAAACGAATGGACAAATGTTTAAATGTGATAAACACAGAGAAGTGCCTGGTCTATGATAGAAGTCACTCTCCACACTTGTGCTTTTGCCCCTCCCCAAGCACAATTCCCTGCATTTTCCCTTTACCATTGGGGTTAAGTGCAGCTGTGGGCATGGCTGGTTATGGGGTTGGATCTGGCTGATGGTAACATTGCCATAACACAGCTGCATTCAACATTGTGCCTACACCCAAAATTTGACCCAAAAGGGAAATTGGTGACACCATGCTGAGCTGATCAAAAACCTGTGGGGTCCCACTGAGGTGATCCAGAAGCATCACTCATTTTTATGTTAGTAGACAATGGCCCCCAGGCCAGAGCATAGTACTGGTTTTAACTCCCAGACTTCTTTCCACTCTTAAATTACTACTACCTCCAGACTCCAAAGTGCAAAAATACACGATGCCACAACTTCTTTGTAAGAGCAATTTAGCTTTTGGTGCTGAGTGGCACTGTTACCAGCTGAGTTATGGGGAAAAGCCTGAGTCTAACAGGGTATTTATTTTACTTAGCAAAAATTATCCAACAGTAAAAGCATAGTTGCTGCCATTAGAAATATGACTGTTTGAATAAAAGTTATGGCAATAGTAAGATTCAGCTATGGTATGTTAATTTGAATGTGCAGTAAATCTGTCGGGATTGCAAGTCAGTTTAAGAGCTAAAATATAATTGTTGTAAAACACCAAACTGCAATTTATATGTATTTTTCCCAACTGCCTGTGGGCTAGCAATATTTCAGTTCTATAATCACAATTTGAACCTTTTAAAAAGGGGGGGGGTGTTATACAAGTCAGCAGAAGTGGTATTTTATTACTTTTCTTTTTGTGGAGTTCTTTGAATGCAATACACTTCTGGGGAGGAAAATGGTTTGGGGATAAAAATCAGCAGAGACTACTTTACACTTGCTTCTCTTTTCTGAAAGATAGACATGTCTGAGTGTGCAATGAATAATTTGTCAATCAATTTGCAGCTCAGTGAAAACAACTGTCGAACTGGGCTTTTGTTCCTTAGATTTCAAATGCCATCTGACCCTGCAGATATGCTTTCTGCAACGATGTTCTGTGATATCAGGTAGATATGTTTTTTAAAATAAAAACCCATTAGTAACCTGATATCCTTTTTTAAAAATTGCCTTGCTTGCATAATTGAGTAGGAAAAAAATCCTATAAGCTGCTTTAACTTTGATTACAAAGTTAAATTAATGCTCTGTCAGCTTTCAGTGTCAGGCATCTTCAGGAATGGTGTTTCATGGCAGTTGCCTCGCCTGTTGGTTACTCAGGATCTGCTGCCCATCTCCTCAGATGAGCTGTGTTGGTCTCTGAGAAAGCTGAGGGGACATGAGCCAGGGTACCTGCATCATGCTTTGAACATCTGGTTAATATTATTTTTGTGATGATCCTCATACCCTCATCTGAGAGCAAGTAACACATCTAAAGAATGGTGTGTAAGCATCACCCCCCAGCAGAAACTCCAAGGGATGGTGGAAAAGAGGCTTCAGAGCCAGCCCAGTCTTTAGCAGGCAAAGGGCTTAGTGCATTCAGGGGTGCATTCCATTAAACTCATCTTCACCTGGGTTTCAAGAGAAATGTGTTTTTATATTGCCTGACACCCTCAGAGGAAAAAAAGCCCAAATGAGTTAGATAGTATCTTTTAAGTCCTGAATGTTGGTGCATATACTTTAACTAATTAAGGAGGTTCTCTGAGCTTTTAGAACAAAAATAGCAGCTTTGAACAAAGTGATAAAAAATTGATATTGTCTATTCATAGGCAAGAGTTTTGGGAGAGAAGTCCCCAGGAGCCAAATGCCCTGTTTACAGCAGATAAACTCACGAGGCAAGGTTTAGGGGGACTGATGGTTTTGGGTCCTTATGGGTTAGTGCTGAGATCTGAAGCCTTGGGATCTCATGTGGTCTCTGCTCACATTTGGGCTGTGTCAAGCTCCTGAGAGGGGTTATTGCAGAGGGTGTGGTGTTGTGTTGAGTTCAGAACCACAGAAGCTCCTCTGGAGATACCCTGGGAGCTGCCTGAGGAGAAAGAAAAGGCAGCCTGTTCATTTATCCTTATTAGGAATCACTTTTCAAAAGCTTGTAAAGCTTCACTGCTCCAGAGGAAAGTTATGTCTGCTGATTGAGAAGAGGAAGGGAAACAACAGAACAAGTTAGGCTAATGTAGCCTTTTGAGTTTTGCAGTCAGATGAGCTTGAGAGATTAAAAGGGAAGGGAAAATAATAGTGTATATGCTTAAGAAAAGGATAAATCCTCCTTCGTACTCATTACTTTGCTGTGGTTTTGCATTTTACTTCCTTCATTTGGAGGTTTTTAAAGCATTAAGGGAAAGGGGACTTGACAAATCTTTGGCAGATACGAGATGAGCCTGAATCAGTGCAGTGAGACCCATCTGATAGCCTGGGCTGCTGTGACTTTCAAAGCTAACACAGTGAACATTAGTATGGTGTGATGGTCAGAGTGCACAAAAAGTGAGAACCAGGGATGATTTTCTTAAAATTTTCTTGTTACTTATGTTGAAGCATGGCATTTCCTGCTTCCTGCCAAGAAGGGGCAGGTGCTGCTTACACTGAGGCGCACATCTTGCATTTAAATGGCTCTCTATCAGCATCTCTGGGCAAAGGATGCAGAGAATAGCTGGCCCCAGAGCATACACAATCCGCTTCAGGGACAGGAGGAAAAGGGAAGAAGAGGCAGCGTATGGGGAGTAGAGTCCTGGTGGAAGTCACCACTGGCCTCATATCCAAATGAGGGAGTTCTGTGACTCCCAAGCAGGGATAATTGTCACCATGCCTTTAATATCACACTGGTCCTTCCGTGGGCATGAAATTCCCCTTGTTGCAAGTCTACCAGCCTTAAACTAGCAATTCACCCTCTGCAGACACACACAAGGCCATGGCAGGGGACCAAGGGCATGCCCTGCATGTTCCCTCCATCAGCAGGAAGGGCAGGTGCCTGCAAGGACAGGGGACACTGGCTGTAATTCAGCACCTGAACTGCTGCTTGCTGACAATTGCCTCTCTGATTGCATGTGTTTTTCAAAGTCAAGAGACTGCTGCATATAATGGGAGAAAAAGGCCTTTCAGATGCTGTTTGTGGTCTTTGGGTTTCAAAATCAAGACATCATCCATCTGTCAGCAAACACAGCACACAGCAGTTGCAGGAGAATCCTCTCCAGTTGCTATTTCCCTGTAACAAGACAAAACAAGAAAGAAGAAAAGGCATTTTAATGTCAAGTCTCTCAGGCTTGCAAATGCACTCTGCCATCTCTATGCTTTTCTTTTGTGTACGTTGTGCTTGGCTTGGCAGGAATCTACTCTGTTATCCTTCCCCATCCCTCCTGCTCCAAAGCAAAGCCGCAAACCCTGTTAAGGGTGAAGTACAAGGGGTACAGAGCTTTGGACAAGGGAAGGAAAACAAGCTGAGAGAGGCTGCAGGCATAAGTGCTCATACTGCATAGGTAAAGAGGGAGATGGAGAGTGACAGGGCCCAAGATCAGGATTTAAGGGAAAGGAAAAACCCTCCCAGGGCAGAGGGGGACGTGTAGTGACACCACGAGAGAGTCCCAGCAGGTAGCTACTGTGGAGAGAGACTGAATGTGTGGAGCTGTGGAGGTGGGGTGGTCTGCTTGTTAGACACCGAGGGCTGCAACAAGAGGCTGACCAGACGCCTTTTCCCCAGAGCTCTCTGGAAAAGCACACAACAACCACTGCCCTTTCTTGCCGCTTTCCCCCATTTTCTGTCTACTTTTACATCAGGCAGCACACTGTTTTCCCTCCCGTGACTGCTCAGGCATTGGCAGGGCTGGAGGTCACAGAACTGGAGCATGCCCAGTGTTAGGGCCAGCTCTGCTGTCCCTGTCTCATTGTGTAGGAGCAAGGCACCAAACACCCCTGTTCCTGCCTGTTTGGCCGGACAGGGCTGAAGTAATTTCTCTCTAAATATAACTCTGCACACATGGTGGAGCCGAGCTCTGCTGGCATAGCAAAGCACAAGGAAAGGGAAGGCCAGATGGCTAATTCACGCTGAAAGACAGCATGAGGCAGAAGAAAAGACAGGCAATAACTTGGCGCAGTTACTGGTTTCTTGGATGCTTTTGGAGAGGGCATTTTACCTTTCTGTGCCACTTAACCTTGGCTTTTCAAGTTTTTTTTTCAAATGGTGATACATATTTGTCAGGGACTGTACCTCCCAAAAGGGAATAATCATGGCACACAGACTTTAGGCATGTAATATATGAGATATTTAATCAAAAAAGGGAAGCAGGTGCATCCTCCTGGAAATCCATATCATCCATTTCTGTGACTACAGCAAGCCTTGGCAGGTAAGAATGGTGGTGACTTCACTCATTTGTACCAAACCTGTGTGCTGCAGGATCTCCTTGCCATACATGAGGTTAGAGTTCCCTTAAATCAGCTGGGGAGCATGATATCACTTTTATGTCCATTTTAGGAGGACAGACAGCACCTGATCCAGCAAATAGTCACTTGGGTTGGAGCTAAACTCTGTGGATTTGTAGGGTTTCGGGGGGAAGGTTGTTTTGCTTCTGTGAGCATGGACCAGTAAGTAGACAGTTAATGACTTAGGGCTTAGTGCCATTTTTGACTGAGTCGTAAATAAAGGTTTTCCTTCTTGTGGAGCTACAGGTCTGACACACAGGTATTTTCCAGAACACAAGCTGATACAGATTTCCTGCTCCTAACCAGAGTAAGTGGGTGAACAGGATCTGTGTTTGCTTAAGACCCAAAAATTGTATATTTTATATGCGACTTTACTCTGACCTTACTCAAGTCCTCCCTTTTTGTACCCACTCTGCCCAGAGGCAAGTTTCCAGAGTCCCTTCAGTCTGCCTGCCAGAATGGCTTTCTGTTCCCTGGTCCTCAAGCCAGGGACTCTCTCTATGTCCAAACGTGGAGGTTGTCCATCCTGCCTATGGATGCAGCTTCATTTCTAGAGCTGAAACTCCAAGGGCTGGCAGCCTTGCACTGCAGCTCTAATTGCTCATTCCTTGCAAAGGAAGCTTGAGTGCTGATCTCTCCGTGGCTGGCTTAGATGTGTAGGAATGGGGGACAAAGGAGTTGGAAGGATGCAGTGACTCCTCCCTGGATCCACATATGTTGGAAAGGGGAAGATAACATTCAGGCAAAGTTTCTGTCTCAACACTCGATATTTGCCTGGGTTGTTGTGTTGTTTGGGGCAGAGTTCTCTCATCTGCTTTGGCACATGTTGGCTTTGCAGCTGCTGCAAGAAAAGGTTAAGGACCACCTATCTCCTGCTCAGAGTGAACTTAGGAAAGTACACTGTGCCACCAAATGAAATGCTCACAGGTATTTCTTATAGTATATGTGTGGTTCATATTTGCCAAGAGTGCAGAAACTGATGCCATGCTGTGCCACAGGCTTCAGGTGACACAAACAATTACAGGTGATGAACTAAGTGCAAACATTGCAAATTATCACCTTCATTGTTTGCAGCACAGAAGATACAAGTCGGTTGACCAAAGTGGCACTGTGATGATAAAAGCCTGAAACCAAAGCCAGACAAAAGGCATGCCTAAAAGCTCTGCTAATAATCCCTGACAAGCTGAAGGTGGGATTTCTCCCAGGCTGGGGAAAATGAATGCAGTTAGTTATTGGCTACTTGCTGAACAGACACAGACACCATAAGTGGGATGTCGAAGTAACTCCGGCTTCAGCACTGCAGGGTTTGCAGGGTTGCTATTGAGCCACAGCAGGTGAGATAACTCCTCAAAATTTGGGATAGATTAAAAGATACAGAACTTCAAGGCCTTCTAAGTACCTAAACAGAAGCTGACACAATGATCTGGAAACTTGATTCAGTAACATCAGGAAAGGTGTAGAAAAAGGTGTCACAAACCCAAAGCTTCCAGCAGTCAGGCCAGTGTTACAGAAATTTAATCTGTAACGAGATCGTGTCAAGGTGTTTGAGCCATGGCTAGTTAAATTCTTGTGGCCCCTCAGATCCTTCCCCATGCTTTTGGCATGGCAAGAGGGATGGTCCTGCAAAGGCCCACATCTGGCTCACAAAATGTGGTGTTGGAAGAAGGTAGCATGGGAATGAGTGTGCGTTTGCTTCTTAGCTGTGCATTAAGGAAGACATGACTGCAGAAACAGGGAGATTCTGCAATGAAGCCTTAGAAAAACCCAAAGTCAAACAGGGACAGGACTGGCACAGAGGTAGTTGTGTAGATCTGCTCTGTGCTGTGAGTGAAGGCGGAAAACCTGTCTTCAAGTTCTCTGGAGTAGGGAGAAATGTTGCTGTCTTACCAGGTGTTTGTGTGGAGCACTGCCTTTCTGCAGGAAAATGAGGCCTTTCAGTAGTTCCCGTGCTAGCTGCTGAGGCATTTAGAATATATTCAAGCAGAGTCCAGAAGTACAGTTTGCTGGCTGTTCAAACCAGCTTTTCTGATGACCTCTGGGCATCTTGGACCTGCCCCTGCATGCCCTTCTCACAGCAGTGGAAAGTCGATTATGTCATAAAGTATCTCTGCCACTCTCCTTGGAGTCTAAAAGGAATATAAAAGATGTCAAAATCGCCTCTGAAGCTTGCATTCCCCTGCTACTGGGCACACAAACATTAGTGGGATTTTGGACTCCCAGACTCCAGAAAGATTGAAACCTTGCTTCCCAGTGCAAAAGATTGACTTGGTTATTTGAAGAGTATCAGGCTGCCAACCTTTTGCAATCTCTGCAGAAGGAAATAGCTTCAGTATTGCTTGCTTTATTCATCTGCCATGCTGAGTTAGGAATGGCTGAACACAGGGCTAGCAAAACAGGATCCAGGCTGTGCTCACACATCCTGCTCCAGCTGCAGCTTTATAGATGAAGCCATTCACTCCCCCATCCTGGGCTCCCTCCCCTCTCTTCACCTCTTGCTGCCAGGCATTCATTCTTTTCATGCAGCCAAGGCAACCACCAACCACGATGTAATTGCACCCCGTCAAGCTTAGTAAAACATACAGATCAAGATAAACCTGTTTACCTGGTCAGTCTCTGATGGCCCAGCCCTGAAATGGTTTGGGGGATGATGATTTGATGATTTGGAAAAAGCAAAGGAGCTGGAGGCCAAGCTGCCAGTGGGGTTACCCACTGTCAGCCAGGTCTGGACAGGAGCAGAGCCTCCCTTCAGTCTGAGCTGCCAAAGAGGAGTTTTGAATGGGGAGCTGCTGTGAAGTCACACGCTCCAGCAATTCAGCATGGGGAAGACACAGGAGGGCCATGACCCGTGAGCTATGCACGTTGTGGGTTAGAATGCCATCACCTCTCTGAGCAGAGCACAGAAAGCTGCACATCTGGAACATGTGGGAGCGGTGGAGGCTGTAATTACAGGTGTATGGCACACTGGGTCACTCTGCTGAGCTGCTGGAGCTGTTTGAGCCTGGACTAACTTTGGTGTGATTCATGGTGTTAATTATGCACTTTCTTTTTGCAGTGAAGGAAGAAGCCTTTAGTCCTTTCCTCTTTGTTTCAGGATGGTTTTGCTTTACATCTGTCAAATATTATTATTTTGTCTCCAGTTTGTATTAATTTTTGCAAATTGGTCCCCACAGTAAGAGTCTGTACAAAGGTTTTGTGCTGCATCTTCTAAGCCTGCCTTAATGTCAGTGTTTATCTTTTGAAGCTAATAATTAAAAGGGAAAAATTACTGTCTGTGGATTTCTGTCGTGATGCCAGTTGAGTCCATTTTCTCTTGTTGGTAGCTATCAGATCTGACTTGCACCCACAACAGACTGTGTTTGGGGGGGAAAAGTGTCACTGCTTTTATTTCATGTCTGGCCTGACAAGAATAGTAATGAGAGCAGCAAAGCATTTGCATCCCCAGTTAGCCAGCTACAAAACAGGCAGGCTGAGTCCTCGATGTACTGTCAATTCTGTGTGTTGTGTAGGCAATTAACATTGATGCTGAATTAATTAATGATGATAAAACATCAAAGGGTTGGGGTGCTTCAGTTCAGATGAGCACCAGAAGCTCTGATTGTTATCAGATTGTCTAGGAGCTGTGTGAGGGGATCTTATCACCAGTGTTTTGCTGCACGCCAGAGAAAGGCTGGGGCTTCCACCCTGTGTGTCATGTGTTCAAACCTCTAAAATGTTCTAGGAGACCTTTTTATGGAGACTGAGCATTTCTCTCCTATCTGTTATAACCCGTTTTGTAAATATCTCATTAAAAGTCTTACAATTGTTCTGTTTTAGAGATACACTGCATGGGGCTTCTTACAATAGGTTATTAGTCTCAACTTGTGCATTTTTAAGGCAACGAATGAATTCTTTTAAATATGGTCTCTGGAACAGGCATAAATAAAGGGGAGGAGGTTGTCAGTGAGGCTAAAGGTAGAATTTGCCATCTAAGGCAGCATTTCTATTCCCCTGTTTCTGGAGACAGAATCAGTCTGTGTATTTTCTGGAATTACAGTAGTTACTGAGCTTGCCTTGCTGGATGGATCAGAGAAACTCACTAGATTAAGTTTGTGTGACAAGGTGGATTAAGTTTATATGACAAGGTTTTGATAGCAAAGGGGCTATAGGGGTGGATTCTCTGAGAAGCTGCTAGTAGTTTCTCCTGTGTTGAAACTAGATTATCCTTAAGGTTTCTTTCAACTCAAACCATTCTGCCAATTTTTGATATGTGCAGCAGTGGTTTAGGTCCCATCCTAGAACCATAAATGTCTATTCTTCCTATAGAGCAATGCAAGTCACTGTGTTAAGGACAGAAAAACAACAGAGCAGCATGAGAGTCACTGAAAGGAAATCCCACCACAGTGGGTGGAGTGTGGCATAGAAGTGCTGCTGGTGGGGCACAGTGCAGGATTTCTTCCTGCATTTCTGTCCTCAGAATATAATTAGGTGTGCGATCCCACATGTGCGCCTGAAAAAGTTTCTTACTGACAAGAATAGCAAAGTTTTAAAATTAAAAAAATATGAACCAAAGGGAATGAAAGTAGTCAATGTTTTATTATCCAAAGAGAACTTTGATGTAGAAAAGTTGCACACAACCCAAACCATCAATTAAATTCACCTCATCTGTGGCCTGCTTGCTTTCAAAGGTCTTTGACAAGACTTGTACAAAGAAAGTTTGCAAAGTTCTTGCATTGTAGTTAGTATTTAAAAAATCATGACTTTTTTTATGACTACACATGCCCCATGCCTCTTCCTAAGGTAGCACACCAAACATCTGCTTTTTAGGCTCAATGGTGCTTGGATCACGATCAAAGGGAAAGGTTGCCAATTAACCCCCATGCTCTCCCCACCATGTGTGTTTGATGCCATATTTTTTCCATCTGATTTATTTCATCTAAGCTTGATATTAAATCCCTTACCAAATTCAGATTATCCATAGCTTTCCCATTGCTCTGACAACACATCAAAGCTCCAGAGGACCCAGAAGATTGAATTAGCCACTGTCTGAGTCTTCGCTGAGCTGCTCTTAGAGACATGTATCTGCGTAAGGAACAAAGGGAATAAGTGATATCTCTGCTCTGAAACTTTCAGAAAAGTTAAACAGGTATAAGGTAAGACTAAGCTAAATTTAAACAAGGAGTACTATGCAGAGCGAGCTATATACAATAAAGCGGGCTTGTATTCCTTATAGAAAAGTTACCAGAAAATAGACAGCAACAAAGATCTTGAATAAGTTGGAATGACTTTACTACATATTTCATCAAAATGGGATGCATTGTGTTACTAAAGGAAATATGTTTGCTCTTTGTATTAAAATAATGTTTGAAATGGAGGGAGGAGCAACAAGGCACTGTAAAAACCACACTGCACTCTCACTGCTTATTTCAATCACTAGTTATCTTCTCAGGGTTAAGAGACAAACACTTTAAGTCTGTCTTGGGGAGTTAGGACACTGCTAGGAACATGCAGCACTGAGGAAACCTGAAGGTGATGCTTGGGAGAAAGGGGGGGGGCGGGGGTGGAAGAAGACTGTGAATTTAGCCTTTAGGCCTCAGAGTTAAAAGACTTTGTGTACATGACTGCCCTGACCTCATTGTCCAGGTAGGAAAGCTGTACCTCATCCCCAGGGATGAGAGTTATTTATTTTTAGGAGGCTGCACGTGTCCCTCACACCTCAGTGAGCTGTCTAAATCAGAGATAAATGAGCTGGATTTGGTCCCATGCCATTGGCATTACAACAGTGACAAGGAGCAGTAGGTTGGGCAGGGCCTTGCTGTCACTTTCATGGGCAAATCCCTGCACGTCCTGTGTGAAGACACAGGTAGTGTCAGATGCCATGATGTCTGTATATATCTAGTCTATTTTGTGGGGGAAGGTGCAAAGTCTTGGACCTAGCAGTTGAAATTAGGATTCTGTCCCAAGGGTTGTTCAGAAGTCAAGGAAGACCAATACAAATCTTTGGACCTGTGCTGTGCATTTTTTTGGTTTTTCCTTCAAACACATCAACCACTTCCTAGAGAGCCAATTCAAAATTTTTCCATTTGGGAGACTGTGGGGAGTCATTTCAGAGATGAAGCTCAGGCTCCAAATAAGAAGAAAAAAGGTGGGAGCTGTGGTTTGCTGAAGGGACTAGTCAAGATGTGGGGGTGAGGAAATTCCTTAGGACCTTGAGTAAGATCTATGCAGGAAGGGAGAAAATATCTGTAGCAGCAGTGTGGGTTTTATTGACTGTTCCTTACAAAGGCAATTGTGTAAAATAGTAAAGCATGATACAGTGGCACTGGAAGGGCATTTCTTTAAAAAAAAATCCTTGTTTGAAAAGAAAGGAGAAGGTCAGAAGAGAAGAATATAAAATACAGAGTCAAATGTGGTCACTCACACAACGGGCTGATGGAGGAAGACTCTCCATTGCAAGTAGTGCTTGTGTTAGGTAATAGTTATGCTGCTGAAGGAGGTGACTGAGGACAGAGTTTGGACCCATGTTTTGTCCTCAAGCCTTGTCTTTAAGATGTGCTGTGTGGCCAGGTATGAAGGCTGTTGTGAAGAGGCAGGAGACGAGCTCCTCTGTATGGTGAATGGGACAAGGAGAGGCAGTTTTATATGGCAACAAGAAGAATATTCCTGACGGCTGTCTAGTACTGCCCTGAATTTAAGCCATCTGCAGGGGCCTTGAAATATGAAACCTGAGGTCTTGCTTCATTCAGGTATGTTTAAGTGCATGTGTAAGCAAAGTATGTAAATTAAGCCATTTGTTTTCAGTGTGTAATGAATCTAAGAATGTTTATTAACTACAGCCCTTGAAGTCTTGGCATATACTGACATAGTTGCTGTTAAACTTAGGTGTGGGTGTGTGGGTGGAAGGGCAAATGCTGAAACAGGAGAATATTGTTTTTCAGCAACTGATTGGCATTATGGGCCAGCAATGGCCAATATTATGCCAGCACTTAGTTAAAAAAAAATCCAAAACACTCACAACTACACAACTTCAAAATCTGACTTATGATACCCATCAGCCTCCAAAATATGAGTCTGATGTAGGAATGTTCAGCAAAGATGCACAGGAATTCATGTACTCACATCTCTAGCACTTGGAGTTTAGTTTTTCCCAAATGTGCCTATTCAGTGCCAGCAAAACTCTTTTTGTTCCTTTCCTTGAACAAGATATTTAAACAAAAAAGCTTTTTCTCTGTTCTGAGATCATGTTCAGCTGTACAGATGGTTTTGGTTTTGTTGTAGCACACTCTTACCTACATCACTATCTTCCTTTCTAAAATCTTCCTTCCTTTCCCCTGCTTTATTTATATTAGCTCTTGGGTAACATGAATCTCAAAATTTTCTCTTAATAATAAGTGTCTCCAGACAGTTTATCTTTGGACAAACCAACATTCATAGGCAGATCATAAAGTTTTCTTCCAGAGAAGTGTTGGAAATCTTGTGCTATTTAATGGTGAAATAGGCTTTGTTTCTTTTCAAATATTTTTTGGGCCAGAACAATTTTTTCTTTACAATGAAGTGCTAAAATGAGCCACAATAGAGCCAGTATCATCTACTGACTCCCATTCAAAACATAGGGCAGAAAACACTCTACTATTCCTGTCAGTGAACCTGGCAGAGCTTCTTTACCTAGAACATAATTTCCATGAAGATCAATAGTCCTGATTATATGAATTCGAAAGGAGAAAAGTCACAATGATTTCTGATTTCATGTCTTCTGCTTACTGGTTCTTGCTATTAGAAATCCTGTACTTCACTCTTAGTTGACTTCCTCCAGCTTTGATTTTAACCATGAGTGTTCTTAATGCTTTGTCTTTGAAATAAGAAAAAAAGTCATTTGGTTCCTCAAATGCTGTTTACAGTCTTTCAACAAAAAGAGGCCATTCAGAACAGCTGAAAAGCAACACTGAAATGGTAACTGAGGTATGAACCCTGGTTCTACCTGCTTCCCCCAAGATTTCACATAGGCTGGGAAGGACAGGAATCCATGGGAAGACTTTCAAAAGCAGAAGTGATGAGAGTTTTAGGTCCCTTTTGGATATTATTGCCTTTGGCATTTTCAACCCTGAATCTGAGCAGGCAGAAAGGGGAGGGCACCTGAGGAAAACGGGATAGGAAAGGCACAAAAATGAGCACTCAAAAAGTGTTGGAATTGGCCCTCATAGCCAGACTGTTTTCCCAAAGGTGCATGATTGAAGTCGATAGTAGAGTTGGTTACAGAAATACAAATACTTAGAGCTCGGTTTTCAAAATCAGGTTTTTAATTCAGCAATTAAACACCTGCACACTGATTATTCAGAAAGCCTGTCAGCACTTACCTCTTACAGTGGGTGTCAAGTGCCAATTTTAGGTCTAAGTGCAGATGTAGGTGCATGAACAGAGGGTTTCAAGATTGGAAACCAAGCTCTTAACAACAACAGGTTCATCTGCCTGTGACTTGTCTGCACTGAGCAGCAAAATCAGCTGGGCTTAAAGGGGGAGAAGGATGAGAATTAGGAGCACAATCCAGCTAATAGCTGCTGTTATGAAACTGTCTGAAGATGACTTGCTGCCTGACAAAGAAAGTACTGTTCTGCAGAACAGGGCAGCAGGCTCTTCAGCTTCACGTTTACATTTCCTTGCTTTGTTTCCTTTTAGTTTCTGAACTGTTTTTTCAGTGCCTTCCCCTGCAGACTGACTACATAATTTATTTAATATTTATTTAA
>WAAE01005976.1:0-23940 GCA_013400495.1 Nicator chloris
GGAGAGGAGAGGAGAGGAGATATCACTTTTATATGTACCTCTGCAAAGCTGTTTTTTGTGTATGTCAGTAAGAGAGGAATTTCTATTCACTATAGATATTTATATTATAGATATATCATATATAATATTTGCATATATTCACAAATAATTGCATATTTTCACTCGCCACCTTTCACTCATAGACTCAAAGAGGGAAAGGAAATGTTACTAGTGGGCCACAAAGAAGATCCAATGGTTGGAGTACTTCCCCTGTGAGAACAGGCTGAGAGGGCTGGGGTTGTTAAGCCTGGGAAAGAAAAGGCTTCAGAGAGACCTCACCACAGCCTTCCAGCCCCCTTAAGGGACTTGTGGAAAAAGGGAGAAGAACTTTTTCTACAGGTAAATAGTGAGAGGACAAGGGTCAATGGTTTTAAACTGCAAAAGAGTGGGTTTCAATTAAATTTTAGGGAGAAATTCTTTACTCAGTGGGTGGTGAGGCACTGGAGCAAGCTGTCCAGAGAAGTTGTGGATGCCCTGTCCACGGAAGTGTTCGAGACCAGGTTGGATGGGACCCTGAGCGCCTGGTGTATTGAGTGGCATGCCTGCCAATGGCAGCAGATTTGGGACTAGATGATCTTTAAGGTTCCTTTCAACACAAGCCATTCTATGATTCTGTGACTAAAAACTATTTTATATGAAAGGCATCCATTCCATCCTAAAAAACTTCTAATTGAAATGGTATGACAATTTTCAAAAATACAAGTGCCATTAATACTAGAGTATTATGAATATGTGGAAATCAAAATAAATGTTTTACTCAATGAGACCTAGTTGTTCTGAAGCAGACCCTCACAAAAGAAAAATAAGAGCAAGAAAAAATTAATCCAGGTTGATCGATACTCAGGAGTCTTGATTTAAAACTGTGGGGGGCAGTTGCCATCAGGCACTAGAGTGCATGTGGACAAGAATAAGCCTAATGACTTCTTTGGTTTATTTGCCATGTGGAACTGCTTCAACATTCTTAATTCAGATGTGAATGAGGTGTGTTAATAGCCCCACACTTCCACTCCTGGAGCTGAGGAATGCGTGCCAGTAGTAGGCGTTCAGGTCCCATTGATATTAATGGTGAGAAATCGTTCAGCCTGCTGTTCTCAGTGAAGCACAGTGCAAAGCCCACTGCGAGAGACAGATGTCAGGGGCTTCTTCACTCCATCCATGACCTTCAGTTGGCACCAGACACTGTGGCACGTCTCATCTTGTTAACGTTTTAACAGGTGAGAGATGGATAAACAACAGTTCTCTCGGACCTGTAGATTGCTAATAAGTGTCACAAAATACACAGTAGAGCTCAGGTGCAGATCATTAAACAGGAAGCAGGAATGTGAAGAATAATGACACGTCAATCTACCTCAAATCAAGTTTGACACCCCCATGATACTAGTTAGCACCATGCTCAGGGAGTTTTGCCTTCTGCTCTTTCAAACTTGAACCAGGAGCGCAGCACTGGAACTTATTTCCAGATGCTTTTGGTTAAACTTTGAGCCCCTGCTCAAATTAAGGAAGAAAATAAGAACATTCAAAATTTCATTTTTTTCCCTAATAAAGGTTTAAGTGATCTAGTCAAGCACCGTGAACTTTAACTAATAGTTTCATGCTACAGTAATGGCACCTATTATTTGAATTCACTTCCCGTACTGACAGCACAACTCAGGCATACTCCAGACTATGACATTTTAAGTGACTGATGATTTTCAGTTGTGCTTTTTACAGTACACTTGTATGAACTGCAGACTGGAATACATAAACATCTCTGTGTAGAATACAGCTCATGCTACTTTTTCTTTTGCTGTTATATAGAGAAATATCTATTTTTAAAAGTGAAGTATGCTCAGGATATATGCATTTTCTCATGCTAAATTGGATCAAAAGGAGGAAATACTTGAGATATAAGACAAACCTTCAAAAGTTTTTATTGCCTCAGTCAAGACCACGTTGTTCTAGTCTTTATCAGTATCACTGAATTTTATAATCCAACAACATAAAGCACAGAAAGTAGGAAATGTAAACCCAGTACAGAGCAGAAAATTAGTCAAACGTTTTTAAAGAATCATCCATGTCTCATAGGTAACACACAGTTACTCCATTTGTATGTTTGTATTTTATACATAAAAAAAACAAGTCACCAACTTCCCCCTCCAATGCACAACAAGCAGGATGTATAACCACAATTTGGAAAACTGTACCTATGAATAGGAAGAGACATTTTATGCCACTGCTTATTCAGTGTAACTTGAGGTCCATAAAAGCGCAAGTTGATCATGGACAAGTAACAGACAAATGTGGCAGGAATTAATTCATGCTTCTTTGCTCATTTCAACTCCCAAATACTTAGTTGGAAACTTCATTTCAAACTAGGACAAGGTTAGGAAAAGAAATCCAAAATTTTTCTGGGTTCCTCACATGTCTTGGGATTCCAGTACTGTAAAAGGCAAAACATGGCTCCAGCACGTGTTATTCTGATGCTTCATTATGTCTTGGCAAGACTACTCCACCATGATGTGTTCACTTCCAGTTAATTTCACTTAAGGGATAAAACCTGCAAATGAAAAGTTGACAGTTTGTTTCTCCCGAACTTAAGATACGGAATCATGTTAATACTCAAGTATTACCACTGACCTAGAAACCAAACCATAGACATAATTTATAATCACAGAACAAAAACCAAAGTAGCTCTTTGGAATGACCAATCTATGTAGTCTGCAATCAGTCTCTTTTCTTTTTAACAAGTTTTGTGAAAAATAAAATACATATATTTTTAAAACAGAATATTTCCTTTTAAAATGCATATTTGCAGGCAGTGTGATATTAGTAATACATCCATGCATCAGAAGGTGAATTACTATTATTCATCTGTGCTATTTACAGTCATGTTATGGAAATAAATTAGAAAAATTTTTAATGTATTTTCCTCTTTTCTGTCATGTCTATTACAAACTTCTGTGTATACTCTTCAACAACTGTGGATGAGAATTTTATTTCAATTTGTGTGGTTGGTTGGTGCGTTGATTGGGTTTGTTGTTGTTGTTGTTGTTGTTGTTATTTTGAGAATTAAGGGAATTTCCTGAGAAATACAGATGAAAGCATTCCTAGATCTGCCTTTACAGAAATCTTGTCAGTGTTCAAAATCAGTAAAAGCTAACTCCAATAAATGGTATTAGGTTCTCAATAATGCTGAGGTCAATAGCTGCTCTTGTGCTATACTTTAAGCACTGCTGCAGGCCTATACTAGTCTTGAACATGGGATCAAAGAGATAAAAGCAGAGTGAGAACATCTCTTTCGCTCTATATTCCACCACTTTAAGCATCTTTACGTGAGTTCGATTCTCAGTGACATTTTGTCATTGATTTTTTTAGCGTATCTTTTGCATCAATGTTTTTTCAGGAACCTCCTCCAAGGAAGACAACATCAGAACGACTTAAGAGCGTGTGTGTCTAGTGCATGAAATACTGTGGGGCATTTAGCCACCACCTCTACTAAAGATTTGTAATCAGTGTGGTGGGAGAAAGATCTCTATATCCCATTGACTGAATATTTCTATGTCATCAAGTATTAAATGCATTTTTTTTTCTCTTCAGGTATAGTAAAACAGTACCAATCAAGGTACAATCCTCAACCAGGTGAATTCAGTAGCAAAACTAACACATTACAACAGAAATTGATCTAACCAAACTGATTAAATGTCTAATATGACATATTGCAAGCCATATTTTGAAGTGAGAGGGTGACTCTTATTGTAATTTTTTGTCCAGAGCTGCAATATGTACATTTTTTTTCCCAAAAGTTCAGCATGTTCACTGCTGAACTCTTCAGAAATCTGGCCATTTTCTTTAAAAAGCACTTCTTACATACCATAATAATAAAAAAAAGTATCAGAACTTGTGCTTTTCACTGCTTCCAATCTGGTGTAGATAGCTAGGAAACTAAATAACAGTACAGAACTCAACATAAACAGTTGACAAGCCTAAAAAATGAGTTTTTGTGAAAAATGCTGATGTTCAACTACTTACTTTTTGCTGTACTTTAGAAAGAAACTGTAACTTAAAAAAAAAAAAAAAAGTCACAAAATATACAGAAAAGTGGCTGGAATGTTGCCCAGCAGAAAAAGACCTGAGGGTGCTGGTCAACACTCAGTTGGATATGAACCAGCAGTGTGCCCAGGAGGACAAGAAGGCCAATGCCATCCTGGCCCGTGTCAGCAATAGTGTGGCCAGCAGGACCAGGGCAGTGATTTTCTCCTGTACTCAACAATGGTGAGGGTGCACCTCAAGTCCTGTGTTTAGTTCGGGACCCTTAATTTAAGAAGGACATTGAGCTGCTGGAGCAAGTCCAGAGAAGGGACATGAAGCTGGCAAAGGGTCTAGAGAGTGAGTCCTGTGAGGAGCAGCTGAGGGAGCTGGAGTTGCTTAGCCTGGAGAAAATAAGGCTCAGGAGAGACCTTATCTCTCTCTCTACAACTATCTGAAAGGAGATTGTAGCCGCATGGGGGTCAGTCTCTTCTCCCAGGCAAGTAGCAACAGGAGGACAGGACATAGCTTCAAGTTGCACCAGGGATGGTCTAGGCTAGACATAAGGAAGAATTTTGTCACAGAAAATATGATTAGATATTAGAATGGCTGCCCTGGAGGTGTTTAAGGAAAGACTGGATGTGGCACTTAGTGCCATGGTCCAGTTGACAAAGTGGTGTTAGGTCATAGGTTGAGTTTGATGATCTCAGAGTTCTTTTCCAACCTAATTGATTCTGTGATTCTATAATTCTGTGATATGAAATCTGATGCTGCCAGGTTCTACATTCATAAATACATTCAACTTATTTTTATGTAAGCACAAATCCATCGTACCTATCTAGCTACTCAATAATGAGCAGATGATTTCCAGAAAGAAATTTGAAATTTTAGAGAACTGAATATTCTATTGTGGATCTTTACATCAAAATAGGAAAATTATGAAAAAAAGGATCACTAAATAACCACTAAATAAGAAATTGATGGTGTAAAGATTTTGGTTAAGCATCTAAAATCAAGAACTAATGAAATCTGGACCAGTCTTGTTCTCTGAACACCGCCTTATTCACATAAACAATATTTGCAGAAGAAGCCAAGTCCGGCAACAGACTTAGTCTGCAGGTAGCTCTTCCACAGTTCAAGTGAAATCCACAGGCACTGAACTACAGACCATTCAGGAAATTCTCTCCCATGGCATAAACTTCCCCCCATAATCTCTAAATTTTTAAAGTAAAATAATTTAAAATTTCCTACTTTCACACAAGCTTTGTTTACAGCTAAACAAGATTCTGGAATCCCTTCAAATTGAAGATATATTGTTAAAAAAATCCTGACACATCTTTTCTTCATTAGATATGCAGCAACTCTAGATAATCAGACCTTGCTATAATGCTGTAGCCAGCAGCCCCATGATTGAAAAAAGGGCATAAAGCTGACACTCCCTAGGAGGAGTAAAGTCAGTTAAATATCAGAACCATGTGCATCAATTGCTATGCATACAGTGTGTTTCTATTGCTTGCAAGTTTGTCTGCACAGAGTTCTCATTCAGCTCTGACAGTGTAGTTTTCATTTCTTTTTCTTTTATTATAGGATAAATGTATTTGTTGTGATCAATTCTAGGAAAGTCCTATTTCTTACAGAGAGATAGTATACCAACATGTCTCTACAGAAAAATACAAGGCTTCTTTACCTCACAAGCCATTTTTTTATTTATTAATTTGAGTTTGCCCTGTACTACTATTTGTATGGTAGTGGTATCTCACAATTTTCTCTATCAGTAGAAGGTTCCTTTGGCACCACAATCCACTAGTTTCTTTCAGAAGACAAGTAGAAATAAGAAGCAATATACTCATGTAATATTTTTTTTCAATAAGTAAAACGTTGGCAATATAACCACACTGCTGTACATGCAACCTGCTGTGTAAGCAGACAGCAGAAGTGGCTTCTATAGATTGCATAAAATCCTTTCTTTTACAATAAAATTATAAGCAAGACTATTTCAGCTATGACAGTTTCAGCATGTAAGAGACAGAGGTTTGGGATTCATACATCGTAACATACAGAAAGTAAACATTTAAGTCTTTAGCCAGGTTTCTTCCCAGTTAAAGGTAAAAAAAGACCTCCAGAGGTAATTCCTCTGACCTATCCTAAATGTCTCCCAAATTCCCCTCTGGAGTTGTTTACTTTACCAATGCAATTTATGGAGGCTAATACAGATATGGTAATCTAACCATAAAACCCATATCAAAGAAAGAATTCTTTAACAAGGCTAATTGGAAGAAGCCATAGATCTTGTACCTTCCAATGAAGTAGGAAAAAGCGTGTCTAACCCAGTAAGTGGACTTTGTGTCCTGAAGCCTACCTATATTGTTTTTCACCGCATAAACTGGACTGAAAAGAGATTCCCCTTTATAAATTTTGTGCCTTTACAGACCTTAATGTTATCTGACAGTATTTCAATTTCAGAATACTTTCAGTTTTTACTGGATTCCTGGGTTCCTTATTGTGTTGGCCAGGTGACAGGGTTATGGCTTTGAACCCTGCACACTATGCAGATTATGGTTCGTGTCAGAGTTTTCCTATTAAGCTTAAAACCTACTTTCTTTGCAGAAATTTGCATCCTTTCATATACATTGTTTAGCAATGAATAGGATTTTATGATTTTATATCTTATATTTGCATGTCTTTCCTACCCAAGGAAATAATTCCAGCACAGCTTAGGCATATTTTACTGAAGGATCCAAGAGCATTTTTACTGAATCCGTTCAGATTTAATATTCTTCAGTGACTTTTCTTTTTTGAACTCAACAGAACCAACAGCTTCATTGTACTTTTACGCTAAATGCAAATGGGGGGATGGGAGGAGGGAACTGAAAATAATTTTCCAGTCCCTTGGGTACTTGTAGTTATTACTGCCCTGTGGCAGCCCCTGATGGAAAAGGACACATGTCAAATCACACTCTGCCTGCCAAACCTAATGCTTCCTCACTAGCTTGCTGTGTTCCAGCACAGCCATCAGTGACATCCAGGTACACTAAAACCTGGAACCAGTTTTCTTGCCACCTACAAAGCAGCAACTGCTCACTCTTATCACAATGAGGCCTGGATGCCAGAAGAATAAATAACATTTATGATCCTTTTCTGACATATTTGTAGCCTCAAACAATAAGGAAAATGAAAAATATTAGTGTAAGAGAAGCAAAGCCATACAGTGTTAAGATAAAGCACTTGGGAAAAGCTTTACTTAAAGTACATGTCCTGACATAGTGTCCAAGGAACATTTTTCACTGACTGAAAGCACACTAAATTATGCTAGTACTGTCTTTTCTTCCATGTGGTTGCTGACAGATGTTTGGAAAAGAAAATCTTCCTTTCTGCTTGACCTTAAAAGCTGTTTACAGTATATTTATAATGCAAACAGTCAAACAGTACAACAAAAAAGGGAGTTCTGTGATAGAAACAAGGCACTTTTGCTTTGTTACTTAAATTACATAGAAAAATATTAAAACTGGTTTCCTAATAATATTACTAGTAATAACAACAATGTCAATAATAATAATAACAATAATAATAATGCCTAGCACTTGCAGTGAATAACCAGACTGAAAAAACATCCATTGATTGCAATGTGTTCTGCCATACATCTGCAATGGAAAGAGAATTCTGCAGGCAGGTTGCGGTAAAAACATGTCTATTTTCTTTTATTTATCACATTCTTCCCAAATAGCTCTGTAAAATACATACATTTCTAATAGGGGTAATATTCTCTCAGGGTTAGGCTGAGTGACAAACTGTAGTGATAATTTACATGAAAGTGATTCATGTAACGGGGAAAGCTGGAGGAGGTGGGTGTGGGGAAGAGAAGGGATGGAACAATGGAAGACATGAAACATAGCTAAGGAAAAAAACATTTAAAGACTCAGAATGACTGATTATTTTTGCACTAGGGTAACCGTCTTAAAGAGGAAGAGTGATTAAGTTTTAAACAGTGACTGACAGAAAAATACGAGCAGCCCCATCAGGAAGAGTAGTACCCTGCAATTCAAGACAAGTGCCTCTGAGTTACGGCCATGGGGACTTTCATGTCTTGGAGTTGCTGGAGAAGCAAACAGTATTTTTCTGCAGTTTGTCAAGTTCAAGTGGACAACTGGACTTTTCTACATTTTAGGAGAAAATCAGAGAGATTTAACTTTTTCACATTTCTCTAATACATATAACACAGGCAACACAAGCTTGGATGACAACTACATTGAGTAACACATAAATAAGCAGTAGTGAGCTCAGGAAAGGTAGGACTACAGAGGATGTGGAGTTCTCCAAAATACAAATAATTTCCAATGGAAAATATTTTCTTTTTCTTTTTTTTTTTTTCTTTTAATCTAAATTTCAAGGAACAAATAGCTTCATTATTTTGCCAATATTCACACCTTTATTAGGAGGGAGTAACTTCTTGGATTTAAGCAGGCTTGAAAGTAATTTCCTCTGAAGGGTCCTTAAATAATCTAATTGTATTACAACACAGCAGGGTAGAATAATTGCACCAAAGTATTTTTACTCCATTTGTCTTGGAGCAAATATTTGATATGGAGGTCAGTAAGTATTACACTGAGAATGAGTGCTCTTGACGTAAGCATTGACTAGTAAATTTTGCGAAATTTTGCCCTAGACATTAAGCAAGAAATGAGAGGAAGAAACATAAATGAAGGAGGAATGAGGGAGCAAAGATATCTGAAGTTCAGCACTGAGTCTTTAAACATGACAGGTTTCATTATATCAAATGAAATTTTATGGCATAAAATGTTGCAGTTATTGACGAGTTTTCTTTTATTATCTTTTCAAAGTCCAAATTTCTGTAAGAAATTAAAATTTGCATTTTTTTCCTTCCCACTAATAACAATATTCAATAGACTAGAATGGTTAACTAGCTTACATAAACAAAATCTGTCATCTTTAAAAGTCACCTTGGGTGTTTGATGTATATCTGTCTTTTTAATACAAGAACTTGAAAATTTTTGTGGTACTTTGAATAGAAACCAAAACACTAGGATAAAAATATAATTTGCTTAAAAATGTATTGGGAACTTAGCACTGAAAATCATCATCTGGGTGAAACAGGGAACTTTGCTTCATGCAACCCTAATTTAAAAACAAGTAGGCTACAAATGAGACAATGTAGGTCCTCCCTCCCTTCTCCTGCTTTCCTGCTGCCAGCAGCTTACTGCACTTCTGCCCGAGAAATATCATTGCCACAGAGCAGTGCTGGAAAAGTCACTAATGTATTACTGTGGCCAGCCAGAGGAGCTCTCTAGAATTGTCACTGTTAATGAATTAGCAATACTTGCAAATATTTATATGTTTTTCACAAAATAAAAACAACAAAGTTTTCATTATACCAAGGGGTATTTGTACCTTTGACAATGTTCTTGGCAACTGTTATAAAAGCTGTGTCTTCGAAAAAAACATTTTACATTTTGTAAATCATGAGGCCTGCCTGCAAATGCAGAGCACTGCAAGCACTGCAGCTGATTCAGTTGTTGGCCTAGAAACTCTGCTGTTAGGACACTGAAACAGGTCCATGGTTTCAGTTGCCCAGTAAATTATGCACAGAAGAAACAGACACAGCATCTCACATGGAATTTTCTCCCATTAAATCCTGGACTGTGTTGCAGCATTCAGAGACTCCAACACTGTACACTGTTGTTGGGCTACAGTGTATACAGTAATACACTACTTTCCATAGCCTTGGTCAGTCCAGGCAGCTAAAGGTTACTATGTTTTTTACTGAATCCAGTGGTAAAGACAAAAAGGAATAAACTGGACTAGGAGCAAAGCTGCTGCAATGACAATAAAGGGGGCCCAAGCCAACACCCTGTTATGGGCCTTCTTTTATTACATCATAAATTTCTTAAAATGCTATCTAAATCAGCCTTGTGTAGTCCCTATCACCTAGGTCTCTGCAAATGCTCTAGCTGCTCTTCCTTAGCACCAGATCCAACCTTACAAACACACCACACTGTCTGCTCAGTTTCCAAAATACTAAAACACAAGGTAATTACTGGAGACATTGTGATGGGAAAGCAAACTTTAACTGAAGACAAAGGAAACATTACTTCTCTGTTTTCTCTACAATGTTAAAGGTCAGTATGCAATAACCAGAATATAATTAACACAGTTACACATTCTCTTTTGATGAGTGCCCAGCTAGATGCAGGTCAGGTAGCAGCCTCAAACAAAAGAATGCTAGTTCAACTGTAGCGTGATACAGAGTGTTTTGATTTATAGTTCTTAACAAACTGCTTTCTCCCTCTACTCTGAGTTACAGCACCTCGTGTTGAAGTGCAGTGTGATTAGAAACTGGCTGAGGCTGGGGCCTTTTGTGAGCAATGGAGGCAAATATGTCACTCAAAAGTGTTTGGTTTACATCAACTCAGCAGCTGTCTTGGAGCTTAGTTTTCTAATATCTAGCTAGGATTTTTTTTCACAATAGCTGATACAGGACTCAAGATGTTTACATCAAGCATTGAGCAGGTTGTCCTTTCATATTTAGGTTAATAACTGGAATATTAATCTTCAATATTTTGAGTAACTAAATTAAAATCTGGCTACATGCTGACAAATGTAAATCACTGTATACCAGCTGTCACCAGGGGGAACTATTAATTCATGCAGCAACTTTCAAGGCTGAACTACTATGGACTGGCACACCATAGAAATACATAAATGTTTAGAAGACAGAGAAGTGGCAGCTGTGTAATGACTAACCACAAGTTAAAAGACAGAGACATAGGACACAATTTCAGATACCATAGTAATTAAAACTGGGCAAAGATTTTATAGATTTTATATATATATATATGTAAAATAGACATTGAATGACATATTTACAATATATAACGCTGAATGTGTTTAAGAGATTAGGGTTTTGTTGAAATTAAATAAAATGTGATTCAATAAAGACAAGTCCACTGTAGGATGGTATCAGTGACCCTTGAGAGATTCCCACCAAAAATCCCCCAATCTAAAGCAACATTGTTTTGATGTTTCTTTCTTATTTCTACATTTCTTGACAGAAAGGCTGCTACTGGTCATGAAGAAAAAAAGACAAAGACATTTTTGTCAAAGCTTCTTACAGTCATGAGTTTGGTTAAGAGAAGTCAATGAATTGTTAACTCTTTAGCAGGGGCACTGGAAAGAAGAACATGTTAATGGGTTTATAAGCAAATATCACAACTCAGTAATATGCTAGTCAAACTGTAGTAATTCAGCAAATTCCACCAAACTTCTCTTTTCCATCCACTCTCCTGTGCCTTCTAGTCCACGCCAATCTGAATGGACACTACCCACCTTAATTTACAAGACTTACTCTGATTCAGATTAGTCAGAGACAGCAAGTAGTAACATTAATAAGGATAACTGAAGTATATTTACCAAGTCAGTGGGTATGGAAAATGATACAGTGTTAACAAGATTAATGCTACATGAAAAGTATTGGCTTTGTTAAAAGCTAAAAAATTAAATTTTACTTTTTAAAAATTAAATGTATATTAAAAACTAAATACCATCACAACAGCACACTTTACAAAGACAAATATTATATTGAATTGTTATAATAGACATATATCATGTAAAATAAGCAAGGTGATTATTGTGGGTTTTATAGAGTTATAGAAACATAGAATGGCTTTGGTTGGAAGGAACCTCAAAGATCATCTAGTTCCAACCCCCTCTGCCGTGGGCAGGGACAGTTTTCACTAGACCAGGTTTCTCATAGCACCATCCACTCTGGTCTAAGACACTGTCAGACATGGTGAATCCACAGCTTCTCTGACCAACCTGTTCCTGTGCCTTACCACCCCCACAATAAAGAATTTCTTCCTCATATCTAATCTAAACCTACTCTGTTTTGGTTTGAAGCCATTCCCCATTGTCCTGTCAATACATGCTCTTGTAAATTGTCTCCATCTTTTTTGTAGGCTCCCGTCAGATACCGGAAGCCTGCGATTAGGTCACCCCAAAGCCTTCTCTTCTCCAAGTTGGACAATATCAATTCCCTCAGCCTTTCCTCACAGGAGAGCTGCTCCATCTCTCTGATCATCTTGGTGTCCCTCCTCTGGACTTGCTCCCACAGGTCCATGTCCTTCCTGCACTGGGGACCCCAGAGCTCGGTGCAGCACTGCAGGTGGGGTCTCACCAGAGTGGAGCAGAGGAGCAGAAGCCCCTGCCTGGCCCTGCTGCCCACGCTGCTTTTGCTGCAGCCCGGGACACGTTTGGCTTTCTGGGCTGAGTGCACATGGCTGGGTCATGTCCAGCCCCTCATCCAGCAGCACCCCCAAGTCCTCAGCAGGGCTGCTCCCCATCTGTGCATCTCCTGCGTTGATACTGAAGGTTAAACCTGATGAGATTCCTTTTGGCCCTCTTCTTGAGCTTGTCCAAGTCCCTCTGGATGGCATCCCGTCCTCCAGGTGTGTCAACGTCACTGCCCAACTTGGTGTCATCTGCTAATTTGCTGAGGGTGTACTTGGTCCCTTCATCCGTGTCATTAATCATTAATGAAGTTATTAAATAACACTGGTCCCTGAGAGACACCACTTGTCCCTGATGTCCATTGGGACTCTGAGTTGTTGACTGCTACCCCCTGGCTGTGACCATAGTAGATGACTCGGCTCTGGTTAGCAACCTTGGGTAACAACTTTCTTATGCCTGTAACAGTTCACCCATCAAATCCATCTCTCTCCAATTTAGACAAGGATATTCTCAGGGACTGTGTCAAAGGCTTTACAGAAGACCAGATAAATGACATCTGTAGCCCTTCCCTTGTCCACTGACGCAGTCACCCCATCATAGAAGGGTTGGTCAGGCAGGACTTGACCTACTGGCTGGCTGTCCTGAATCACCTCCCTGTCCTCCACGTGCCTCAGGAAAGCTTCTAGGAGGATCTGTCCCATGGCCTTCCCAGGGACATCTGGGAAGCTGACAGGTCAGTAGTTCCCACAGTCCTCATTTCAATTCTTTTTAAAGATAGGAACAATGTTTCCATTTTTCCAGTCACTTGGGACTTCACCTGACTACCATAACTTCTCAAATATCACCAGGTGCAGGTTAGCAACTACATCAGCCAATTCCCTTGGGACTCTGGAACGCATTTCATTGGGTTCCACAGACTTATTGAGGTTTCCCAGGTGGCCACGAACATGATCTTTACTTACAGTGGGAGGGACTGTGCTCCCCAAGTGGAGTTCCAGAGTCTCCTCCTCATCTGTTACTACCTGTTCACCAACACTGTTTATCAGGGGGAGTACACCTCCTTTGACCTTCCCTTTCTGGCTCACATACTGGTGGAAGCCCTTCTTTGTTATTCTTTGTTCCCCTGCTAGGCTCAGTTCCAGCTTCACCTTGGCCTTCCTCACCCCATCTCTACACAACCAAATTTTATCTCTATACTCTTTCCTTGTTTCCAGGTTACCTGTCCTTGTTTCCACTGCCTGTTCATTTGTTCTTTTCCTTTAGTTTGACCTGCAGTTCCCTACCCAGCCTGCTAGTCTCTCGCCTTCCTTATCTGATTTATTGCTCCTGGGGATTGCTGGGGATTGCAGTTTTCTTGACACTGATTAAGCTTCTGTTGGGTTACTACGTTTAGTTTCGGGCACAACATTTTCAAAAAGGCAGACAAATTGGAAAGAGTTCAGAGGAGAGCAACAAAAATGATAAAATAAGATCTGTGGGAAAAGGTTAAGTGAACTGGGCATGTTCAGACTAAGGAAAAGAACACTGAAGGGAGGCATGACATGTCTGCAAATACATTGAGTTGCTATGAAGAGGATAGGGACAAATTATTCTCCTTAGTCAATGAAGATAGAACTAATGGGCTTATGCTGCAGCAGAGAATATCTAGGTTAAGTGTAAAGGAAAAACTTTAACTAATAGAAATAGTTAGAAATACAACATGCTGCCAAAGCAGGCTGAAAAACTCCCTCTGAGGCTTAGGTTTTAGTTTGTTCTTGCTTTGTGTCTGGTAGAGGGAGGATCACACTGGTAGAGGTTAGGGCTCAAGCCAGCTTCCTTCTGCACTGCAGATTTCTGATGTGACCTTGGGCAAGTTGGTTAGCAGCACATTTCAGCTCTCTAGCTGTAAAACAGTGAGAAAAGCAATTCCCTAGCTCTCAGAGATGCTGTAAGGATAAATAGTTAAGGATTCTCAGACTCGCTTTGAGCCAACTAAGCAACTATACAAATTAAACATTGAAACCTTCCACAGTGCAAAGGCACCAACCCCCTGATATACCTGTAAGTGCCTTCCCATCCAGAGGGCTTCTGTGAGTGCTGCAATGGGCTTTAGCTAACACATCCAGTCCAGGATGCATTTGGATGATCTAATCTAAGCTGCATCCAAGAAGAGAAAAAGAACAGACTAACAATAAATCAGTGGCTGATATGACAGGCCACTAGCAGCTCAGCCTAACTAAGCTGAGCAAAAGTCAGGGGACTCTACTATCTTAGTAGAAGATGCATCAGGGCTCAGTACCAGTCATCAAGTATGAAAAGAGCTCAGTTACCAGGGTTCTGTCATAGCTGTCTGCACTAGTGCTACCACAGTGATGTTGCTGAGATCAGCCCTGAAAAGCCGATTAAAACAAAGTTAGAAAGGCAGACAACATTAAAAGCAAAAATATAAGATGTGAATATGAGAGAAATAGACCTTTTTTTTTAGTTATATGTTTAGTCAAAATTTATTCTCGCTTAATTGTCATTTAATTTCATAAGGTTAGTATTGATGGTTAGAAAGGAGCTGCATTTCCTATCTAAAATAATTTATAAATAATAAATTCTTTGAAAAACTCAAAATAAAGCAGCAGGAATAACATGTCACTAAAAGAATTGAGGTTTTGTGATATTAAAAGTAGAGGAAAATTTGAAAGAAAATATGGTAAATAAATATAGTCAGTTTAAATCTCTGATAATTTTTACCCAACATAGGCTTTTCAAAGAATTTAATTACATCCTCTATTATTATTATTGTCATCATTATTATTATTATTGTTGCTGTTGTTGTTGTTGCTGTTGATGCTATTGTAATTATAATATTCCTGTATAAAACTAATGCAGTTTCATCTTACTTGTTTAGCTTTACAGTTGGACAGAACACACATTTCCCTGGCTCTCAGTACAGTGAGACTCACAATAACAAAATGCTGCATTTTCCAAGCTATTTTGTCCCATACCCTCTTCAGCCTATTTCCCATTCCCCAGCCTGCTCCCCATTAGCTCAGCTGACACATCAGACTGGGGTTACTGGGGTTACCTATAGCAAATGCAGGTGCAAGAATTACTTTTCCAAACACATCTCACAAAATCCAAGCTTTACTACTGTAGTAGAAACATTCACTTTGAAGAATTTGTATTTAAACTATGCAGCGTAAAAAATGAAGCATCCTCTAACTCCTCCATTGCAATAGAAATCCTGAATAAACTTCTGAATAAAAAAAAGCTATGAGAAGAAACTGATTTGCTGTTAGCATGTAGAGTTCAAAAGGCAACAAAATAAATAATAAAACACTGCCACCTAAAATATTTACATAAAAATAAACAGAAACTATGTCATATTTCTGCTGCTGAAACATGAAATGGGACACATTTCAAGAAAAGAATAAATGTGTCTCCTCATGGGCACAAGTGACTAGCAGCTATGCAGAAAAAAAAGGAGTGATGTAAATAACAGAATAACTGGAAAATAAGTCATGAGCCCAGGTGGAGCAAATGAAAAGCATGACATCAGATCTCAGAAGACCTTGACATCACACAGACACAACGAGCTACCTTAACCCAAATGCTATAGGCATTTCATCCGGGGAGTTAAATGTTTACTGCGTGAGTTATGTGCTATGTGCTTATTCATATGCATCTCTACACTCACTACAAAAGCCTTTCAAGCAGAATTGTGTGAACTGTGGATGTGTTTTTTTGGGGTTTTTTTGTTTTTTTTTTTTTAATTCAGTTGAGAAACCAACAACAAAAATTCAGCTTAATATTTGGTTTTATTTTCAAGTTATTTCAGCCATCTTCTAATCCTCTGGGGGGAAATGTACAGCAAAATATGAAATGAAAGAGTTTGTTTGAAATAAAGAGCTATAATGTTTCGTTTCAAAAAATGAAAAGTAGAAACAAGAAAAAGACTGGGAAGGAAGAAAAAGTCTCCAAAGGGAAAATAGAGATGCAATACTAACTTTGAACTTAGACACTTCCCACATTGTAATCAAGTGACTTGCCAGCCAACCACACATGTATACCAGAGAAACAAGTGAGAATGAGGCTGTGGGGAGTGTGGTAGCAGTTCTGCACTCACAGTACTCTCTCTCATCTCGTAGTACATATATTTGTGCTGTTGATATATTTACCAGATGTATTTTTTCATGTTGCCGACAACAGTTTGCCCAATAGCCTGCAGCTAGTGCTTTTCTTAAAACAAAACAAAACAAAACAAAACAAAACAAAACAAAACAAAACAAAACAAAACAAAACAAAACAAAACAAAACAAAACAAAACAAAACAAAACAAAAAACAAACCAAAAACAAACCAAAAAAAAAAAAACCAAAACCAAAACCAAACAAAACAAAACAAAGTAATTAAATGTTTTAATAACATAGAAGCAGTTTTTGTACACGCACTACTCTGAGGATGATCTGTGCGGGTTTCATATGTGTACACCTCAGTGACGCAGTTTTAGACAAATTATTTTCTGGGTTTAGATCAAAAAGGAAGTAATTAAATCCTTCCTTCTCCTTTTGAAATGCTCTTGAAAGGTTATTTATCTTAGCTCCTATGGAAATAATACAGATATTCTGCTTCAGACTTCAAGGAGCACTGGATGTCATTGAAAAAAATAGGATGTTGCCAAGTATTTCCTGGTATTATTTAGCTCTGAATCATATTACATAGAATCACAGAATCATAGAAATTTTTAGGTTGAAAAAGACCTTTAAGATCTTCTGTTTCGACCATAAACCTAATACTGCCAAGTCCAGCACTAAACCATGTCCCTAAGTGACACATCTACATATCTTTTAAATATCTTCATGGATTCTTGATCAATTCCTGGGCAGCCTGTTCCAGTGCTTGACATACCTTTCAGTGAAGAAATGTTTTTCTTAATATCTAATCTAAACCTCCTCTGGAGCAGCATGAGGCCATCTTCTCTTGTCCTCTCACTTTTTACCTGGGAGAAGACTCCCACCTTGCTACAACCTCTTTTCAGATATTTGTAGAGGGCAATAAGGCCTCCTCTTTTCTCTGGGCTAAACACCCTCAGCTTACTCAGCTGCTCCTCATAGGACTTGTGTTCCAGACCCTTCCCCAGCTGCATTGCCCTTCTCTGGACTTGCTCCAGAGATGCCTTTCTTGTAGTGAGGAGCCAAAAAGAGAACATGGGCCTCGAGGTGTGGCCTCACCAGTGCTGAATACAGGGGGACAATCACTGCCCTGGTCCTGCTGGCCACACTATTTCTGATACAATCTAGGATGCCACCGGCATTCTTGGCCTTCTGGGCACACACTGGCTCTTGTTCAGCCGGCATGTTAGGCTAAAGCCATAATTAAATATTTCAGTACATTTCATGTATTTATTTGCATTTGTTTTCTGTCGCCCTGCTTTTCCAGCCTTCTGATGTTTACCTTTGGGAAATTCTTTTCTCACGCACACTTTCTGTAAAATATGGATTGTTTACATTCTTTCATGGAGGAGGAGTTCTCTTGATTGACACCTGTCTTGACCAATGTGATTGGAGAGGTGTTGACCTTGCTTGCCAATCACTTGGTCTGCTTGCTATACTGTATGTCTGGAGTCAGTAATGTAATAAAGTCAGTCCTCTTGCTTGAATCATGTCAGAGTTCGTGTGGTGCATCTAGTGTGGCAGTGCGACAGTTTTCCTTCAAGCTTTATGATTTGAATGATGCCAGTAATAGAGGAAAAACATGTTTGTCTTTCTGAACTGTCACTGATGACACAGTGATAAGTAAAACAGATTTAGGTGTTTCTGGTTTTTTTCTTATTAATGAGGATTTTCAAGAGATTCAATAATGAAGGGTTTGACATTTGAAATGTTTGCATCTATTGCCCTCATCGGGGTATACCATGAGGAAGAATGCCCAAGTTTCATGTTGATAAGAAGCACAGAGATAATCTAAGAAAGAGAACAGCAGCTAGGGGGAAAAAAAAAAAGAACAAATATAATCCCTCAGGTTTAGTGCAGTAAAACACATGTGGAGGATCTGTGCATTTAGGCCAATGCCAACTATTCTACTCCCCTGTGTACTATTAGATTATTTTACTTGATCAATTAATCTAATTTTACACTGCTTTGGGGAAGAGAAAATCAACTCAAGGAACATATTGATGTTGCAGATATGTTTGATTCGACCTTCTCTATCTACAACAAATTGCGCGTTCCGGTTTTCTTGTGCTCAAGTGGAATCAGACAAGGCATATCCCTTGCCAAGTGCCTCCAGCTCTTGGTAGGTGTGTGAATCAACAAACACAGGTAACCAAAGGCAACCATCAAACCACAGCTGAAATGCAAAGAGTAGATTTATTTCGTTACCTCTCTAACAACTCCAGGCAGCAGAGACACGCAGGGACACACAGGCTCGGTTAGGCTCAGCTCATCCTGGAGGGCTGCAGAGGTGGATGAGGGGCACTCTGCACCTCACTATAACAAAAGTCTGTGAGAGTGTGTTCTCTCTCTACAGGAATTCTATTTCTCAAAACAGGGAGATGTTGGACAACATCAGCCATAAAAAATGGGGTTTTCCCTCAGTGACATTTTTAGCATTCACAGCTGCAAGGTCACTTTGAGTGAAACTATTCCCTCCTCTGAAAAATCTTCCAGTTTTAACCCTCTCCTCCCAATAGTAGGTAACATTCAGCTTCAAAAAGAACCCCTTCAGACTTTATTTTGTTATCCAGCTACTAAAAACATGTCCTTTTCCTTCCTTGCTAGCCTGTTTCTTTCCTCTTTTCTCTGAGCTTTTTCTTCTCTGTCACAAGCTCTCATACCCTCAAAAGCACAAAATCAAAAAAACCACCTTCATATTGGTATGTATCTCAAATGTCCTGCTGGCAACTGCTGTTGTTTCAGTTGTCTGGTTCCACTGGGGTATTTTCACAGGTTCCCACCTTTATCCCACATAATACAATGCTGTTTGCATTCCCGAATGAAAACAAAAGGCATAACCAACTTCGAACATTTCATGAACAATTGCTGTGCACTAGGAATCCTGATGGAAAAAACACAGCCACAAGCTAAGCTGCAAGAAGAGGACTGGTTACAAGAAGAGGACTTAAATAATAAATCAGAAGATCACTTTTGCTAGGAATGGAAAAGAACTCTGGCATATGAAGCCATGGAAAGGTACTGTAAGGAATAACATTGCTTAGATCTCCAACCTTCTAAGTGTAGCATTGTCTTCAAAAGGTAAGAAATATGTTTAAATGTTGGCTTGTAATCCTTTTGATAAGAAAAATACAAAATTAATGTAAGGAGAACTGATATAAAAATTTAAGGAAATCCTATTTCAGCTTTACTCTCATTTATTGCTCCAAACTTACTTGAGTTTTAGTACAAAAGTGGTTAGAATGTAAAAATTATTTATTTCTAAGTGGAGAGCCAAAGTCAAAAAGAAACAATTCTCATCAAAATTTATTTAGTTGAAATGCATTTTTTTAATCAGAAACTGGATGAAACCTATGTAATGAGCTGTATTTGTTCTCTTTCTTCATCACTGGGCAATACTGATATTCCTTTCTGCAACGCAGTAAAATGGAGATGCAGCAGAGTGAGACTTGCAAGGGGCAGACTCCTCTAAATAATCCAACCACTGGAAAGCAGAGTGAGACTTGCAAGGGGCAGACTTCCCTATGGCAGAGATTGAGCTTGCATCAGCAACACTCATGGAAATTAATACTACATAAGAGAGTAGATAACAAAATGTATTTCATATCACCTCCTTTTAGATGCCTATATTACTTTCAGATTTCAGCTATTATAGACATCCCTTTCTATTGTTCCCCCTTGTCACCTTTTGGAGTCAATAGAGAGGAAGAGGCATTCTGAAGGTGTTTCTTCCGACCCATTTTAAATGTTTGCATTACGATGAGACAAACTGTATTTCAGTACTGTCTTTCTTTAGGGTGAATCATAGGAGGTCAGACATGGACATCTACATTGCACACCCTCACTGTAGACATCTGTAATTTGTCATATAAATCCCAGACAAAAAAGTAAAGAATACCAAGAGAGAAAAAGAGGGAAAAAGACTAAGACATCAAATAATGCCAGAGTTGCCAGTATGTGATGTAATGTGAAATTCAAAAGCTAAGTAACAAATTTAAAGTTAAAAAAAGGATAAAAAATATAAAAAGTCAAACAGCATCTCAAAATGAACCCAAATACCTCAGTTCATCTACAAGAAGTGGGTCAGAAGAAGTATGTTATCTTTTTCCCTTAATTTTAGACTAAAAGGTCACCTACCTCACCACCACTGCAAGTCTGGTTTGTGTGGAACATTTGTTAGTCTCCTCACGAAAGTAAATTTCAAAATATATGAACTTGAGGAATGTTGCTTTTTCCTAAAGAAAAGCCAAAATCATTTTTAAACACGTCTTCAAAGGATTCTTTATTTTTGAAATTACTGTAAGCACTCTTTTTCCTGGTTTGCTTCCATTTCTTTCCAACTCATTCTAAATAATTCTATTTGTTTTCACACGTGTTAAGGTACTAACAAGCACTCATTCTGGACAAAATAAAAGGGGTTAAAATGTTATGCACTACTGTTACAGCTGAACTCAAAGCCATCAACTCAGCAAGGGTTAAAGCGCAATAAAGATTTACAGAGGAAATCATATCATGACAATGAATTACAATTATTTCAGGGGATTTTTTTAATTTTCAAATTACCATGTCATACAAACTCAACAATTTGAATTTTTTTTTCCAGAATAGGAAGGAATTCAAACAACGGAGAGTGGGAAATAATATAAAGAACAGAATCAATGCAGAAATCTTTCACTCTGTTAGTGGAGGAGAATACTTTTTTCCTTGAAGGTATGGAAAAGACACATATAAAAACCTGTCTTTTTCAGATTTATTCATGTTACACTTTTTCTCATTTTCCAAACAAAAAGAATTGTGGAGCATTTTGTGAAAGACCACAGCTTGAAAGATCACAGTTTTTGAGCACTGTTTTTTAAAGTTTGTACGGTTTTTTAACAACAGCAAAGGTTGATAGCAAGAATATTAATGTGAAGAACAGAGTATGATGGGGAGTTTTTAACAGTCTTCTCTCTTTTAGACTTGATATGTTTCGGTACTTCAACTGTTGGTAAATTCTTTTTCTAAGAGTTTTAGCATGGAAATATGCAATATTGCACGTCAGGTAATCTCATTTGTAAATGAATCTGTAGGATTGATGTCAATATGTAGTTTAATTTGTGTAGGCACAATCTTGAAAAGTCATAAACTCACTTTGCATCCTTACATACTCATATATTAAAGAGGTATAATTTATAACAAACATCTGGTTTATAATACTGATGTGACAGAAGTCATTAGACAAGGAAAAAGGGCTTTAGGTGTGATACACCAAGCACAAATATGCACATGTATAAGTAAACCTTCAAATTAAAGCTGAGTGGTTTTCTTATGCCAGTCCAAGGATTATTAATACACATGTCAATGTCAAATTTAATAAAGCTGTTGCATTAACTGTAACTACAGTGTCTTGTACTAACACCTGTCAAGGTGTTTCTGGTGCAGAAAATCTCTGTCATGAATGAGCTAGATAACATAAATTATAAGTGAACTAGCCTTTTACCTCAGGAGATCCAAATTCAAAAACTGCTTTTAGTCTCAAATGAGTTGTTTATCACACCCCACTGAACCTCCAAATATGGCACAGTTCTGCATGGCTGGAAACCTTGACTCAGGAGATATGAATGATTGGAATATTAGGCTGTATCACTAATCAAGATTGTGGTGTATTGGCAGAGACAAGTAGGAAAGTGTATACATGTGTACAGCAAAAGCCAGCTCCTTCCCTCACAGCCAGCATTATTCATATCTTAAATTCCACAAGCAGGATGTTTGTTAGCAAATCTTGGACAGAAAAATAAGGTGCTGTTACTAATGACAGCTTTTGCAAATCAACCACATACAACTGTTGATGATATCCTCCCGTCAGAAGCAATGGTATCCATGTGAACACCAGCCACTGCTACTTACCTCTGAAAATGCTGAATATCATATTTGAAGCCTGAATGCAAAGATCTATGAAGACTGGAATCCTATAAGTTTCAGTTTTCTACAGAACTGCTCTCATATAAAATAAAATTATAGAGAAGCATCTCATTCACGAAAAAAAAGGAAAAAATTCCCAGTGGAAAGTCAATAAAAAACATTTTTATGCCAAAAGTATCATGTATTAATATCTCTTTGCAGAAATTGTATCCATTTAAATTTAATTCATCCAATTTTCCCTGGAGGTAAGACACCATACCAAAGGACTGTCACTGTGCTAAGTCTGTGCAGAATCACAACTCACATTCACTTTTACAAACATGCAAAGCCAGCTAAAGGAAGCTCCTGCCATGTTCTTGCACACAACATACAGCACCCATGGGAGGATGGCTCTATCTTTCATCAGTGAGCAGAAGAGTGCAGAGGAGGGTGCTGGCAGCATCCACACAAACTTTAGTAACCGCTATGCCAAAGCCACATTCCAACTTGAAGGTCTCGTCATTCCACGTTCTCTTTTTTACACATGTAACTGGGCTTCAGCAATACATCATTAAGGCTGAAACTGGAGGTGCAAACCACCAACTTAACAGTAAAATGCTTATATTTTTAGAGCTAAGCAAGGAAAACCCTCATTAGCACAGGGCCAAGTTGTCACTTTTCAAAGCCCTAGGTTAACTTTCAGCATCCCAAAGATCTGCAAAGAAAGCAAGAAGGAAACAACATACCCTCAACACACAAAAGGCAAGGTGTAGAGGGTGGATACAAGTCAGAGAGTGACTGTCCAAACATACCACAATAAATCTCAAGTCCTCTATTTGCAAACATTAAATATATATCTTTGCAGCTTTACTAGAACTGTCTGCTGGGAAATAAAAAACAGGAGGGGAGAACCATTTTATTGTTCCTGTCTTCCTAGGGGAGACATCCCAGCTGAACAGACTGAGATCTCCAGAACCAAGAAAAATGAAAAAAGCCTACTCAGCAGGTGGATTTTTACTATGAGGTTTTAATGCAGCAAAGCAATCCCATGGGAAAAGCAGGAAGGGTATAAATCTGAGTCTTGCAATATTCAGATATCAACAGAGAAACCTAGATGACAAATTTTTGTCTTTCTTCATCAACAAAAAACTACCTCATTTTTTTTGTTTGTAGGTATATCATGATATTAATGTACGCTGGACCTTGTTTTAGTACAGAAATTTCCAAAGAGCAGTGTTAAATGAAAAAGATGACTGATACTACAAATTTTTTTATAATTGCATGTTTGTCAAGAGCTATGTTATGAACTAGCAGTCCAGTAAATAATATATATTTCATAAAAGGCCTAATGCATATTTAAACAAATAGACAATTAATGCTTCAGAAGGTAAATGTATATTCAGCTATTTATTGAAACAGCAATCTAATTTCAATCTCCTTTAAAAAAAAAAAATAATATCTGCACAAACTTATACAGAAATGAATATGAAAACCAATTCAAAGGCCACAATTCCTTAATAATAAGCAATAAATAAAAGTCCAAATGAAGACCAAATGCTATGCCTACTTATGCTTATTATGAAAAAAGATTGTACAGGAAAAATAAGTTGTTGTAGTTCACATGCTCCTGTCTA
>WAAE01005977.1:0-19270 GCA_013400495.1 Nicator chloris
TGTTACTTTCCATTTAATTAATTCTTATTCTTATTTTGTTTCACTTATTATACTGGTGTTATCTCCACCCACAAGTTTGCTTACTTGCCCCCACCCAGTTGTCTCCTTTAATCTGCTGGGGGCGAGGGGACTGAGCAAGCAGCTTTGTGGTGCTTTGTTGCTAGCTGGGGTTAAACCACAACACAAATTCATATTTGAAATCAGTTAACAAGTGTTTTTCTGTTTATCTCTTAAAATCAGTTCCGCAGTTTATGTTAAAGAAAATTCATCTGTTGTCTTCAATGAGAGTTTGACTATGATTGGTTTTGAGTCTACGATGTCTCTTACCTCTTTCTTTCCAAAAAAAAAGGAAAAAAAAAATGCATCACTGCATTTTCATAGACATTTACATTATTTAAAACCACATTTTATATGTATTATCATTAAATCAATACCATTCCACTTTCTCATTCATACCTTCATTTCAGCTGCTAAAATTGCAATGTTCAGTGCATTCTCCACATTCCTTTGACTTGGAAACCACATTGTTTATGTTAAACCCAAACGCTTATGTCTCCATCGGTGAAACAGTTGGATATATTGTTTCATAAACATATGACACAAATTCCCATCTAAATGGGAGGATAAACAGTCTGGGTGTCAAGGGCTGCAGCCTGAAGAACATCTACCTGTTTCTCTGTTCATCTCTCTTATTGGTACCCCTTTGTGAGTTAATTTAACTTGCTAACCTGGCTAGGTAGTAACTGAGAAAGAGTGACAGGGTAATTTTCTTCCACATTAGTGAGCTGAATCAGCTCAGAGAACAATACCAAAAAAAATTACTTTAAATGGTTCAAGTGAACCATGTTTTAATGGTGCCTGTTTCTCGAGCTGATTTTAAAAGGATTTCATGGCGTGAGCTCAGAATCAAATGCCTACACTCAAAACATCTCTACTTAGGGAAGATAAACCTCACTGTAATCAATTCTAGCTTGAATTACCCAGTCTACCCATGAATTTCAGACCAGGTCAGACAGGCTGACAAGACCAAGCTCCTCAAAAAGACATGGCTATAATTTTCCTTGTAAACACAACAGAAACGGGTTCATTGCAGGTACACAACAGCTGAGGTATTGAAACTAGGATGGGAGACACCTAATTTTACTTCCTCCCTGACACTCCTCTTCAGCCTTAGAGCTGACTTCTCCCAATACTATAACACAATACTCTAATTTTCAGGCTACATGCTGCAGGAAGGAAATAAAAATTCTGGGAATGTAACCAGCTGTTACTCTCCTGTTTCTCTGTAGAATTGCCTATGTAATTCTCTATTCATAGAACAAATATCTATTAGAAAAAATGTGTGCTTTACATAACATAAAGTTTACCACAAGAACAAGAGAATGGATTGAAAAATCAAACCTTGGAAAAGCAAATGCCTTTTCTTAATACATGATCTTTCTTAATACCAGCTCCGTATCAGTGAAGGAAACCTCATTGCCTAGTTTAGGTACTGATGTTAACACCTCACTGTCATCGTGTTTCTTTGACTCTTTCAGTAACAACTACACAAATCAATTCTAATTTTGATCTGAAAGAGGAGGTAGAGTACAGGTGGCAGGTAAAGGAATAAAAGGATTTATTAATTTATCAGTTTAGCTAACTCTTCTGTTTCCTAAGAATAAAACATAGATGCTTGTAGCCTGTTAAATGCCTTAGAAGAAAGCAGCAGAAATGGATAAAAAAAAAAAAATCCCCAAACTTTTCCATTCTTGCCTTTCATGAGAGAAACGGAAAGCTGAAAGGAAATTAAAATGTATCAGCTAGCATTTTCAAATGAGGAGCTCTTAACACATGTCAGAGCAATGCCATCATCAGGATGAATGGGTGTGTGGAGACTGACCTCTCCAGCATAGCATCTACACAGACCTGCAATAATCCTTCACGTGGATAACCATGCAGTGGTTACATAAGTGTTGCAAATATTTTTGGCAGTACTAAGTGTGCTGTTGGGAAGAAAAATATGATTTCTTTGACATCTAAGTTTAAAATATGTTAGGGAGGGAAGAAAGAAATTGTAAGATTTCTTTAAAATTTGCTTATATAGACAGTTGAATGGAGAACAGTGTGAAAGCTAAAAAAAAATTAAAATCAGATACTTTATACTGTGTACCTTATGGTTTTTCTCTCATTTGACACCCTGTGTGAGAAGAAGGAGAAGCAGAAGAACAGGAATAGGAGGTTTAGTGAGTGAGGAGGAATTCCACTACAGAGGAGACGAGATTGATGTCTGGACAACTGATGTTTTAGAGCTCTGCTGAACAAGAAAATTGGAGATTGGAACCAGGAGACCAGTTAACTTGAATTCTTGCACACAGAATGATCCACAGCTGAGGCTGAGATTGGTGACCAGGGCTCAGAGCAACACAGCTATGCTGTGGTGTGATCCCTGGTGCCTTGCCCCCACAAGTTCCTTGGGCAGGAAAAGGAGGTAGGGGCTCTTTTGCTGCCTTGTACTCCATTCCCTGACACCTTCTTCACTGATGGTCCCAGTTCTTCCCTGTTTTATGTGTCCTGAGGGACATGCACTGATCAACTGACACCAGATAATGCTGGAATTGGTCACAAGAGGATTGCTTGCACGTCCCATTATGTTACTGGCACATCTGTCACTTGACAGAGAAGGTGACAGAGCACACATCTCTTCCTGTGCCTCCACAAAGTGCAAGACAGCCTTCCCAGTGGAAAGCTGGACACAAGCTGAGGATGTGACTAAGTAGTCCTGGAGTTCAGCTGAACTCTGGGGAGCCCAGGAGCTGAATGAATCTACGCCTACATTTTCAAGTTTCTGATGTTTCAGACTGGTTACTTTTCCAGTGAAAATATTCTCTACAACTTGGCAAGAAACATAGTCAAGTTTTATTCCTTACAAGAAAAAACCCACGTAATGCCATCATGGTATTGTTTTCTCTATCCTCATTCTGCTGTAAAGAGAGACAATGCAGTGTGAACAGGGAGAGATAGATAAATTATTAATTAAGCAGTCCTTTGCTGTTTAGCTACAGGCAGTGTCAGTGTGCTTCTTCAATTCACTCCTGCTTTTTCCTTGGCAGGCCACAAGCTGCAGATTCCCATACCTCCAGGGTCCAGAGGAGAGGGAGGGTTGTGCTGCAGGCCTGCAGACAATTAGGATAATTAGAGCACCTGAAGATCAGATAGGGTCTTCAAAGGGACGTAGGCACTAATATGGGTGGGAGACAAGAGTTTTAGTGTACAATCACCTCAGGGTTTTTTGGCCTTGCCTCTACTGTCAAAAAAATAAAAAGGCAGGAAAAGATCTCTATCCTGAGAAAAAGTGGTTAACAGAACTTGAAAACACAATAAATTTTGTGGATAACCTATCTCCCTATTTAATAAATGCTTATAAACTGAAGCTGAGATTCCCTGCAGGAGAATTCTCTCTTGCTGAGAGATGTCAGCACATGAACAGTCAGGGGAACAGACCAAATGGATAAGAATAGGGGTTTTTGCCTTAATGGATGATGTAGTTTTGGCTACACCTACAGCAACACAATAGTTTTGTATTGTTGGCTACAGCAATAACAAAGGAGGAGCAAAGACCTTTTCATAAACACTGAAGCTAAGTTGCATGGCCCAGCTGCATTCATACTACTTACCAAGTCTCTCTAGCACTTCTGTACCCTAGGTGATAACCCAAAGGGAGAAGTATTCTTTTTTCTTTTTTCTTTTTTTCTTTTTTTTTTAAACTTTCTGAAATAATGTGAGGTCAGTGTATCAGCCCATCAGAGTGGAGGTTACATAGCGCAGCTCTGGGTAGAATCTCTTGCATGTCCTAAGGTATCTGGTGCAGAAAGGTTTGCTGGGATGATATGTTAGACGTATACACAGCAGAAAGAGCCAATTTTAAGTGGTTGCTCTCTTGCTGATGTTTATTAGTTTTCTCTAGGGAGAAAACACTTCAGAACCATTTTTGATCATGGTCTTGGTAGAACTAGTTGAAATGTTAAAAAAAAGCCAGTGAGTGAGCTAGCATCCAAGCAGAGGAAATGAGCCAGGGGTACAATGCTGACATCTCTGGTTCTGTTTTTTATGAATGTGCATGTACCCTGGATATCACCTGAGCCATTCTGCTCCACACAGATTTAGCTGTCATTTATTCCTAGCTCTGTCATAAGATCCAGATACACAAGGTAGATCCATAAAAATCTGATATGTTTTCATAACTTTTTCCAGACTGACTTCAGAACTTGAAACTCCACTCAGCTGTTTACATTCTCCAAGTGTTTACCTTTCTGCTAGAACATTTTCCATAAGCCTCAATGACAGATAAGGAGAGACACATCAGGTTTACTTTTTAAAGGCTTTCAAACTAAGGAGGGGTCTCAGCATTTCTATCTTTTATCTGTTAGAATCCCAAAGTGTACTTTAAGAATAAAATTTTGAAAATACACTCCACTTTATTCTGAGGACAAAACCAGGGAAATTTACATAAATTCTCATGCATAAATCTCTTACATATAAATATATGTGAATCTATAATCTCTGTATGTACCTTCTTCAGTATTTCCATGTTCCCCTTTTTATATGCTATGTAATTTTAATAAAAATGCAAAATCAGTTCATCTGATCAATCATGTAGTAAACTAAAAAGACAGATGAAGAGGTAGATTTTCAAATTATTTTGTGCTGTGAACATTGATATTCCTGCAATTTCTCTCTCTTTCTCTGGAGGTACAAGGGATAGTGATCTGAAACTACATGGCTGACCTCTGTATGGATGTAAGTAGATGATAGTAGTAGATTTGATGACTTGTGACAGGCACAATCTGACACCAAAACAGCTGTTCCCTAAAGTACAGCGCTTATTCCGCTGCATGATTTGGGCATTTGAGCAGCTGGGCATCATCCTGACTTTTAAAAATTACTTTTCTTTTGCGTTTAATTCTGTAATTGTGACACTGGTTTCCCCCTTGCTTCTACTTTTTGCCCCCTTGGTCTTCAACCATATGAAACTAAGGAATAGGAAAGATGGCAAGGTCAGATGTTTAGGATTTTCCTTGCCGTGAGTCATATCTTCACCTTTATAAACACACATTTCTCATTAAATCAATCACTTTCAAAGAGAATTAAACTCTGATCAACAAGGAATACGCTGCCTTTTTCTGTTCCTAAAATACTGTACACAAAACAGGCTCAGCTTTGTTTGCTGTGGTTGTCTGGGGCCACTGGGAAGAAGGTTCAGGAACATTTCCAATGTGTGTCCTGAGCCAGCCATTGAGAAGCCAGCACTGATTTTCCATGCCCTGGAGAGAAGTAAGTTGAATTGGTGCTAAAATATGAAATAAATGTGGGGTTTGGATCTGTTCCTCTTCCGTGCTTTTCTAGAGCTTTCCATATGACAAGCTTTCTATGTGTCTCAGTGTCTGAATGGACTCAACCACGTGTTTTGCCTAATCAGCAGGTCAGGGTGGTGTGGAGACAATCCACACACAGCCCCTGAGAGCCTGGAGCTCCCAGCAGCAGGCTTGCATTTGACAAGCAAGTTTGAATTTACTTCTCCTTGCAGCTGTTGAGGAGATTTTAGTCTCTGAGATTATCATGCGACTCCTGAGCCCAGAATTCACATGGAGTTTAAAAATCAATGAATTAATTTAGTGTCTTGCAAAAAAAGTACATAAAGAAAGACAGAGAACATTTGGAAGGAGAAGTAAAATATAGCTCTGTCCTTGATCTGCTGTATGAGCTTAGGTGAGTTATTTCATCCTCAGTCTGTGTTTCTCTTTTATCTTTCCTGGCTATTCAAGTACAGATTCCCTTAAGACAAAAACTGTCTCTCTCTATTATAGTCAGACAGCTCCTTGCACAACAGTGTCTTAGTTCCCAACTATATATTTGATGTTTAGTAAAGCAAATAAAAAAATTAACTTACCACACTGCTAACATGTTTAGTTTTGTAAAATGCAAATTTTGTCAAGTTTTGTTATAAAGGCTTTGTTACTAAAAATCATAAATGATTTAGGCTAAAATGGCTAACTGTTATAAGTTTCTATCTGCTCTTAGATGAGATTCTCCAAGGAAAAGGTGATTGTCCTCATAGCCTAATAGGTTTTTTGGGTACCAGGAAGACAAAATGTTTTTCTGTTATGAGCAAGCACAGGTATGTTTGGATAGTTTCAATGGATTTATAACACATTGAAATTAAAGAGGCTGCCCAAGAAATGACACTCACTATGATCCAGGACATTTCAGGGCATATCTCCTTTAGGCTAAGGATAAAGGTGTATAAATTTACGAGTTATGCCAGGCAAGCTAGCTCTGGAAACAGAAGAGAAGTAACCAAGTACGTGTGTCTCTGTGCCCTGGTTAATTAGCATTGCCAGCAGACCAGGGTAATTAACTTATGTGCTGTGATGAATTAATGCTGTCCTGTGAGCAGGGTTCAATTGGATATCTCTGCCAAGCACTGGGTAATAGTATGTAAATGTTCCAGCTAGTCCAGCATGATGCACAGCACAGATCCATCCAAAATCAAGCTGCGAAGACCAATCAATCTCATCTTGGAATCACAAGCCATTTATCTGTGTAGTCCAAGTAGGAAGGTGTTCACCAACTGCTACATTACCCTGATGTTTAAATATATTACAGGGCTTTCCAAACTTCATTTGAAACAGCACACGTGAGAAAGTGCCAAAAGCTTAATAGCAGGTGAGAGACAGTGAAGTCGTTCTTGTTTCAAAAACATTTAGGTAATGATTCAGGAGGTAGAAATGCTCCCAACTGCTCAGCTTTCAAGCATAACTGCTTTTTGACAGATAATCTCGTGAGAGAAATCGGGCAGAAGAGACACAATCACCTTTTCCTACCAGCAGACAGCCCATGTTGAGTAGGGACAGTGATATGGAAGACTGTGAGGTTGATATATTAGACCTGACAAACACACTGTACAGAGTATGGAATATTGTGTGGCATATGTGCATTGGAGTTGACCTGTCAAAATCGGAGTAAGAAAGAACCACAGATCTCAGCATTTCACTCATTTTGGAAGGCATGAGTCTCAGTAAATGTAGACATCCATACTGGAAATGCCTACACCTGAGCTAGTCACTCCCAATTCAGTGGACAAGATGAACTTTCTAAGTAGAATACAGATAGTGCAAAAGCAACCATCTAAATCAGTTCACACGGCTCACTACAGGCAGGCCTATTTTAATTTCCCTTGTATTAGAGGAAGTAGCTGGCAATTACTAATTTACATCAACATGTCTGATAACACTGCAGATGTTTAATATTATGTCAGATGAATCCCACTCACTGATTTATTCTCATCTGATATTCATGAATACAATTGCATAACAGCCTGCATTACTGAAATAGAGTAGTGATAAATATGAATGAAGAGTAAGTTGTGTGCCTTATTACATGATAATAAATACTCTTGGCCACACCTTATTTGTTTTTCCCTGAGAGAAAAAATGTGTGTGGCTATAAAAGTGTATGGAAAAAGATACACATATTGCTTGTACAGACCACAGCACGTAATACTTCCTAAAACACACAAAGGTGGCTAGAGAAGGACTTCACTGGAGGGAGATTCACAACAGCTGCCCATGCAAAGCCACCTCTTCTCATTAAGAACCAGTTCAGGTTCTCTGCAGTAGGAACTATTCAAGGGTATACAGTCAGTTTGAAGGTGCTGTCACTAGGTACACCCTCGCATCCATCCTCCACTGTCAACAGAAAGGAATGGCACCTTCATAGGTCACTTCAGAAGATCTGAGATGTGAGCATCCACTGAAAGTTTGTCTCCTCCACTGACTTTGCAAACTGTACCAGCCTTTGCTATGAAAAATCTCTTCCATGTTATATCTATCAGTCTTTGTAGGATGACAGTGTATTAACTTTGCTAATATAAATTATTCCACATTATCCAGTGTTCTGTAAGGAGGTAGTGAAATTTGATATGGTTCATTCTTAAGTAAAAAAGCCTAAAGGACAGACCAACTCTGTAAATAAATACATTGTTTCTAGGAAGCTTAGAGTGGCCCATGAAGGATAAAGGACACCCCTGGAAAACCAAGATAACACCAGCATTGCAGTCCCTCTAGAGTCACAGAATCATTTAGGTTGGAAAATATCTCTAAACCCTTGAGTACAATCATTAACCCAGCACTGCCAAGTTCACTACTAATCCATATGCCCAAGTGCCATGTCTTAGAAATATCTTCAGGTATGGTGAGTCAATCACTGCCCTGGGCAGCCTGCTCCAAGCCTTGAGAAAACTTTTCATGAAAACATTTTTCCTAATATCCATTCTAAACCTTCCCTCGCACAACTTGAGGTGTTTTCGTTGTGTCCAATTGCTTGTTACTTGAGAGAAGAGACTGATCCCCACCTGGCTACACCCTCCTTTCAGGCAGTTATAGAGAGCAATAAGGTTCCTCCAAGACTCCTTTTCTCCAGGCTGAACATCCCCAGCTCCCTCAGCTGCTCCTCATGAGACTTCTGCTCCAGACCCTTCCCCAGCTCCGTTGCCCTTCTCTGGACACGCTCCAGCCCCTCAATGTCTTTCTTGCAGTGAGGGGCCCAGCACTGAGCACAGGATTGGAGCTGTGGACTCATGAGTACCAAATACAGAGGAACAATCACTGCCCTTGTCCTGCTGGCCACACCATTGCTGTTTCTCTGACAAGCTGTTGAAACCCTCCCAGCATCATCTGGCATCACAGACAAGTAATTACATAGAGAAGGTCTCCAGGGATGTCTGCATCTATAGACAAGCAGCAAGAGTGCTGCAGAAATATGGTTGCTTTGCAAAGTTTTACCAATGTTAATAACTAGTAGTGTGTGTGTGAGTGATCAGTCAAATCATGTTTACCTAAACATTTGAAGTGTATAAAAACTCTACGTAAAACCACAATCAAGGTGCTTAAATTTGGCTGGGACACCTGATACACATGAACAAATATGTGCCTATGTACATTTGTACTTTGCCTCCTAGCCTCTCTCCTCTCTCGGCAAGGGTCACTTGAGAATTTTCATAGCATCTTACTTTAGTATCTAATTAACTCAAATAAGATAAATGTGAATCAACAAATGTAGGGGATTTGCTAAATCACAAATAATAAAGTTGTTACATAATCTAAATTAGAACCAAGATTAGCTAGACAGAACTGGAGTGTTTGGACTACAAGGCTATCTACCTTTCTGTTATAAGTCTTTGTGTATGCAGTGTTATCACTCATAATTAATTTTATTACCAAAATTAAACAGGCCTTGTACATTTGTAAGGAAATATGTTAGATAAAATCTCTTAATGAACTGAGCTCAGATTTGTATGAACACAATTAGATTACTCTGTAGAATCAAGGTGTATATTTTTTTTAATAGTGAGCTGAAATCAGCAACACTGGGAAAGAAAATTACTGAATCAGACCCCAGGTTTCTAATGATTCAGAAAGATAAGGAGGACTTTTTTCTTTCTACATTCTTAATAGTATTTTTGCCAAATACTTTTCAGAATCAGGTCATTTTTAAACTCTTCACTATTCAGTGGTAAAAGAAAAAAAGCAAACCCACCACAAGTGAACCACAAAACAAACTCCAGAAACTGCTATTTCCTCCTGCACATAGTTAACAAATTGTGCCATCTCCTCAAAAGTTAATTTTAAGCATGAAGTAACATAATCCACAAAGGATCCACACTGTATAAAACAGAGAAACTGGAATACTAAGTTATTCAATATGTCACCACTATCCCCCATGTGCCATCCTGATTATCTGCTGGATATTTAATATGGCATCCTGATTATCTGCTGGATATTAAACAGAGTTAAAAATTCTTAATTATGTACTGAATACTTTATTTTCCAACCAGAAAATACACTTTTCTCTCTGCAAGCAATAAAGAGTCTCTGAAACTGTAATTGAAAACAGTAGGCTGTAGGGCTGATAGTGGAAATAGAGACATACTCAGGCAATGCTTATTTCACTGATACTCCTGAGCCTGTCAGAAAATGGAATGTAATACCTTTGACACTCTACACTTCAGCCCTTCAGATGGGCTAAGCAAGGTGCTGAGTGGGGTGCAATCACGACAACCGATGGGAAACATCTGGTGGAAAGGTTTCGGCAGAACAGGCCACCTGAACCCAGTCCGTACAATGTGATATTCCAGGAGCAAAAATCACTTGGCAGATTTCTGTGTTTACAACTAAATGTCACATCCTTCTCACAGCTTGTCCAAAGTGAGAGCAGGCAAGAGTTCGTGTGCAGTTTGATGTATGTTCCCAGCTGACCTGAGCCAGAGCAGCCATCAGAAGTCCTGAGCCGCTCTCACTCCATCTGCTTATGTGTGGCCCCCTTCCACTCCTGATCTTGTGTTGGCACGTGTATTTGACTGTTGTGCAATGGAAATGACCAGGGAACTGATCAGACTGAAAAATTACCTGTCCACAAAAAAAAAGTTAATTTTCTCCCATCTATAACTCAGAGTATAAAGTGCCCTGACCTTGTCTGTTATGCAGTCAGTTCCTTTCCAGTGTAAAGGTAAGATATACTATGATTCCTTTTCTCCTTAAGATACATATAAATTCAGAGGGAGAGACTGAAGCTCAAGGTGCCATTGCCCCAGTCACATTATTTGCTACATTGCTTGTTGTATTACAACATTGCAATTGCTAAGCTTTAATATGTCAGATATCTGTTCCTTCACCTTCCGGTATTCTATTTGATTTCTTACACAGTGTTTTTGCCTCTCTGAAAAGCAAATCTGGGAATGAGAGACATTGATTATTAGTGTACTTCTGCTCTCAACTTTAAATTAGCTTCCATGCTTTGCATAACAAGACACAAATTATTCATGTGAGAAAAGCAAGAAGTGATTTATTATAATGTCTGATTTCCAGTGAAGAATTTTCTTCGGATCACCCAGGAAGGAGGCTTTCCTATTTTAAATAAGATAAATTACAATTGACATTGGAATTCAAAACATTACTCCAACCTTTCTAGATCTTTTGGTCATACAGAAACTAAGCCCATGAATTACATTGACAGCAATGTTCATTAACAGTATTTCGGAGCCCAGCTTGAAAAGTCTGAAATCCTTTGCACAGGCTCAGCTCTGTCTATTCCTGCACCACTAGAGCACTTTCCTCGTTTTAGGAAAACAATAATGGTCTTTGTCCCCATCTTACAGAGGTGATGTCTGGAGTGGGTGGGTTAGCAGCAATCTGTTAGCAGCAAACTTTTTAACTGCCGTATAGAAATAAATAAAACAGGGCAGATTATGCTTTTGGAATACACACATGAGATACTGACATGCAGGGGTGAACACCAATGTTTTAACAACATCTTCCCTGTGGTAAACAGAAAAACAGTCTTATAATCCAGAATGTGCAATTCCATAGAAAAAAATACAACCTACTGCTGGTATTAGGCCAGAGGTTGATGAAATAAGTACAGTTTTAGATTGAAGATTCAAGAGGAGAAAGATGGCAATGGAAGGTTGCTTTGGGAATTCAGGTGCTAAGATCACCTATGCTAAACGGTAGGAAACACTCGTTATAACAAGTGAAGACAGATAAACTGTCTTGAATGCCCATTCTTGTTCTGGAGCAGAAGGAGTCTCCAAAGTAGTATAGACAAAAGTGAATGAGCTCAGGCAAAACAATATATGGGGATGAGAGATTTGTGATGATGACATCTCTATTTAGATGCATCCCTCAATAAGCCCATCTCCTCTCTCTGTCTTGATTTTTGACACCACAGACCTTCTCACCATCCATCTTGAGAAGCACAAGTAGCAAGATGGGTTTGAACCCACTTATCTCCATTTAGGTACTTCTTCATCCCTTGCTCTGGATCTATTGGATAGCTTTGTGGATGACAAGTTGGTGGTCTCAGTACTCTGGAGGTCAGTAAAGATGCAATGGCTGCAGCTATTGACTCTCAAAGACACTCCTCTCAGTTTAGGTATGCCCATGAGAAAGAAAAGGACGTAAGCTAGGGCATGGAAAGTTTGGTCGCCTTGGAGTCTAATTCACTTCATGATGCCATCCCAGATAGCACCTTTGGTATCTTAAGAAAAAAAATTCTTTAAATTCTTAGTCATGCTTAAAAAAAGAAAATTTCTTTACAGAAAGTAGTCATTGAGTTTCTTAATTTGAAATTGCAAATACTCAAACCCGAGTCAGAATTTAGATTTAAGAAAACAACAAAATTATGCATGGGTGAACGCTATGTGAGCGCCTAAGCGTGCAGCTAATATTTTAAAACTCTTCAGAGCTTTAGAGCAAGGTGAAGATGACTGGACTATCAGACTTGCATGCTATTCTGAGAAAAAGGAAAAAAGGAGAAAAAGGAATAAAGGAGAAAAAGGAAAAAAGACTCATCCATTAATCAACTTTTGCCCTAATAACCTAATGGAGATCTAAAATGAATGGGAATTTTGCTATTCACTGTTATGAAAGGTGAATCTAACCTGTAGCTTCAGTTATATTAGTGCCTGGCTGGAACTTTAGGATGTTATATAAAATGGCTTGAAAATTGGTCTAATATTATTAGACCAGCTTTTAGCAGGATATGTCTATTATTTCTCTCCTGTTTTCTGCTCTTACCCCTTTGGCAATCTTGAATTTTATCGATTGTAATATCTCCCAGGCAGTGGCTATGTTCTTGCTCATATCTGCCTGCAGAGTATGTGGCACATTTTATTCAACATCGTAACCCAACAAATGGAAAATAATAATTTCTGGAATTATGGCTGCATTTCAATTAGCTTGTAAATGTCTTTAAAATCCTTAATGTGACAATACGTTATATACAGGAAAAAGTAATGCATGTCAAATTTGTTTGCAGACCCACAGCCCAAAAACCCACATAGACCTTGTGTTTAAACAGATAGACTATATCTACAGACACAGATTCCCACTCAAGGAAGGCACTTAAGTGGTACCAAGGAGATTAAATATCTTAGGTGATCCCAGTCTGCAGAGACTGCCTGATCAGAATATGGTCCAGAGCCTTCTCAAACTATAAATTTTACAAGTACTCAGTGAAGACTGATTCCAAGCCCTGAAGCCTTGCACACTAAGCAGAAGACAGTTAGACAAGGAGTGAAACAAGATCTAGTCTAGGTCTGTTTCAGGGCACACTGGTTTGAAATCCATTTAGAATGACACAACCAATCATTGCTTGCAAAATGCTGTTTCATCAGCAGCTTTCCATGTATGGGCATTCCCACTGAGAGGCATTTGTTGCCTTTTATGCAGAAATTTTCTAAACATGAAAATATCTAGCATGAGAAGGAAGAATGAACTGATGTGGATAGTAAAACCCAAAATGGATAAGAGAAGACTGTGATTATTTTCCAACAGCAGATATAAAACCTCACTGAGTTGTGGTCCCTCTGTGCTACTTCCATCTCCTATTATATCCGATGCTTTATTTTCAATTTTGTCCTGTTTACAGGTAGTAAGGAACAACATTTAATCAACACAGTAAAGTTGCAAAAGATCAATCACTTCCTTTCTCTGGTTTTCTAGAGTGGAGTTTCTAACGCTTGTCTGAATTTGTGGTGGTAATTTCAAGGACAGATTTTGGAGGCAGGAACTGGAGAAGACTTGGACTACCTCTCTTTAGTGCCAAGAATCCATTGCACAGACAAAAATGACATAATGTCTTGTAATATAATACTTCTAAATTCTTAATGTAGGTCTCAATTCAAATGCAAGTAGAATGGACCTGTTTCAAGAAACCAGCTTAGATGCTGTCTTTAAAATTATCAGTGAAAGAGGAGTTATAACTACAGTTTAATGTGAATGTTCTGAGTTGCCCTTCCCAGCTGTCTGCCTTTTTCTTCTGAATATTTTAGTCTAGGCTCTGAACTCAGCATCTCAGCCTGCTACTGAATGCTTTATATGGTAATACTGTTTTAGAGACTTGAATGAAATCACTAGATTCACTCAATTGTTAAAAGTTAAGCAGGTGCAGAAAAGATGACAGAATGAAAAGAATCTTTCTTTACTTTATGCTTTCAAGGATTGTTGTTTTCCTACAACCTGTAAACACACTTTAGGAAAGTTACATGTTGGCAAATGCTTGAAACACTTTATACTTCAGCAGCAATACTTATGATTGAGCCATGGAGTGACCTTGAGTGAGCGACTGAGAGGCCATAACAGTAACAGAGTGTTTCAGGGGGAAACATGCAAACTCGTCCTCATAAGAAGTAAGTATTTTTCTCTGTTTAATTACTTAATTTCAAGAAGCAAGTTAAAAAGTTATAAAAATTCTGGCTAGCAAGTAGACCGTTGCTCTTTTCAGCTCCACAGGGAGACAGCAGGAACATCTGCAAGACACAGCCTCCCACCAGGCTGAACAAGGCAGGTAATGATGAGAACACACATGAGAATAATTATACCAAACATCATTTCAGAAACACAACTGGGGAAATTTCAGAAGGCTTGAAGACCTGAAGTGAGATTCCGCTGTTCATTAGGAAATCTGCAGAGTTCCTGTTCATTTTGTGGTGTTGTATGTCAGTTTTGCCAATAAGCCAGGGAAGAATTTGGCCCAAAGTCTGTCCTATTAAAGGTGTAGGTGATGAAGGAGATGTCTGCCAAGAATTCAAGAGTAAGAAACTACGGGTATGTGCTCTCTGAGGTAGGGTCATTATGCTTTTCCACAAAAAAAGAAAACACTGGAAAGTTTTCTGACAGCCTCTGTTGAAAACTGAATATTAAGTTTTGAAGCCTTTCATTCTTCCAGAGGAGGCCTTTTTCCCCATTGCCTTGCAAAGCCATTTACAGCTTAGGCTGTACATGAAACATAATAATAGACTTCAATTTATTGCTGAATAACAGTAAGTACAGTGCAATGGAGAAATAGTTGTGGCAACTGTTTAAAGTCCTGCTGAGCAGGACACCATCAGAAAGGTGCTGACAGCACTGTTGACATTGATGATTTTAGATGAAGTCCCTGTGATATGAATGACTCCTCACAGCTACTGTCCCAGGGTCAATGTAACCAGACACAGGTAACTTCTGTGCATTGCTGATTGTCAGCAGGTGTCAGGGATTTTCAGAGGACACCCAAAGCAACTGGTAGCAGACCACATCACATGTTTGAGAAGAAAAAGTAGGTCACACCCTGATGTTCCTTCCATGTCCACCCACCTTTCCCTCATCCTCCTCACCTCATGAATGATATCTGTTCTATCTGGTGGAAAAATCAACAATTGGACGCACAAAAGCAAATAAGCTGAACTAAAGAGTATTAATTAGGATGGTGTGTCAGCAGCAAGCAGCTAGAGAGTAATCTTGCCATAAGAGTCTGCTGCTCCTTGACTACAGTAAGCTGACTGCTGACTTCTCTAATAATTCTTCTGTAAACTGATACTGTGAGCAGAACTGCCTTGAAATTCCCAGTTATATTCTGTAATCAGAAAATTATGACTAGCAGAAACTAGGTATCTCCCTTGAGAATATAAGTATCAGTGTGAAAAATGGATATGGTTTCTGGTCAAAATATAAATCCTTCCAGAACCTAAAAACAAGTTTGAAAAGTAAAGGCCTTGCACATGGCTGTGCATGAGGCTGAAATAGAAATGGGAAATAACATATCAGAGAGAGCAAAAATTACTTCTACTTCTCTCATATCTCTGTTGGATGCTCCCACTACTGATTCTTACAAGAACACAGCTGAGATGGCCTCAGTTTCAGGATGCTTTCCACAGTACCCAAGGATGATTTTTTAAACACCAAAACATGCCTTGAATGAGGAAGGCTCTTGGCCACTTGCCCTGCACAACAATAATAGTTGCCCTCCCAGGAGTCCTAAGATTAGGTGTAATGAATACTGAATTACATGAGGCCACAGATTTAATGTATCAGCTTGAGGCTCTGTTTGAGTCTAAACCTTCCCTGTATCTTCATGAGACATGCAGCTAGCTGGCTACTCAGCTGTGAGCTGGAACTGACCTCTCAGATCCACTGGAGCAGAACCCTTGGAAATGAACTAACCTTTAGAGATGACACAGCCCTGTGCCTCCCCATGGTGTAAACGGTTTCTGCAAGAGTTTTATCTGTCTTTGTAGTGATTTTAAGTGATTGTATAGACTTTTTCTTAGCATTTTAAAGAACTTCAAAGAACACTGCAGATTAATCATCTACATAGAACATGGGATATGGAAAAATATTGTTCTTCTCACCTCTAGGAAGACAATGATGAAATTAATCTTTTTCTTCTTTTTCTCCTTTTTCTCCTTTTCCTAAGTCCTGTCTGCTATGAATAAAATGGGCAGGAGAGATTTCTCCCTTAAAATACCTTTATTTAGTGATTAGCTCAAAGCCATGCAGAGGGGGAGATGGTGTCACAGCCTGTCCCTGGATCAGGGACAGTGCTGGGTCTGCCGTTTTCCCCTGGGGGGGGAAGGGCAGTGACCTGCCCTGATAGACGGCTTTTGGCTTGGGAACTCAGGTCTACCCCCCCTAAGTCCCTCTGTTTAGTTTATGGAGATGGGGTAAAAACTTCAAATTAGATCTGGAGGTGCCTCTACTTCTCCTTTGGCTTATGGTGCTATTTATGTCTTTTGACGGTATGTTGGCTCTTTATTTGAAAGGTTTTTTTCTTGAGAGTGTCCGATGTGTTCCCATTTGCATAGGCAAGAGCCCCTGGGAATTTTAGGTATTGCTTAATCTTTCCACATGTTTGATCTCAGCAACTCAGCGACTGGTTCCCATCCTCTCCTCAGCATCGGGGGTTTTTAACAATTAATACCTCTCTTAACTAACAACTCTCACAACAGTAACAACATTTATAAAGTTTGAAACAGCAACTTGTTTACCACACTGTCCTAGTCTCCCAATTGCCATTTTGAAAAAAAAATCTAACATCAAAGATTATCTGACATGTTTTGTGTGTTTGATATACTCTAATGGATTATGTTTCAACAATAGAAAAGATCACCTTCAGTTGCCTGTGGAATTTTAAACCTATGAGAAGTGAGAATTTTCATTATTTTGCAATATTCCCACTTGTTGCTATGACTGGTAGGGAAAAGGGAGTAGAACCTCCAGAACAATCTTCCATTCATATATTTGTTTCTTGCATTTCTGATTAACACGTTAGTGCCAATTAAATATGCAACTCAGTGTGATGCATGGGAAACTAGCAGAATAGTCCTAACATTAAAAATACAGTGAAAATTTATCTCACTGCCTTACTAAACTGATGCTTGTTTAACATATAACAGTAACATTACCGCAAATTTTAAGGGTCTATCACATTTGCAAAAATAAAACTTCATATGCAGCATACTTGTTTTGTTTGAATAAATGCACTTTGCACACACATTAGAAGAATTCTACTAAAAGCATTTGAGATGTCACAGAGCATAAAACATTAATTCACAAAAATCCACTTCGAATAAAAATGTGCTGGTTTTGTCCAGAGTGAAGCAAAATTTCTTCACAGCACCAATTGTGGGGCTGTGTTTTGGATTTGTGTTGGAATCAGTGTTGATGATTCAGGATGTTTCGCTTATTGCTGAGCAGCACTTACACAGTGTCAAGGCCTTTTCTGCTTCCCACCCCATCCCAGCCTGTCAGTGAGGAGGCTGGGGGTGCACCAGGACTTGGGAGGGGGCAAAGACAGGACAGCTGACCCCAACTGACTCAAGGGATATTCCACACCATATGGTATCATGCTCAGCAATAAACCAGGGGGAGGTTGGGTGGAGGTCTGTCCTCTGGGGGGTTGATCCTCTGGGACTGGCTGGGAATCAGTTGATTGTTGGCGAGCAATTGTTTTCATTCCACACACTTGACTTGTTTGTTTGTTGTTTGGTTGTGATTGTTTCAGTTTTGTTGTTGTTTGTTTGTTTGGTTACTGAGAAAGAAATCCTCCACTGCAAAAAAATCAGTCCCTTAGAGCACTCACAAAGCAGGAAACATCAGTTGGTTCTCAGTCCTCCTTGGTCTCGTGCCCCTTTGCAGTGTTCAGAGCAGTAGGCTGCAGGACAGGTTGCACAGGGACACTGGTAGCTTCTTTAGAAGCAGTGGCAAAATGCTACAACCCTGAGGCAAGAAGGATGACAAAAAAGAACGTACATAATTCAGAAGCTCAGTTTTCAGACTACTTAACAAGCACTGGAGAGCTCGTGCTCTGATTCCCATTTTTCAGACAGTTGAGGGATTTGGCACTCAGATGGCATTTGGATGTTTCGCATCCACTGGCAGTGACCAGAGTGCTTGGACTCAAGAGTGCCTGGCACCCAGCAGAGGGGCTTTCCTGGTACTCCTTGTGAGAGGAAGCGTTTGACACCCACACAGACATCCTGAGTGCCCTGGATCCACACATCAAACACTGATCCACCCGACCGCACGCTGGGCATTGTAGTGGGGAAATCGCACACAGGAGCTTAACTGTCCTCTGGGGGTCATCCAAATGTTCAGTCAGATGAAACCTGTCTCGGTTGGCTGACAACAAAAACCAGTGAAGATAAATAGGTTTCTAAATTAGGAGCTTCATCTTGCTTGCTAAAATTAAGATGAATCTGAATCCCGGTCCTGAGACACAGAAATGCTTAAATAAGAAGTACTTAATGAGGTGCTTTGATCTTTCCCTTAGACTTTCAATGCCTCAGTTTTTCACCTGTAAAATAGGAGTAACACAATTCTGTCTTGCAAAAAATGTTGAAGTAAATTCAAGGGCTTGAGGAGCAATGATCGAGGCAATATCTTCTTCACCTGAGTAAGAGAAGTGAGCACAGCCCCCCTCAAGGTGAGAGTAAAATACTTCTTAGAAAGAGAAAAAAAACTAAAGCTGAAAGAAAAGCCTTAAGGTGAACACTGGTTTCTTATTGATAATCTCTTTGTTTAAAGAGGAAGACTTCAGCAAGCATAAAAAGTTTTGATTTTTATCAGTTTATGATCTATGTTCCAGAGAATCTGAAAAATACATTTGTTCATTCTAAATCTTAAGCAGGAAACTTTAACCGAGTTTTTGAGAGACACATTTTTAACACTTACGTGATGACTTCAGTGTTATGGTTTAGGCTTTCTTATGTCAAACTGTGTTCATTGACACTGGTACTCATTTCATATCATTACAGTTTAGTATTTAATCTATATTTAGTTGCAAAATACTCATGATCAACTAAATAATTTTAAACAACAGTTTCCATAGATGTGTTCTCACAGCTTTATAGCTACAGAACATTGTGATCCTGCATGGAAAATAGCTAGAGGAGGTCTGGCTACAAAATTTCCTC
>WAAE01005978.1:0-71184 GCA_013400495.1 Nicator chloris
AAAACTCCCTAACATATCAGTGAAGCATTAAAATCTGATGTGATGCGCACAGCCTACTGCTGCTTAGCAACTGTTCGAATACTTACTTAACTCTGGTATATATGAAATAGAATTATTTTTGTTCTGTTGTTTGATGCTTTCTTTAGTAGTTCAAAGCTACTTCCAGTTTTTCTGGAAATGGTATATTTTAACACATGTCTTCTAGGAAGAATTTACATGGCCTCATGGCTGTATATGATAGCTAGGAAGAAGTACAGTGGCTTGTTTCTTCCACTTCCAGTGCAGTGCACACAGCTATGGGTTGCTGATGATCCATTAAATGCTTTGTGATATGGTGTTCATGGAAATGGGATCGCAAATTCCACCACCGAGCTTCCAGCTACGCTTATGTATGATGTCAAAGGTGCATTTTGGTGTACAGGTAGCTGTTTGTACTGTCCAGGGAAGCGCACTGAAGATGGAAGGCGATGAAGTTGTTTCGCTCTTAAGTCTTAGAGTTTGTAACTTGTAACAGCTTACAGACTTGCTCAAAATACTATTGCTCAAGCTATCCTTGGTATCTTTGCTTTTCTCGAAGCAGATAATCTCCCTAAAGCCAGTTTACTGCTCAGGAATTTTTCACTTTTCTTTTGAGTGATGTTTTGTATAAACCAGGCATTCTCAAAGTAGTCAGTGAATCACAGTGAAATGCTGTATGAATGTGGCTTCAGCAAGCTGAATGGAGGTTTTTTTGTGCACATTGTATACAAGTGCTGACAGAGCCCTTGCTATAAATTTTTGCAAAATGTTAATATTCCTCTTAAAGTGCCTGCTTAGCATAGGGGGAATCAGAGACTTTGACCCTGTGATCTGGAAAAATTCCTGTTGTTTCAACAAGTTAGAATTGCTGCTATGTTTTAGAATGAGATCAGCAAGGAGACTGCATTGATAAGAGTGTTTAGAAGATGATACAGCTCAGAAACGTAGTGTTTTGCCTACTGCAATACAAGAGAAAGATGATGAATGAGGTGGAGTATGATAAGAGAGAAATTGTCTCTTTGGTTGTGTTCCAATGTGTTAAATTCAGTGTGTGCAGTTCTCTTCCTGGCATTACTGTGGAGTTCCTGCAGGATGTTAGGCAGGGCTTGAGTGATGTGTGTGTGAAAGCACATCAGGCTGAACTGTGATGTTACTAATATTTTTAATCTTAATTTCCCAGTGCTTTATGATTTTTTTTCCTGCAAAAGCAATGTTATTTTATGTGTATTTAAAGCCTTTTCTCAGTTAAGTCATCATTAATATAGGCTACTCTGTAGTAGATTTATCCACTGTTGAACAGTACACAATGGTTTTAGATACAAATGAAAAATAATTAATGGAAAACAAGATATATTTAAAGACGGTACTACTACTAGACTTTGGCTGTCATTATATGACTGAACTGACATTACAGTTACATGTAATTATATTACACATAACTGTTAATTTGCCTTTGGTACAGTCATGCTTTTTGGGGGCCTTTTATTCAGTTACTGTGTCGGTCTGGCTTTTCATTTGTAGAATATGATGAACAGTGCATAACATGCCTACAAGGGCAAAGACCCAGCAGCAATATTCATAACAATGTTATTGTTCATAGTAGCCTTATTGTAGCAGGAAATGAGAATTTAAAATACTTTTTTAAAATTATTGTTATTCTAATATACCTACTGTCAGCAGGTCCATTTTAAAATTTGGTAATGGGAATTCCTCAAGCTAGAGCCCTCTCTTGCTCTGTGAAATATTATTATATCTCATTGGCTGAGTTAGAAACTTAGTAAAATATGTTTCCCTCCATGGCCTGAGGAGGTTTCCGCTCGGTGCCTCCACAACTGCATTCAAAAGCATTGTGAGTAGTGATGCCCTTGCTGCAGTAGTAACAACCCTTAGAGCAATAGAATAATGAAGGATGGAGAAATCTCATGGCTAGTTGGCTCTTTTCGGGGAATTACTAAGAAAACAAGATTAATTTAAGTCTTAGTGCAGAGATGGTAGTTTACTCCAAATCAGTTTTCCAGATTTGGATTCTTTTTCTTCAGCTCCTGCTTATATGGCAAAAGTTAGCCTTATATCCTTTATGTTCCCTTAGATCCTTATAGCTAACCTTATACTTTTATCCTCAGTAAGAGGATGGGCTGAACTGTCAGCCTTTAGATAACTTCTGGCCACTTGTAGTGGTGACTCAGGTGGTGCTATACTGACACCTTTTGAATTTGTTCCATCTGCTTGTCTAAACCACAATTAAGTTTCCTACTTACCTTGTTTAGTCACATTCAAGAGACATAAAGGGAACAGGGGAAACAAATAATAAAAAGACCATACTTGCCAAATGTAAACATCTTCCAAATAAGAGCATATATGTTTTGATTTCAATTTCCAACAACTGCAGAGAGTGTCAAAGGTGCAGCTAGACCTGAACTTGAAATGTGTGCTTTGTTTCTTCTTATAGTCACACAAACATTTGCGAACCAGGTTTTCTTGGAGTACGACTCGCAGATCTTGGCTTCCTGTATCTTTGCTTTCTGACAGTGGACACTGCTCTTGCTGGGCTGTGCTGCAGTGACCAGGTTGTGCCAAAATGAGTCACTGTATAGATGGGGCTTGCACAAGGAAGGATATAGAAATTTAAGTTAAAGAATAGAGAATAGAGAATGGTTCCATGAAGGATATAGAAATTTAAGTTAAAGAATAGAGAATAGAGAATGGTTCCATGAAATCAGGGAAATAGAAAATCTTCCTTGTAAAATCAGGAAACAATTTGTACTTTTTGTGTGCCTAAGAAAGAAAGAGAGATGTAAATGTCTTAGGAGTTTTTCCCATAAATTAATGTTTTCAGTCAAAGCAATAAGAAAGATTCACCATAATTTTGAAATTATCTGGGATAAGGTTTTTCGTTTCACAAAAGCACAATTTTTATATGCTAGCTATGCTATCACAACATTTTAGGCCAATATTATACACAAGCCATTTCTTTTCTCTAGGGAAAAATGTAGTGTCCAGACTAGAAAATAGGACACGTCATGAAATGTGAATAAGACAGCAGTTGGCATGCCTTTTTACTGCCAGGATTTCTGTATTTTTTCTTAATGCAATTGTATGCATTTAATTTGCTATACAGCCTGACTTCAGCAACATCGTGTAATTGTAGGGAAAAAAATTCTAAAGGCATTACTTAACTGTGTCATAATCCAGTTAATTACCCTTGGTTTGGACACTACTGATACAGAACGTTTTAGGTCTGAAGGGGCTTGTAAGATCAGGAACACCTTTCAGAGGTTCGCATTGCTCAAAGCTCCACCTAACCTGTTCACCGCCAACGAGGGGCACCCACAGCTTCTGTGGGCAACCTGTTCCAGTGTCTCACCACCCTCAACACAAATAATTTCTTCCTTATATCCAATCTAAATATATGCTCTTCTAGTTTAAAATGATTACCTCATCTTCAGAAGTTTTTGACTGTGGCTGTGGGCAATTATTGAGATACTTTGATTCTGGAATGTTCTCCCTAAAATGCTGTCATGTCCCTTCATCTCTGATTAGCTTCATTTCTGGCTTACAGGTGTAGGATAATGGAACTTCTCAGCATTTTTAGGGATACTTGCTTTAGTATCGGTATGAAACACAGAAATAAGTCTTTCAAATACCAATCTAGTCATCAGCAAAACCACTGGAAGATTGGGTTACATAATGCAAGCTCTGAGATTTGAAATGCTGTTTTTGGCTTCTGTATTGAACTGCTGAAGTTCAGCTATTTGCCTGGATACAGAGGCTTTTCAGAGCTTCCTGCTGTGAACTGAATAACCCAAAACACACATCAGAAATTGAACTACCTGGCAAGCTGCTAAAACAAGGCACAAAGTGTTTATGTTCTCATATGAAATTTAACAAAATACGGCAATATTGTCATTGGGAACATACTAAAAGGGCACAAAGTTCATTCTCAGACTTTCCACTGTTATGGGAACGTGATAACAGGATAATTTTACATTCAAAAATGTCACTATAGGTCACTATAAAGGTGACTATAAATGAGAACAAAATCATTATATATCGTGTATGTAACTTAGCATATCTTTAGCCTTTTGGATTCTTTCACCATTGAATTGGCAATATAATAATGAAAATGAAGATTGATTTTTTTTTTTTTTTTTCATGGATAAATCTGAGAGTTATTGCCATTTCAGACCAGCTGGGTTTGAAGTGTTTCTCTAATACAGTCTTCTGAGTCACAGGGAAGGGTGTAGTATTAACAGCACTCCTATTTAGTTCTGAATTGAAGCAATGACACTTCTTGCTGTTTTCTTTAGAATGAAAGCTAAGGTATATGGAGTTTCAGTATTAAACTCACCAGTGCTTTTGTACTTCAATATTTCAATGCAGATTTGAGTCTCTTTTTGGTTGGTTAAATGCAATTTCAAATTGTTTCCATCTAAATTTATTTCTCTAAGTCATATTCCTGTTTTCAAAAAAAGAAATTGTTAATATATAATTTTGAATAGAGCTTTACATTGAGAAATCCAGAGATATTCCTGGTCATGTGATCTTCTAAGAACAAAAAGCATCATGTCCTTCCTATGTGCCCAGTTCTACACATTGGTGTCTTGTGATGGCTCTTCACCAGTAATTGTGCATCTCTTACTGAAAGGTTTGATATCTGGTACGTGTGCTGTCTTGTTTTGGTTTTAAAATGGGAAATCACCATCAAAAACTACTGCTAAATATGTAGCTTGCTAGGTCATGATTCTCGTTCATGAGATGTCTTTTTCATTTATGCAAAAATTTTTAAATGAAATATGAGCTTAGCAAGTGTAAGCTGAATCTTCCCTGGGTTCCATGAAACTATCATGGGACTGATGATTCTAGAGTTCAGATTGACAGCTCTGAAGCAGCCAGTCATGCTGGACTGTGCTTTTCAGTGGTGGAGCCAGAAGTCTGCAGGCTCTGCACATCCAGGTCTAGTTGGAATGTGGTTTCATAGTACTGAAAGGGTGTTTGGAGCCAAGAGGTTTTGAGATGGACTTCTGTGTACTTAGGCTGCAGAGTAGTCCCCTTTGGCCCGGAGTGAGCTATTGTAGAGGTTCCTGAAGCTACTCAAAGAACTTCTCATTCACATACATTTTATTGCTGCTGTTGGCAGTAGGTTACTGGCGAGTTCCTTGAACATCTACCACTTTTGGGGGGCAGTTTGTTCAAGGAAGACTTTGATCTGATTTGGACTGGTCAGATCTAAAACCTGAAACTTTACAAACTACTCTGGGGCCAGCTCAGAACCAGCTTCTAGAATCGTTCCGTATGTAGAGTAGTGATTACAAGTCATGAAACCAGAAGGACAGCAATAAACAAAGTAATACTTTCAGGTGCTTGTTATCCTACTTGTTACTGCGGTCACAGCCAGCAGGTACATCCGGCTTTGTATCACAAACCTCACACTTCTCTGACTCTGGGGTTTGCTGGACTTAGTTGGCTGTGGCTGATTCTTCCTCACATTGTAGCTTTTACCAAGCTGTCTTCTACTCAATGAACTAGGATCTAGTAAAATATTGGAAAATGTTTAAGGCTTTCATAGCTAATGATGTTTAGGGTATTAGGTATGGAAAAGGAAAGGTACAGGTCGGAAAAAGAGGAATAGGTTATTAAAGCTTGAGTACATCATCTTGTGGTGTGTAATAAGCCTGGTCTTGTGTACAGGTACTACATTCATAACTCATTGCAACTGAGAAGAGCAGTGTGGGGTTTGTGAGGAGTTACATGAAACTTCTGGTGCAATGTTCAGGAGCAGAAGGAAAAGCCAGCAGAGCAATTGGGCATCATCAGAAAGATACCAAGAAATGGTATACATGATACATGAGAAATGGTGTTGTTCCTGTGTGAAGCCCCGGTAAGCCATCCCCTTGAGTACCAAGGGCCACAGTCCCTGTATTTCAGAGAGCACATGTTGGTATTAGAGAAACTAGTGAGATGTTATTTTATTTTTAATCAAGGCAACAGCTCTTGCCTTCCAAGGAGGCATTCAGATGACAGACTTACCAGTTTGGAGAGGTGAAGACTGTAGGTGAATTTATGAGGGAAGCTTGAAAATTAATGCAGGTGGTGAATGCTGAACTGTTAGAAAATGCTGCAACTTGGAACAGTGTACCACTAAGGACTTGTAGGACAAGAAGTTTGAAAAAAGTCTAAGGAAGATTTTTTTGTTGATTTTGAATTATTATTTCAAAATGCACAGAGTAGTAAACTTCTGAAATTCTTTGCCGCAATGTTTTGGAGGAGCAGATAATTTCAGTAGGTTAAGAAAAATAATTTGATGAATACATCATCAAGAGGTCTGTAAAGAGAATAGGCAGGGCACTGCTCTCGAGTTTCCTCCATCACACAGTTGTACATACAGAGAGAATGAGAGGAATGTGCTCAAAAAAGGCTTAGGCTTACATGTTCTTCCTCAATATTGCTTTTTGTTGCCACTCTTGCAAACAACACTGAACTAAAATGACCCTTTTTTGACTCAGTAGGACATTTATGTTCTTACATTAGTGCACATTGTGATCAGAGAATCTGTGAGAGATTATAGCATCTAGTTAGATTTAAACTGGTTATTTGAAATCATTGCTTCATTTTAGGAAGCATTTGTATCTTTTTGTCAGATGTCAATCAAAAGCAGATTTTAAAGGAGATACAGTCAAGTGAATTAAAGCAAAAAAGTTTAATCATGTTTCTTTGTAGAAACATTGTCATTGTTTTCAGTTACTTTTTCAAGATTTTTTAAATGAGGGCTGGTCATATAGATATGATTTTCGTGCCTCTTTCTCTGATTGGCATTTTTATTGTCTTAAGGTTTTTTCCTCTTCCTTCAACTCTTAGAACGGCTGCACTGGAAATAGTGCATACTCTTCAAAATAGCCACACCTGCTTTTGACTTCAGAGAGCTCACAGAGGATTATCTTTATGAAAGCTTTACACTGTAGCAACAGTAGAAATTAAGCATGCAGAAGGAAAAAAAAATACTTGACAGCCTTCTCATATTGTTAATCTGTTGAAGAAACCTTATACAATCACAGTTGAGGATGTTAAGATTAATACTTGCCCTTCCTGTGAATTAATAATGGGTTTTTCATTCATTGGGAAGCTGACAAATGGAAGCAAATGTACACATTTGCATAATAAAAAAGGGAATAAATCTACTTAAAGGTAGAGAGGTTTGATTATCTAGGTAAAACTGACAAGAATGTTAGCACTGGAATCCTAGTGCAGACAGAATTTAGAGTTACTGTGGACTTCATTAATGTAACTTAAAAAAATACCCTGAGTGGATTATGCAATGCAATTTTAGCTTTGTGTATTTCATTTCCATATGACATCCTGCAATTGCCATGAAACGGGTTTTACAAGACACATACAAAACATGTGGTTGCTTCTAATGTGAAGAAAATTATTCATAAGGATAGATTCGTAACATTCTTGGACTTTTAATTCTAAGTTTCATCAAATAATGTATTTAAGATACACATGTAATTCAGAAATCTGATTTTTATCTTCACATCCATTTCCAGTATAACTTAATGGGTAATGATGTAGAGCTTTTAGGGGTCTTGTGAGAACTTGTGTGGACAGGAGAGCACATGAGAAGTGTTGCTCTTAAACGGTTGGGTGTGCCTTGGAGAGTAAGTGTAGGAAGAATTGAAAATGCCTTCTCAGCTGTCTTAGAGGTGTTTTGCTTTCCTCACCTTTGGTTTGTCTCCAGTAAAAATGAATTGAACCCTTTTTACAAATTTCAAAGCTTTCAGATCCGGATTTCTGTTAACATACTGTGCGAAGAATACAGGTCAAATCTTAAACTGCCAGCTCCTAGCAGTAGCTTCAGGCAAGCTCAACTGTTGTGATAGATATTTCTCTAATGAAACCATATTCCTGAGGAAATGTTTACAGTGACCTGAGAAACCTCATTTTTAGTGTCCTCATGTATGAGGTTTGCCAACTCTGAAACTGAAAAGATCAGCTATGCTTTGATAGAATTGACAGAATGACCTGCAGTAAAGGACGGTGGCTTTTTAATTAATTCTCTTAAGGGAAAGGGGAAAAAAAATCCAAACCAAACTTAGGTAAAATCCATTAATAGAATCCCTTCATGAGTGCATTAGCATTACTGAACTAGCAAGAATTAAAAATTTACAGTCAAACAAAACAAATTCCTTATTTTAGATTGCTAAACATGAAAAAGTACAACTCCAACTAATTTCTCTTGGAAAAGAAATTGTGTAATGGCTCATAGTTTCCAAGGAAATACCTGACAGATTAAACCTCTTTAAATGTTTCATGTGTGCACACTTTTGCTGTGGGACCCATTAAAGTGCTTTGTTATTCTGGCTAGAGGTTTAAAAGACATTATGAAATGTGTTAAATAAGATTTTTTTTTTCTGGAAATTACTTATTGTAATGAATTTGGAGGAAGAAAAAATACCAAGTTGTGCTTCCAGGTAGGAATTGCTTCCAGGTATGGTCACTTAAAATAAATTTTCCATAGGAATAGATGATTTCTTTGAACTCTTCCAGAGTTTGCCATTTTCCTCTGACCTTGCTCATCGTTCATTATTTGATAGAATTCTTCTGGTTTGATCCAATTCAGTGATATGCTTGGGGAAACTTCTAATCACGCTTATTCGCAATTCTGGGTTTTTTCCTTCATATTCTTGTTTGGATTCAAAACAGTGCAAAATAGAAATTTGGCAAACAGTTACAGGGAAATATCACCATGTAGTAGGTTGAGGATGAGGTGGGAAACTAACTGTGATGGGCTAAATTTATTCATTCTTTATTTATTTAAGAGATGGGTGGCAATGAGCGAAGTATAACATCTGGATTTGATAATACTATTCTTTAAGCAGAGATACTGGTGAAGAACTGTTGAAATGGTTCAAATTAGCCATGGAAAAGCTGAGTAATATATTAGAACAATTAAATTCTACTAGGAATATTTAATAAACCTGTTTCTATCATCCAGTTCTCACACTTTTTTAAAATATGCATTTAAGTGTTAGTGATGTTAGAGTAAGCGTTAAGATTTTGTCCTGTCACTTCTTAATCTCTTTTGCAGAAAGAATATGGGACTCTGGGGTAGAATGTTCTTGTTTCTGTATATTTTCCCTTACAAAATTATTCTAAATTTTCATTTTAAGAAAATCGGTGTGTGTTTAGGCTACCTGATAGTTGGCTCCAAGTAGGCTTTCGGAAAAAGTCTGTTAGGGCTAGATTGGGAGAAAATAATTTCTTGCTGTTTATTTTCTAATTTTTTTATTTTGTATTGTAGTTTCTCAGAGAACCATGCAATTTTGGTTTTGTTATTCTTGGATTTTTTCTTTTCTCCTGCCTGCAAGGTGTCAGTGACATAGTTAAAAGAGTGCTGTCCTGCATGTAGCTAGGAACTAATTTCTTTAAGGAAAGCTGGCCTTACATGCNTCATTGTCTGATGTTATTTTTTTTTTCCCCAAGCAACAGGGGTACAAAAACATACTTCTAATTGTAAGGAGAGTGTTAACATGCAAGTACAAACTGGCAATAAGCTTGCAATGCTTGTTACTGTCAGAGGACTGGAGATCCTGCTTAGAAGGGGTCTTCTGTGGTTAGAGATTCATATATTTATAATGTGATTGCCAGTCTTGTAGACTGGAGAGGAAATTATATTTTTTAAAGAAAGCTGAAAGAAATACTAGCAATATTAATATCACCTATACTTTGTCGTTCAAGCAATTCAGTGTAAAGAAACCCTTGATGGAAAGTGACCTAAGGTTAGTCTTTAGTTGAATTATTGGAGTGCAACATCAGAATTGAAGTCTGGCTGAAAAAAGGGCCCATAGAAGTTTCTTAATGTGTGTTGGCTTGGTGCCTGGATAGGTGTTTGGATAAGATAGCAGGAAGAAACGTAGCTAAATATATGGGGGAGGGTAGAAAGTATTGCCCATGAAAGCATGGAGTGAGGAGGGGTGAAGATAATTTCGCGTTTTTGGAGTTACCCAATGCACAGATACATAGTCTGAGCGTCTTAGTCCTGATGAAGGAGCCTGAGATAAGTATAAAGGGATCGGGTAGTTTCTTTTTGGTTTTTTGTTGGCCTTTGGCTTTTTTCATCTTTGTAATTGCTTGTGTATTTCTGCTCTTGGTTTATCAACCTCTACCAGACTTGCATTGCAGTTTGCTGCATCTGATTTCCTGACGTTACAGCAGTCTTTTTATGCACAGTGTCTCTAACTTGCACCATTAATGCTACAAGAAAAGGTTCTCTTGTTTCTGCATTCACTCTCTTAAGTATTTACAGCCAGATTTCTAAAATAAGCTTTTAGGTAGATGGCTTTTACAGCACTTTAGCCGGGTAAGTACAACACAGATCAGATGTGATCAGATTAAAACCACAGAAAAGTGTGCACAACTTAGTTATTAGATGTAGCTAAACTAACGAGGGAGATATAAAGGCTGCATTGATTTGAGTTTGGAGAAGTTGAAGGGCATGCTGGTTACTGTGGCAGTGTTCTGCATATTTCCAAAAGCTGTTCTCTTGAATGCACAAAGGCTGTTTCCCGAATGGTAGCTGACCATAAATGGGACTTCAGTCATGATAAGTGCATCATAACTTTAACTAGAATTATTAAATACAGCAGTTACGTTAAAATCTGCACAATTACCTTTGATATTTATTGTGGCATGGGCTGTATCTGAAGTTGCAGTAGGAAAAAATTAGTCATGAACAAGAAGTGCAGATATTCCAGTCTGTCAGCTTCTTTGTTTAGATTTTATCAGATTTAATTATTTCATAAAATCCATTTTGGCAGAATCTACTCTGAAGAACACTTGCTGTATAAGTGTTTTGTGGAAAGTCAGTGTGATATTAAGTTAAGGATTATATTGAAAAATTGTCTGTGATATGTTAAACGTGCTCTGTCAGAAGAAAGGAGTCTTGAAAAATTATGTATTTAGCTAGAACTGGTCCAGCACTGTAACAGCCTAGTATTTGGCATCTGAATTATATTTCACATTAAGTTGTCTTTGAATATTTTCATAAACAAGAGGAGCAGTTTATTTTGTGTCTCATACTCATGGTTCTGAATAGTCTTTAAGAGATGACACATTGTTTACTTTGGTTTCAATCGTTTTCACAGAATAAAGCTTCAACAGGAGCTCCATCATGATACAATTGCCAGGCCTTTTAAGATGTCTGGGGATCATGCCAATACTCTCTGAAAAAGAACACAGCTAATTAATTCTTCCGGTTACTTAGTATTTCTGGCATAAATGAGCACTGAGATCTCTGTCTCTCTTCAACATTATAAAGTCACAATGAAAGGGTTGTTTTGTTTTGTTGTTTTTTTTTTTCTTTAATAGCTAGAAGCAGTATGTAAAATGATTGGTAAATGGACATTACTACAAGAATAACTTTATATTGTACTGCAGTCCAGTATTCAGTTTTCTTTCGTAGTAAAAACTCTATACTAATGATTTTAGGAAGAATTATTTCTCTGAGTCACCAGTGCTGAATTTTCCTTCTTCCAATAATTAATTTTTTGAATAGGTGAATAGATTTTTCTGATTACTTCTGTAATGCTGTATTGCCTTTATTTTTATGCCAGAGTCTCTGAATGAAGCCAAAATGTTGCTGCCAGCAGTTGCCTCCTGTTGGTGCCGTTTTCTTCTACAGTCTAATTACGGCCAGTCTTGGCTATTCATGCCTTTTATTTTCCACTTGCATTTGTATCTTTCTAACAGTATTCTAAGAATATTTCTAACAATATTCTGGATGATCCTGAGTTCCATGGCTGACAGCAGTGTTGCGTGTCTGTTCCTTAGGCTTCCATCTGTCAAAGTAACTTCCAGTTCCTTTAAGTTTGCCTCTGGAGATGGATCCTGAGTCCTTTTTGTAGTTTTTTAGTTTCTTGCGAACATCAAGAACTGGGTAAAACCTTTTCATCTGTCTTTACTCGAGAGACCTCAAAAGGCCTCATGATCTGTCACTTCAGTCTTCCTTAAGGTTAATTTGAATTTGTTAATCTTGTGATATATTTGAGCTCTTTAGTAGGTTTTTCTTCTTGAAGTGATGATTGGAATGAGACCTTCATATTCATATGATACATTTTTCACATGTTAAATTGTCAGTGGAGCCATATTAGTTGCCTATTGTAATTGAAACGGAGGAAAAAACCGCTTTTTTCTTTTTATGTTGGAGTATATTTCTTTGATAAGATAGTGGGGGCAGAGCCTCTTTGGTTTACGTCCTCCCATATTACAGTAAATATCATATTTTGCTATGTTGACAAATTTGAAGCACACGTGCAAAAATTTATCAGCAAATTTAGTAAAGTGATACAGCTCGCAGGCATCTGCTTCATAGTAAGCCACCAAAACTTAAAAGTACAGTAGAAAAAATAAAAATAAGTAGTCTCCCAAGTTTTGCATGCTGCCAACAAATAACTGAACTTTGCAGGCATTGACCCATGTGTCATTTTATGCCTTATGAAGATGCAGACAAGTTTTTCTGTAGCACGTTGGAATTTTAAGGTAATTGTTGTAATACTTTGCTGCTTCAGAGTAATAAATGGCAACTGTGGTCATTGTGTGTTTTATCGAGGCTTCAGACACTGAAAAATGAGTTAGAATACAAAATACTTTATTGAAATGAAACACTGGCGTGACAGTGTGGAACAGTTGTTTTAAATACTGTTTTTGTAATTTATTCTCTGTGGTTTTTTTAAAAGACTACATGCATTAATCTCTTTCCATGGAGTTTTTGCTGTAGCAACTGTGAAGGTGCTTTTTTGCTGATACAATTTAAATTAGGAGTAAATACAAAATTTTAGTAGTGTACAGGAAACTTGAGGTGGAGATCATAGAATTTGCTCTTCTGAAATAATAGAGCAGATTGTAAAGTGGTTTGCTTTAATGTTGGTTAGAGAAATTGGAAAAAAATCAAGCAGTCTTAGGAGGATTGAGGGGGGGGTTAACTATTTGGCAAGAAGTTTTATGCACTGCCCAGTAGAAGAGGGGTGGGAAAATGGCATTTGATACTGAACTAGGGTAAACCAGTTATCTTCATTATGCAGCGCTTCCAGAATGGCCAGGGTATCAGACCCAGCCAGCACGGGTTTAGGAGGAGTAGGTTGTGTTTGACCAACCTGGTCTGCTTTTATGACCAGGTGACCCACCTGGTGGGTGCAAGAAAGGCTGTGGATGTTGTCTGTTTGGACTTCAGCAAGGCCTTTGGCACTGTCTCCCACAGCACACTCCTGGAAAAGCTGGCAGCCCGTGGCTTGGACAGGAGCACTCTGTGCTGGGTTAGGAACTGGCTGGATGGCCGGGCCCAGAGAGTGGTGGTGAACGGTGCCGCATCCAGCTGGCAGCCAGTCACCAGTGGGGTCTCTCAGGGGTCTGTGCTGGGGGCAGCTCTGTTCAATATTTTTATTGCCAACATGGATGAGGGTATTGAGGCTTTCATTAGTAAATTGGCAGACAACACTAAGCTGGGAGCGTGTGTCGATCTGTTGGAAGGACGGAGGGCTTTGCAGAGAGACCTGGAATGGTTGGCTGGATGGGCAGAGTCCAGTAAGATGAAGTTTAATAAGTCCAAGTGCCGAGTCCTTCATTTTGGCCACAATAACCCCCTGCAATGTTATAGGCTGGGGACGGCGTGGCTGGACAGTGCCCAGGCAGAAAGGGACCTGGGGGTGCTGGTGACAGCAGCTGAACGTGAGCCAGCAGTGTGCCCTGGTGGCCAAGAAGGCCAATGGCATCCTGGCCTGTATCAGCAATAGTGTGGCCAGCAGCAGCAGGGAGGTCATTCTTCCCCTGTACTCGACACTGGTGAGGCCCCACCTCGAGTGCTGTGTCCAGTTCTGCCCCTCAGTTTAGGAAGGACACTGAGTGCTGTGTCCAGCTCTGGCCCCTCAGTTTAGGAAGGACACTGAGTGCTGTGTCCAGCTCTGGGCCCTCAGTTTAGGGAGGACACTGAGTGCTGTGTCCAGCTCTGTGCCCTCAGTTTAGGAAGGACACTGAGTGCTGTGTCCAGCTCTGGCCCCTCAGTTTAGGAAGGACACTGAGTGCTGTGTCCAGCTCTGGGCCCTCAGTTTAGGGAGGACACTGAGTGCTGTGTCCAGCTCTGTGCCCTCAGTTTAGGAAGGACACTGAGTGCTGTGTCCAGCTCTGGCCCCTCAGTTTAGGAAGGACACTGAGTGCTGTGTCCAGCTCTGGGCCCTCAGTTTAGGGAGGACACTGAGTGCTGTGTCCAGCTCTGTGCCCTCAGTTTAGGAAGGACACTGAGTGCTGTGTCCAGCTCTGGCCCCTCAGTTTAGGAAGGACACTGAGTGCTGTGTCCAGCTCTGGGCCCTCAGTTTAGGGAGGACACTGAGTGCTGTGTCCAGCTCTGTGCCCTCAGTTTAGGAAGGACACTGAGTGCTGTGTCCAGCTCTGGCCCCTCAGTTTAGGAAGGACACTGAGTGCTGTCTCCAGCTCTGGGCCCTCAGTTTAGGGAGGACACTGAGTGCTGTCTCCAGCTCTGGGCCCTCAGTTTAGGGAGGACACTGAGTGCTGTGTCCAGCTCTGGGCCCTCAGTTTAGGGAGGACGTTGAGACGCTTGAGCACTTCCAGAGGAGGCAACGAGGCTGGTGAGGGACTTGGAGCACAAGCCCTGTGAGGAATGGCTGAGGGAGCTGGGGTTGTTTGGCCTGGAGAAAAGGAGACTCAGAGGTGACCTGATCCCTCTCTACAACTCCCAAAAATGTGGTTGTAGCCAGGTGGGGCTTGGTCTCTTTCACCCTGCAGTAACTGACAGAACAAGAGGACACAGTCTTAAGCTGCACCAAGGGAAATATAGATTGGATATTAGGAAAAAGTTTTTTACAGAAAGGGTGATAAAGTACTGGAATGGTCTGCCCAGGGAGGTGGTGGAGTCACCATCCCTGGATATGTTTAAAAAAGGATTGGATGTGGCACTTTGGTGCCATGATCTAGTTGAGGTGTTAGGGCATGGGTTGGACTCAATGATCTGCAAGGTCTCTTCCAACCCAGTGATTCTGTGATTGATTCTTGTTAGTAGAATCTTCTGGTTTTGTGGGCTTGGTATGATCTTGTTGGATTTCAAGTTTAATTAGAGAAGTATTGCAGTACAGTCTTTGATAAACAATGTAATTAATTGTTTAATTTGAACAGTGTTTTTCCTTATAATTTCTTTAAAGAAGGTGCTAGATCAGTAGTGTCTTGTCACTGCTGAGATTAGTCTTCACTGTAAACCCTGGAAGAAATAACATGGGTGTACTTGTAGTGAGACATAGACTGAGTAACTTTTTAAATTCCTCTATTGCTGCCACAGAGAAAGCGAATAAAATTCGTGTAAATGCTTAAATAAGATTTGCTAATTTAAGAGGGTAAATGTACCTTGGCGTTGACTACGTCAGAGTTTTTATGAATTGTATAGTCACACTTATTTATAATAGTTTGTATGAAGAGGATACCATTCCATTGCTTAACACACAGGTGCATTCCTTGAAGATTTATTGGTAGAAATTCTTCTTGGTAAAAGCCTGTAGATATCATATGGTCTGGACAGATAATTTGTATGAATGCGTTGATTGGGTGATTGTGAAATAGTCTTATTCATAGCTCTTCATAATTTCCTTCAAAGCAGAAACAGAATTAGTTGAAGAAGCCTAAGTGGTTGCAGTGTTTTTTCTTTCTAGTAATAATTTCAGAATATTCTGAAATATGTTGAGTGAAAACCAAGTAGACAATTCCTAGTAAATTCTGAAACTTGGGGATATTGAACTTTTATTATTCACAATATCCTGACAGTAAACGAAAACAATGATAAAGGTAAAAATGCAGGTACATTCAAAAGTTGAGTGAACACTATTTTCCAGTATTTGATGTGAACTGCTTTGTGTTCACTTGTGTTTAAAATAAGTAAAGATGTTGTTCTTAAACCAAATAATTTTAATACTTTGATAAATCAAGTCTTATTTTATTCTTAATGTACTTTATAATATCAATATAAAATCAAAGATAGAAGGAAACTGGTCCCCAGATGTGTCTATAAATGGGCAATTTTCAAGGTTATGAGTGCGTGAAGGACAATTACTTAGCCAGAGGTGTGCATGGGAAAGCATCCACATAAAGTACAGACTTAGGTTGCATAATTGAGAAAGGATTTTATATGTGTGCTTCAGTTTTTTGTGGGATGTTCTTTTACTACATCCTAAGTGCCTGCTTTTAGTGTCTCAAGGCTTTCCTTTCTCTTTCAGAAAATGCTGGGGCAGAAGAGATGAGTACTCCCTTTACTAAGGCCTAAAACTGCCTGTTGAAAAACAATCCTGACCAGGCAATATACGAATGGCCCAAGGAAGCCAGCAAATTGATATTCAGGTTTTACATGACCTGCGACAGAAGTTTCCTGAGGTACCTGAAGGTGTTGTATCCAGATGCATGTTACAGGTCAGTGCTCTGTTCATGGCTGTACAAGTAAGCAACATTGCTAATTTATGCTTTCTGTATGGACATCCTTTTTGAAAGCAGATGTGTTTGTTTTTCTCTGTAAATGAGACAAATATACGTAGCCAATGTCTTTATATTGCACAGCAAGCAAGGAGTTAAATTGGCCTCTCTTTTTCCATGCCTAATCAGGGATGGTCCAAAGTAAATCAGCCTGTAAATCAATAAATCAGTGTGTGCATGGAGGCTACTGTCTCACCAATCAGTATGCTCATGCCTTTTGGCCATCTCAAAAGCCAAAACTAACTGTGGCAAAAGGAGGGATGTAAAGTCAACTTGAGTCCAGCAGGGACAATTTAAGGCAATGCTACGAAGTGCGGCATTTAAAATTTTTATTTTAATTTTTTTTTTGAGTGTTGGAGCAGGTCCAGAAGCAGCTTTGCTACCTGGTCTCCATGAGACTTAAAGGTGGGCCCTTGCCTGTGTGCAGGTTGGCCCCAATGCTTTCCATTCCCAGCTCCCTTGGCCTGCAGAGCCAGCACTGGTGGCCTTAGGTGCCCCCTGCAGCAGGGAGCCTGGAGTGTTATGTGGGCACAGCCAGGTGCTCCGAGTCAGGCTCTCTCAGGCAGGCCAAAGGTGCTTGCAGCCTCACCTCCACCCAGTTAGACCTGAGTGGCTGTGAGGCACTGGTGTGCAACTGCCCAGCACTTTGGCTGACAGATGGGCTTCATTTTTTTGCTGTACCTTTGGAGTTTATGAAGTTAATTAATGGATTTCTGTTGGGCTTGATACTAACAAAGCATTTTTGACCAGGGCTGTAGTTAGTGCTAAAGCTGCATATTCTCAACTTCTACATGCAGCTGTCTGTTTTTAATGCTGCCACTATCAGAACACATGCCATATTTTGTATCAGCTTCTTGCTTTGTAACATTATGTTAGCTGCTTCAGAAGATAAATTCATGTCCCTCCAAAGCCCAATAGGAACGCCTAAATGCCTAGAGTTAAACGAATGCTGGTAGACTTATTTAACTGTGTTGCTTAAACATGTTTGCTTTGCATTTTTCATCGATTCAAAGCAGCCATACTGATTGATTTTCTTTTTCATTCTATGATATTCAACTTTTGATTTACTCTTTACAGTATACACTGTAAAAAAAATGATGGGTTATGGCTTCCCAGAAGCTGTCTGTGGACTATGGCTAAGACATCTGTGGTTATGATTCAACGTTCTTGAGATCCTAATTGTTTGTCTTGCTATTTATATGTGTTTTTATATATGAAATACGTATTTTTATACTTACATATGTATGTGTACTCACACACACACACACATCAAAATTAAATGTTCGTACTCTTGGGAAGAGTGTCTGTGACAATTTAACATTCATATTGCTAAGACTTTATCATGGCTCTCCAGTCTTTCTGGAGTAAGAACTTGTGAAAAGTGTATTTCATCAACAGAATTGATTTTCATTTGCAAGAAGGCAAAATTCTACTCGGGCTCATGAGGTTTCAAGCTTTCTCTAGTTCCTTCTTTCTCATTATTTAGCTGAAAAGGAAACTGAACCAGAGTATAAATTGCCTGTACTGGTTCTCATGATTGTACACTGCTATTTTTATGTTAGTGCTCTGTAGGACTTTATACTCGAGGTGCAGTTTTGCTCTTCTAACAAGAGAACTGCTTGTTGAGCAAGGTCTGGGGACTTGATGGAATGAATGCATCAGTAATCATCTTTTGAATGTAATTCTTGATAAATTTAAAAACTAACACTTGTCTTTAAGAGAATCAGCAGTCTTCATAACATTGAGTACAGTGGATTTCTTTTAATAAAAAGAGCCTTATAACTGTAAAGAAAAGATACTGTACAACCCATATTATGACAGATTTATGACAAAGGGTTTAGATTTTGAGGAAGTGTTTTAAGTCCACTTTCATAAGAGGATCTTTCAAAAACAGCCTGGAGTAATTAATGTTCCATGTGTGCAGTATTGTTAAACTAATTTGTCACACTGGAAAGCTACCTTTTTTGTGAACTGAGAGCTAAGACTCACCAGGAAAATCCTGTCATGTTGGTCGTTCTTTGAAATTTCATGAGCTCTGGTTTCTCTGACCCAACTTCTAGCTTTGCTTCTCTCTTTGGCTTGGGATTTTGTTTGTTTGTGTGCATTTTGATTTGTTTGGGATTGTTGTTGTTGTTGTAAAAGCTGCCTAACATGACTTGTTCAAACCAACAAATTTTGTACTTGGACTGATGGGAAAGATTGAAAAGCAGAATTCGAGAGTAGTTGTGCACATGTTTGCAATGCTGCTGGAACAGTGTCTGAATCCTGAGTTCTGCCACCTTGTAGTTGAACATAGTAGAAGGAATTGCCAATAAAGGCATTACGTGTAGTTTAGGTCAAAGAAAAGTACTTGAGGACATGCCTTGGCCCCGCAGTACCTTATGTGCAGGCATCATATGTCAAGGTGAGGTTATTTTTAAGCTAGGAATTATAAGATACCCCAGGTGAGAATCTGAAAGAATATAAGCAATTATGCACTTTAATGTATTATTGATTAAGCTTTTATAACAAGGAAAGTTTCTTTGGATCACTGTGAATTGTGTAGAAAAAATGTACAGATACTTCAGTCATCTTCCATGAATTCTTCGTAGCCAAACACAGCTCTTTCTAAAGGAAGGTTTATAGCATCATATAACAAAAAAAAAATTAAGGATAAAGAGAATATGCAAGTATCTTGAGATAAATAGATCACTGTTGAAATACCTAAATGATATATAGCATACTAAAAACAGAGGACCACCAAAGAGCTAATAGGAGGAAACTTAAACCTGCTTAATCTAGGGAGTAAAAAGTCTTGGGCTGACAGCACTGAATATTCCTAAAAAGTTTTGTATCCCTATGTTCTTCCCAACAAGCCTCCTGCATTCAGCTCTCCCATTCTCCTCATTTAAAGGAGTCACTGCAGTGCCCAGAGTCTGTGGACGTTGCTCCCTGTTGTTCTATTTTTTGTGTCTGGAGCATTCTATACCTGCTCCTCAAGTCTACGTCCTCTCCTTGCTTCCTCATTTCCCTCCAACATTCTTATTCTTTCTTTTTTTTTCTTTCTCTTTCAGGGTGCCAACATTTTAAACTCAATTGGGACATGGGCAGAGATAAGATGAGGGGTATTGTTTTGCTGGAATATGCTCAGTTCTGCCATCAACCGGTTCTCTGATCTGTAAAGAGCTAGAAGCGGTTGAAACTCTGCCTCTGCCAGCCAGAAGATGCCAGGGGTTCCATATGCCCCCGTTTCCCCTTTGAGTTCTCCAATTTTCTCATTGACGTCACTGAAATTTGGGAATTGATTGGATGCGGTCTTAAAAAAGAAATAAAAAATTGTCCAAAGAAATGCATTCAAGCTGAATGTAAGGGCCTTGCAAGCTTGGCCTGTTCCTTTTTGGTTTGGTATTTTTGGCCTTTCTGTTAATAATTTTAATTCACTTCATGCAAAATCTGCCTTTGAGATCTTTCTAGCTTGTTTTTCTGTGGCATCCTATCTTTTTCCCTTTTCTGGCTCCCCTTTCTCCTTTGCAACAAATACCAGGCTATTGTTCTTAGCTTCTCTTACCTTACCCACTGTTCTGTCCGCGTGTTTCCTTTCTTCACTACTAACTTCCTTTGATTACTTCGTCCTCTGGTGCTTATTCCAAACTAGACCCAATGTGCATATCATCAATTTGATCCATTTTCATGTCTCTGACTACTTTCTTGCAGCAGTCTTTATATAGAGCTGGCTTGTTAGATAGCCTTTAGGGAATCCTATAGTTTTAAAAAGTTTAATGGGTGGGGGGTTTTGGAGCCTTTTTTTTTTTTTGCTTTGATTTGGAAGAATCCAGAACTGCATCTGGTCTGAATGAACACATAGTTTTGGTTTTGTGGGTGAAGTTTAGCCTTGTCATCCCTCTTTCACTACTGTTTTCTTTTCTCTTTCTTTTTTGGTTTTTTTTTTTTTTTTTTTTTGGGCCGGGTGGGTGGAATCTGTAGGGTAGAGACAGTCTTGCTATGTCTGCTCAACACTGTCATCCTGGTTGAAGAATGAGAAATGTCTGCTGGTTTAACGAAAGTTACATAATAGAAAGCATGTAGCATGGATCAGTTTATCTGGTTGTGGTACTATTTAACTAACTGATAATGTTGCTACTTGGCACATGCAAATTTTTTCCTTGATCACATGCATTTTTTTCGAGTAACTGTTTCTATATGCTGGATGGATTTGCCACCTCTTTAGTGTTAATAACATGGGTCTGAACAGGTGCTCTTCTGGCTGAAAGTATTAACCTTTTTTTCTTGGGGGGTGGGAGGTTCTGTGTGAAAAGTGATAAAGATGGAGCACAGTATGAAGAAATTAGGTCACTGATGCATGTTCACTCTTGCTAAAACTCCTTATGTAGGAAACTAAATTGGGAAGATTAGAGTACAATATTATTGAACATGTAGAAAAGGAAAAGAGAGATTAGCAGTTTGCTTCTGAAATCTTTTTGAAAAAAGAATTAGGTTGTGGTTTTTCTATAAGTCATCTTATTACAGGTTTTAAAAAGGTACAAATGTAAGTAGTTAAAAGCTTTGCAAGCAGTGGTTTAAATTGAAAATACAAATGTCCTCTGGGTTTTCGATTAATAGTTTTATCTTACAGAAGAGTAATCCTGCTGTATTTGTATAAACTGAGTTTTTAGATTTCTTCTGAAGTCATGTACAGTTCCTTGGGTCAGCGTGTTTCTTTCTCTTCATAAGATTCTGTTTTCAGCAGGAGGTATATGCATAACTGATATTGAAGTGTTTGGGAGAACATTTAAAATAAACATGTGTTTTTATTTCTGTTTTTAAGTTATTGATCAATACTATGCAGATGCTGTTAATTCATTCCTGCTGTCGTTTTCCTCCCTAAAGCCAGAGATTTGGTCTCTGCTGAAGATGGTTCTGAAACTGAGAGGGAACAGGGAAAATATTCATCCTAGGTGTATCATACTGCATAAAGCTAGCTTGCCAAGGCACGGGATCTCCCTGTCAATGCTTCAGAGGCAATGCAGACCTCTGCCCTTGGCACCACTGGCTGAGTCACTGTTCCCAGAGCAGTGAGCTTCACATGCAAATCCTTTGTGTGTGTAGAGCAGCTATGCTAGCCAGCCACCTAAAACTTTCTATCTGATGCTATATTGTTAGTTTTTCAGTTATGACTGGATGTTCATACATAATTGTGACAGTATTCTGTCAGTAATATCAAACTTTCATCTGTCTTTTTTAGAATAACAATAACTTGGATGCCTGTTGTGCAGTTCTCTCTCAGGAGAGCACAAAATATCTCTACGGTGAAGGAGACTTGAGTTTTTCGGATGATTCTGGGATTCCTGGACTACGAAATCACATGACATCTCTTAATTTGGATTTGCAGTCACAGAACGTCTATCACCATGGAAGAGAAGGAAGTAGAATGAATGGAAGTAGGACTCTAGCTCACAGTGTTAGTGATGGACACCTTCAAACTAGTCAGTCCAACAATGAACTGTTTCAGCAGGAACCACAGACAGCCCCTGCGCAGGTTCCACCAGGATTTAATGTCTTTGGGATGGCTAATACAGTTAGTGCTTCTAATCCAGGGCAGCATCTTGGATTTCACCTAGGCAGCAAAGGAGTATCTAACTTGTCTCAACAAACACCCCGATTCAACCCCATTATGGTAACTTTAGCCCCAAACATTCAGCCTGGTCGCAATACCCCAACGTCTTTGCACATACATGGTGTACCTCCTCCTGTACTTAACAGTCCCCAGGGAAATTCTATCTATATTAGGCCTTACATCACAGCTCCTAGTGGTACCACTCGACAGACACAGCAGCAGCCAGGCTGGGCATCTCAGTTTAATCCCATGCACCCTCAGCAAGTCTACCAGCCTTCACAGCCGAGTCCCTGGACTACTATTCCTACATCCAGTACTACGCCACATACCTCATCGCAACACTCAACACAGCCAAACCAGCAAGGCCACCAGACTTCTCACGTGTACATGCCTATCAGTTCTCCTACTACTCCACAAGCACCTATGATTCATTCATCTGGTAGCTCACAATCTTCTGTTCATAGTCAATACAACATTCAGAATATATCCACAGGACCTCGCAAAAATCAAATTGAAATCAAACTTGAACCGCCACAAAGAAACAGTTCTTCTAAGTTGCGTTCAACTGGCCCTCGCACCTCCACTGTTCCCTCTTCCCTTAACAGCCAGACATTAAGTAGAAGTCAACCCACTGTTTACATATCGGCCAGTCCTCCAAATACTGATGAAGTGATCACACGTGGTCAGCCCAAGGTCTACATTTCAGCAAATGCCACGACAGGAGATGATCAACTTGTGCGGAACCAGCCCACGCTTTTCATATCGACAAATCCTGGAGTATCTACTACTGCTAGGAATATGTCTGGTCAAGTAAGCATGGGTCCTGCATTTATTCATCACCATCCACCCAAGAGTCGAGCAGTGGGCAACAGCACCACTGCAACCTCTCCTCGAGTGGTTGTTACGCAGCCTAACACAAAATACACTTTTAAAATTACAGTTTCTCCAAATAAGCCCCCTGCAGTTTCCCCAGGGGTAGTGTCCCCAACTTTTGAACCTACAAACCTTCTAAACCTTCCTGATCACTATGTTGAACCAGAGGGTATCCAGCATCTTACTGACCCTGTTTTAGCACATGTGGATAGGATCAGTGATGCACGGAAATTGAGTATGGGATCTGATGATGCTGCCTACACACAAGGTAATATTCTTAATATAAATTGTAGAGATTTTGATCAGGTTGTCAATTCAGTGTGTAGATTGCAGAACAGGAAACAGTTAGTAACCTTTGTGATGTTAATACAGTATCTTTAATTTTAGCATTTGTGAGTGTTTCCTAAATAAATAAAAGCGTTTTATAAGCAAATCATAGATTTCTTTTTATGGTAAAGACATGTAACTGAATACTTGGAGATATTCTTCTGTTTGTCTTAAGTAGATATGTTATCTGTTTAATGAAGTGGAGTCATACCATCTTCACTTTTATGTTGTTCTGAAAGAAACATCTACATTTGTTCGACTTGTCCTAGTGATTTAAAGCTACAATTCCATTGTCAGATTTTTGAATCAGTTGAGGTACTGTTTACATTGGATAATGTTCCTTTTTTTTTTTTTTTGCGAGTGTTACTTAAGAAGAAAGAAAAGCAGACTTCAAAAGCAATTAATGGGACAGAGTGTTGGCCTGGCCTCCATGTTTCCTACTGTGTGCCTGACAATAAAATTCTTAAAGTCTTGATACTTACTTCTGTTACATTTTAAGATGTGAGAAGGAACATCAAATGAAAGCAATCTGTTTTAAGACATCAGTGATAATGGAGGGGTAAAATCTAGAATATGTGATACAGTGAGATAACCTGCTAATCTTTTTCTTCTGTTTTCATGGGTTTGCATGCTTTTATTACCAACTTGATGGTTTATCAACCCTCTTGTAAGCTTTTTGCATAAAAATGTTGAATAAGTCTTAGGATATTAAGCAATATTCATGATAGGTTGTCAAAATAATTTGTCTTTGACTTCACTGGTCCTCTCTGAACTTAGCAAACAATACAGAATTAAAAAACCAGGCTGGTTCCACGACCAGAGTAAACATTCTTCAGATGAATTTAGCCATTTTATTTTGTATAAGTAAGTACAGTGATCAAGACATTGGAAGCCAGGTCTGCATCTGGAGTACTGTGTTAATGAAGTAAATCAAAAAGAGATTCTAGCTTGTGCTCTGCTTCTGGGTATAATTATCTTCGGTGAGGAACAGTCAATCCTAACTCAACAGTTTCTAAAGGTTATGTGTCAAAACCAAAAAGCTAATCATCCTCACCTTCTCTTATGTTCAGTGCATAAAGAACTTCAGAAAATTCATCTGTAGGTAAGCAAAAAAATTGCCCCCCAGATCGTATTTCCTTTTCTTACTTTGGAGGGAGACTTAGCTGTCTTAGTCCTGGAAAACTACATATACCAGAAATTAAACAACTGAAATCTTGTCCTTAGGCTCTAAACACTCTTCTAGATCATGAACTTGCTTCCCAAGCAAGTTGGGTGCTGTTTAGGGGGTTGCAAAACTGCACTTTGGGTATTTTTTGGGGAGTTGTCCCTTTCTTCTGTTTTTCCTTTCTGAGGGCACTGACTTCTACCAGGTCTGCTGCTTTATCTCTTGTACCCTTGGTAATGATGGCCACTGTAACCTCCTGCACAATCTCTACAAGCTGCAGGTATCAGCATTCAGTTTATTGAGATGAGGCTAGCATGATACACAACCTGGAGTTCCAGAAGCATTGACCTCATACCTGCTGTGGAGCGCAGCTCTTCCTGAAGCCAAGCTGCAGCTTTTAGATGATGTGTAGATGGATGATGTGGGCTGGTACACCTTTAGGGGCCTCAGGAAATCACCATCCGTGTCCTTCACTAGAAAGCTGTGCTTATGCTTCTGAAGTTCTTTACATGTAGAGATGTTTTGCATTTCTGGCATGTGTGCTCCATTTCTGCTGCAGTAAGTGCAGTAATCCTTACATTTTTGTTATTAATTAATATTTGGAAAGTTGAGAAGTCTGTGATACATTTACTTGTATGATATGGATATCTGGAAGCTCTAACTATTGCTTTTAAACATGTTTCTTACACTTAGCAGTGGCTTTTTTCCCTCTCGCATACAAAAAGGGATTTGAGTTACTTGATGTTTTCTGTGTTCTAAACTGCTTATGATTTAGCCAGGCTGCCAGAATCCTTCCATGTGAGGTGCTTGTTTCATTTTAATTTTAGCCAGAGAAGATGAGTAGTCTCTCTGGCCGTGATTAGAGAAAAATGTATTTTCATCAGCTTTTCCATTTCTGCCAGAATGTTCCTTATCTTGGCAGGGAGAACTGAAACTGGCTTGGGGGAAAAGAAACCTTGGGATGGAAGATGGAGTTGCTTTGATGTCAGATGAAGTTTCCTTTGTTCTTTTTATTTATTTTACATTTATATGCATGGTCCAACCCAGGAGAACAGATGATGTGTTGGACCTCTCTGTAGGTGCTCCTGCTTGCCATCAAAGAAGCTTTACTTAATTGTGGTGTGTGTAGGCACCTCAGTCTCCTTCCATGATCTTTCTGGTTTCCCTCCCAAGAAAGTCACAGTGGGTAGTAGAAGGCTGCCTCAGATCTGTCTTATTTGCTGCCAAACCTAGAGGTTATATAATGTGTAAAGGAGTGGGTACTGCTCAGATAAAATCAGTCATTTCCATGGAATGCTTGGTTGTGTCTCTGGCACTGACTCTGTAATCCTAAGAAACTCACTGTCACCAGACTTTTCAGAACTGGTTGCTGAGGGATGTTTCTCATTTTCTAGGATTCTAGTTTGAGATACTGAGGACTCGCTTGTGGAAATGTTGAGGAACAGTATCCCCTGATGAAGTCAGTAAGAATTCATGATGCTGTGGGAAGACTAATGCTAGGTGCATGCCCAGAAGGACAGCCAAAAGAGGATGCATTTTTATGCTCCTCTGTTCAGTATCACTTCTGTCAGTGTGCAGGAGTATTCCCGTTACTTAGCAGAGATTACAATCTATAATTATTTTTATTAATATGAAGTAGTTAAGTGAGATGTCAATGTATAATTTAGCTTAGTATAAAGTGTCTTATGGATGAAAAATTGGAATCCAGTTAGAAATTGAAGATTCTGTACTCAGACACATTTTTGTGAAGCATGCTCTATATGCGTGTCATGTGATGAGTAGTGAGGCTGAACAGTTATTTAGTAGTTGCTCCTTCTGCTATAGCCTGTCTATCTGTATAATGGGAAGGCATCCCACCAAGAAAATACATAAGTGTGTAATAAAATCACTAGGGAACTTAAGTCCTGCGGTTAAATATTACATGGCTTTAACTGTCTGACGTTTTCATATTATTTTCTTTAACTTGAAAGAGGATGGTGTGCAAAGTTGAGTGAATCATTGATACCAACTATAGTTCTATATGTAGATGTGTGTGTGCTTAGCAATTCTTGTGACTGTTTTTAATGTTAATAAATTAATTGATAAACTAGTAAATTAACATTTTTCTTGGAGCTTTTTAAAACTTTAAAAAGTAAATAAAGATGCTGGAAACACATTTCTTTAGTTCTTAGGCACACCTTGTAGATGTTTAAGAAAAAAGACATGATTAAGATACAGCTGTGGCCCATGCTCCAAGGGGTTCTGAGCCTGTTGCATGATGTAGTCTAAGAAAAAATGCCATCTTTTATTTGGCTGTGTATAGGCCCCACTCTTCAGTGATACTCTTTTTAAAAAATTAAGTGAAGAGAGTATTGAAAAGAGAGACCAAAGATAATCAGTTTGAGCTATTGAAGTTGCATATCAGATGACTGAATTTTGTGCAGCTTCAAATACAGGTTTTGAAAACATGCACAAGCATAAGTGTGTTTTGATACTCTGACTAACCTCTTGCCACAGTGTAAATACATTGCCGGAAATCCCCTCCATATCTGGCAAATTAAGATTTAAGAAATAGGTAGGTCTATAGGATAGGGTGAAATCGTCGTATTCCTAGGTTAGAATTTATCTTAGAAACACTTTATAACAAAAGACACGCTAACTTTAAAATTCACATAGTCGTTGAGAAAACAATTATGCATACATTTACAAACTTGAAGGTATATTTAGTGCCCGACTGGGAAGGTCTCTGGGAGAGGAAGAGTGAACTTTTGTCCTCCAGACTTTTATGCTCCTCCCTGTCATTATAATGATATACGGTCTTTATGTGAAAAATGTGCACTTTGGATATCAGAGGAAACAGTGGAATCTGCCAGAGCATTGAAGTGTACTGCACTCCGCTGAATGCAAACGTGCAGAAGTGTAAAAAACTAAATGTGCCAAATACCCTGTTTGCACTTAATTAAGAAGTTGAACTGCAGTGTTTTTCTAAACCTTTTCAGTTGCTCTGAGCAACACTAGAGGGAGCTGAATACTTAAATTGTCAGTTTCCATTCATAAATACCTCACTGAAATACAGGGAGGGTTTTGTCTTCCCCTCACCATTGTTTTCCTGCAGCTGCCAAATTGGTATTTAAGCAAAATTGCCAAATTATATCTGAAAGTCACCACTTAAACCAATCTCTTTCAAGTTCCTTATCAAAGTTACTTTTAATAGTAGAAGGATAGCATAGTGGTATCGAGTGATTCATCTTCAATCACAATGGCAATTTCTAATGTGTGTGTTTAAAACCTGTTGGGATTTGAAATTGTCAGATGGTAGTCACCAAGCTCCTAGGAGAAGGAATTGCATAACTTTCCAGACATGACATGAACGTGAAAAGCATATAATAGTGCTGTGTGCGTCCATCAGTGCCTTCTCCTCCTTGTGCAGTTCCATAATGACAGCTGAATTTCTAAAGCTCACAAGTGGGACAACATTGAAATGAGAAATTGTGGCGTTTTTCCTTTACAACAGTAGCTGAAAAAAAGGAGATGAGGAATGCACAGGCAAAGTCTTGGTCATAGTTGAACTCTTGAGGCCGTGCCATGCTGTGCAACCTGATATTCTGGTAACAGTGCTCCTCACCTACCACATCCAGCAGCACTGGCTACTTGCCAGCAGCCTGAATCCACAGTTTGACTGGTCTGAAGAGTTCTGAGTCTGAGCAGTGGAGCATGGCTGGGTTGCCACAGCAGTCTTACTGGGGTAATGAAAACAGAAGAGACTGTCTAAAAGTGGAATTAAAATGTAGAAAGAAAAAGGGCTTGTACACTCCCTGCAGGGTAGAGGCAAAGTAGTCTTTCATTTCCTTTCTTTAGACTTACAGCTACATTTGCTGTTTGTCAAAGCCTTTTCCAGAGGAGAGACTGTCTGTTGAGATTACTTACCTGGTAATTCCAAGTCTGTGACAAAAATCTCTTATCTTGAGATTTCAGTTATTACGTCTTTATTTTATGTATGAGCACAGCTGCAATTTTTACTGTAGTGAGTCTACTGTGACCCAAAATAAAGGTCTCTGTTTATGAAGACTTCTCTGATTTGAACAAAATATGGCAGAAGCGAGGTGTCATTTCAGTATCTTGTGAACATTTGTGACTCAAAAGCCTAGGCTGGATCTCAGTATGGCCTTACAGTCTGTAACACTGTTCAAAAATAGTTTGGCATGGTTCCTCTTTTTAAAGAACCTCTGGAAGACAAAATGCAATGTGTGAATGAATGAATGAATGAATGAGCAGGCAGGAGCTGCAGAAGACGGTTCTGCTTGCCAGAGATGTGGAACATTGCACCTTTTTGATGTGGTTTTTTTTTCCTCTGCTACTATTTGGGAAACCTAGGCAACCAGATTTGAGTGCCTCTAATTTTTTGGTACCTGAAGAAATTGTGAGGAATTAAATATCATGTTCCAGCTAGAGTTTGGCTTAAAGAATTTGTGAGGCAAATTCAATCTTTTTAAAATACCTTGTTATTGCTACTTCTTTATAATTTCTAGGGTGATATAAAAGTATTTATAGTCTGTGAAACTGATCACAGTTTATATAAATTACTGGCTTAATGGATGAATTAATGGCTGTGCAGAAGTTAAAATGATTCTTTGGTTTATTTAATGAAACACAATTTTTATAGAATGTGATTATTACTTTGAGCAGTGATACATGCTTTTGTGATGATATTTAATAGTAAACGTGCCTTCAATGAAATCAACTGATTAGATTGCATGAATTTGTGTCATCTGCCACTTAGGCTCTTTATACCTTTAATAAACTATGGTTTAAATGCTAACTTCATTGTTTCTAAACTAGGTCTCCTTGTGCCTTTTGCTTTACAACTAGTAAGCAGTGTTAGAAATTAGAAGCTGAGCTAATGATTCTGCACCGTAGTTTAGGGGTAAAATGTCATACAATCCAGTTTTTGGCAAATATCGTGGTTTGCTAGTGGTCCACTTATTTCTGGTTGGGTTTCATTTGATGAGTCCTACTATGATGAACACTGGATCCAATCCTAATTGCAGTAAGCATATGTAGTGCTCCATATTGCAGTTGTCTGAAATCCTCTTCATGCTACCTGTTTTACAGTGGTTAAGCTGAATACTCCAAGAAATATTTGTTCCTGGCTTTGGGTAGTCAGTCTTGTAGGTTTTTACAGATTACAGTTAAATTTTGCATGGCTATTTATTACATTGTATAGCTTTCTCATATTTGCTTGTCTGTAGTTTGTGCTGTTTTCAAAAATTCAGCACCTTCTGTCTTATGGCAAATCTTCTTGTGAGGAAATTGGAAAAGCAGTCTGTAGCAGTGGTTTTTTTCTATTTTTCTTTCCCAAAAGAGTACTAACTTGCATCTTAATCTGATGTTGCCGTGTGAAGGATAATAAAGTAGATAAAATGGGACTTTATGTATTGCAGCTTTACTGGTACACCAGAAGGCCAGGATGGAGCGACTTCAACGAGAACTTGAGGTTCAAAAGAAAAAGTTGGATAAACTAAAATCAGAGGTCAATGAAATGGAGAATAATCTAACACGAAGGCGCCTGAAAAGATCGAATTCTGTTTCCCAAATTCCATCAGTAAGTTGAAACGTCTGTAGGGTATAAACCTAAACTACAAGTGTGATCTGTCACAATAAATTGAAGGAAGAGTTGTTCGTATATTGACAATATACTAGGGACAGGCAGTAAAGTTAGAATTAAACTGGTAAACAGTGGAGTTTAGAGCAAGGACGAAAAATGTGTTGTATAACCACAACCTTGCAGGTCACTAATGTGAAGTATTGCTTTTAAAGGCAGTCACAAAAGGTTTGACCTGGTAGTCCTTACAAGTTAATATTCATACTGCTATCACACCAAGTACATTTTGGTCTTGGTGCATATACTGAGCTCAAAGAAACTGATTAATGCACCAGTTTTCAGTGGTAGGTGATCATCCATTGATCTGGTGGACCAGACCACTGGCTGTGCCCTGACTGCAGTTAGGACTTGTTCAGTCAGCTCTAAAGTCTGATGGGAGAGAACTATTCAGTGGGTCTGGAAGCTTTTTGTAAGACTATGCTTGGATTAAAAGAAAGGTGGTCATTAGGGAAGATTCTTCTGTCATCATTTCTGAAATAAATAAATGCTGTCTACCTGTGCGTGAATGGTAATTGTTCATAAACTGGGAAAATTAGTCTAACAGGCAGATTTATTTTTTCAGCTGGAAGAAATGCAACAGTTAAGAAGTTGTAACAGACAGCTGCAGATAGACATAGATTGCCTAACCAAAGAGATTGATCTTTTTCAAGCAAGAGGTACAGTATGTCTTAGTCCATCAGTAACTGTAAATGTTGATTTTTTTTTCACTGTCCACATGTTTCAAAAAAGTCTGTGTCATAAATTATGGATATATGCGCTATTTGCAAAATCATCACATTAGTTTGAGTTAAACCATGGAAGTAACTGTCTTTAAAGCCTATTGTTTTTGTTGGCCATATGATTTGCCTAATCCCAGAGTCATTCCTGTTTCATACTTTGCTCAAAAGAGAGAAGTTTGTGATGCCATTTATTTATTAAATGCTGGGGGAGAGGAAATCTGGTTATCTGAGTAGCAGAGAGAGTAAGTTTTTTGAATGATACAACTATACATATGTGTCCATCTCTTTCTATTGTCTTCCGCTTCTGTCTGTATTTAGCCTCTCAAGTTAGCAAATGTAAAGTGCAGTTGTAACTTGCAGTGTGCTCTCTGCTTTCCTTGTCTGCAGGGACACAGCCTTTGGTCATGGGGGTGAAATTATGAGACAGCTGAGCCAGTTCAAGAACTGCCAAAAAGAAAGCCTTCTCTCTTCCTGCTTCTCTCTGTTGCCACTTACTGAGCTCTGGCTCTGTACTAGTTTTTTAGACCCTTTGCAGAGCTGATTCTGTTCATGAGCCAAGCTAAAACTTGCATTGCTGGAAAAGTTTGCTACAGCTGATGTGAGAGAGAGGCACAGGAAGGGAAAACTGAGATAGTGAGAGGGAAGGAACTGATACTTCCCACTTTCAGCAGCAGTGAGCTGTTAGATCAGTTGGGAGATGAGCCACAAAAGCTCTGCTTCAGACAGTGTTCCTGCACTTCAGGAGAAGGTAGACAGGTGTGCTAAATGTAGTGCTGCACTAAAAACCTGACCTTAAATAGAGTGAATAGTGGGTGATTGTTTGGGTTTTTTTGCTTGTTACAATAAATTGCATTTAGAACTTCCTCTGAGTTTTAGTTCTGAGCATGTATAATATACTGCATAGTAGGTAAGATATCTCTGAGTTTAGTTGCAATTTACAGAAATGTCAGCTAAGATTTACTAACAATATGATCTTAAAGAGTAGCAGAAAAAGATACCTTTAAAGGAGTTTAGTTTGCTAGATTTTGTCTCTGACTTGACTTTATATTGCATATTTTGGGCAATAAGTTTCTTAAAGTGTATTGTTGAAATCACTAATATCTCAGGTCTGTATTGACACATTGATATAGAAGGTAATAAGTGAATAATAGTATTGTTACAAAATTGCTCTCAGAAAAATTGATATGCCTCCCTACTCAAATTTATTTTCTTAAATTGCTGCACTTTTTTTTTTTTTATTTTTAGGACCACATTTTAATCCCAGCGCTATTCATAATTTTTACGATAATATTGGATTTCTTGGTCCCGTGCCACCAAAACCCAAAGGTATTGTATTGATAAAATTTGGATTTGATACAAACACCTGGTTTGTATCTAATACCAAGTTCTAATTTATGAATCTTGTTTAAGTATTGATTGTTAAATAGATTACTTCAAAAGCATACAAACCTAGCATTTCATTTGTATTGGCAGTAAGTATGCTTCTGTTTGCTCTTGTTTCCTTTCTCTTCATACATTCAGGAAAGAGAAGTATATTAAATGGATTATGTTAAAGATGGGTAATATATTGTATGGTAGTTTATGTAATGGAAGCATCCATCTTTCTTTGAAAATGAGCATGAGGTACATTGCTTAGGGACCGTGAAACTCACTTAGATGACTTCACCATTATCCATAGCGAAGAGCAGATTTACTTACATGTAGGGACAATTCAGGTTGGTTACCCTCACTGGAAAGCATGGCTACTGTAGAATTTGTATTAACAAGTTACATGAAAACCTCTTCTGACTATTGGTAAATATAGTTCTAGGTAGTTGAAGAAGGTAATGCAGTCCAGTAGGGCAGTCAGTATTGCTGAATATTAGCCACTCTTAAACCTTCTACTTGTCATTAGTTTGCACATTACTTACTTTTTTTCCCTCTCAGGATGTCAAACAAAGCAGAACAATTACCTTTTGTGTTTTACATGAAGCAGAGAATGAAATCAACTTGTTTGGAACAGCATCATACTATGTCTTTAGGCAGACCACCTCATGAACCATGGAGATAATCCACTGGTGTTTCTGTGCAGTCTTTCTGTCCAGGGAGTTCTCCACATAATATAGATGTATGTGTTTAATTGTCCTTGCAGTGTACAGTAACTGTTGTTACAGAATCTCATGTTAGAGATTTCTGACATTTCTGCATTGTAAAATGATCTAGATAGATTGGACTTTTTGTCCTGTAGACCTTTTGCAACGCTTCCAAACTGATACTGTTTTTCATGCTTTATAAGGCACTTTTTATCCTTCGTTACCTGAGCTGGTAGTGAAAATTCCGAGTAAAGTTAAATCCATACACATTCCTATTAGACACATTTTACAACTGAACCATGAAGAACTTAGAAGTTCTGTCAATTATGTAGTTCCTTTTACAATAAATAAAAACTGACCTATCAAAGAAGAGAATTTAATTTTCTTTGACTAGTTGTCAGCATTTCTATTGGCTTATCTTGTAGGAACTCACAAATTTAAGTGTTTCATTCAATCTATCTCATAAATGCAAAATTAACCCATCTGGTTAATAAAGCCTCAAAGTCCCTCTATCAATTCTCTTTCTTTCCTTCTTTATTTTAAAAAAGTATCACTGCTGTATCTTAGTTCTTCATTAACTTTAATTTTCATTTCATGTTAAGCTTCAATTTAGCTATCATGTAGGCTTTGACTTAACCAGAATTACTGCTGTTCACAAAAGAACAAAAATAATTCTTCTTGTAACTGTGATCAGTACCATTGTACTTCTAGAACTCTTGCTGTCATTTTGCAGCAATTGCCATTGATTAGTTGCTGATGAGATGTTCTCCAGATGAAATAATGAGCTAAAAGGATTTTGCAGTTGCCTAAACCAAGTAACCCTTAATTTGAGAAGTCACTCATCTCTGTTTTCATCCTTTTCATTCCTTTTCTCTCGTCTTCTTTTATCTTTTAAAATAGTTGAAGTTTGCTGTCTAACACACCATGCAAAAAGATGTGTTGGTATGGTTGGGAGGATTACTCTGTAGAATGATGGAACCAGGCAATGTTTTTTCTTTAGTACATCTGCCTGCTGAGCTGGCTTGAAGAACTGCTACCTTCTTTCTAGGATCAAAAAGTTAAACATGTCAAAGAGTTACAAACCACATACTTCTTGTCATAATGAATTTTAGACCAGTCTGTAGACGTCAAACTTCTAAATCTTGTCCGTGTTTCCTGAGCTAATTAATTTGCAAATTCTACTCCTTTTTATACTGTAGCTTTGAACTGAGGGAAGAAAGGGAATAAAGCAGCGTTAAGGGTTGGGAAAATTGATTTTTGTAGTTTTACCTTGAGCCTTTTGGCTGCCCTACAATCAAGCTGTAGTCAAGGAGGTGGTAAAAAGCTGCTTCTGTCACTTTTAATAACTGTGTTGTTCTCAGAGGAACAAGATCTGAAAAAAAAAAATCTCAAAATTCTTTCCATGCTGTTTTCAGTTAGTAACTGCTTATCTTATCTCTTCCATGTCACAGATCAGAGGTCCATTGTGAAAACACCAAAGACTGTTCCAGACACAGATGAAGATGAGGGAGCTCAGTGGAGTTGTACTGCCTGTACTTTTTTAAATCATCCGGCCTTAAATCGCTGTGAACAGTGTGAAATGCCCAGGCATTTCTGAGCCAACAGGCCCATTCCCTTCTGTAAAACCTTAGCAAACGTACAAGGAATTGTCCAGGTGTTGGGGGGCAAAAAAAGCATTTATGCATAGGATTTTGTAAAATGGAAGGTGTGACAAGATGGTATTTTGCTAAAGTTAAATGTCAGCCCACAGAGCGAGCAATACCTCAGAGTTGTGTCACAGGCAGTTGACGCTGATCGGCTGAAGGGCACTCTGCCGAGAGAGCCGCCAGCTGCCTAAACCATGTACAGTATTACCAGGAACACACGCCGTGTTCTGGGCCCGGGTGTTGCCCATCCTCTTCTCTGCCCCCATGTCACTACTGAATTTTGACAGGGGAAAGGAATAGAGCGCTAGTGTTTTTGTTTTCAGAGCTTTCAGTGAAACACTACATGCACAGAGGAGATCTTAAAAGGAACAAGGTTTAAATACTTAAACTGTTTGCTGCCACACAGTGCCTTTGATAAAGGGAAGAACTTCACAAATCCGTGGTACTTTTTGCCTTGTCTTCCCTGAAAACATCTCTGTGAAGCCAGAAATCAGTACAATCACATCTAAAGATGAAAAACTGCATGCGTTGTCTGTACAATACACACAGTGAAATACCCCAAAGCTTTTCCTACTGTACATAGCTCTAGAGCCTGCTTTAAGTGATTTCTTTTCCTCACCTTTATTACTTTCTCGTACTTCTGTATGTATAGTGTAATAGTCTTTTTGTTAACTTTCTTTTTTTCCCTTTAAGTGATTAAGCACGATCATGTCCCTTTTTTTAAGCTTTTATCTGAGAGAAGCAATGCCTTAAAATAAGAGCATTAATAAGAAACTATGCACAAAATAGCTTTCCTCTGTTCGTTCTGTACATTGCTCTTGTAAATGCTGATGATCTGTGAAGACCTGCAGATGCAGCGTGGTAAAAGTACAGGAAAAGTCGGAAGAGTTATGCATATAGTTCACTCTGTACACTGAGTTTTACGGTGGGTGACACAAAGGGAGCATTTTGTCTGGTGTGAGGCAACTTTATACTAGGAAACTTTCAACCCACCAACAGATCAGCATCCGAGTTAAGCTTGCTTCATCTGCTGGGTGTCTTGCAGACTCCTGAAGAGAGATTCATTGGGGAAGTACATACAGTGCCAAAATCGACAGCAGCAGCATCGTACAGCTTTGTTCAAGGACTTTAAATGCTTTCCTGTTTCGGCAGCCAGTTCCTAAACCTGACTTTGTGGTGAAGTCTCATATTTATAGAAAACAAGGATAGCAATATTTAGGACAACTGAAATAAAGGCTGGAAAAGAGAAATCAAACACACTTGAACACTGAAGCAACCTCAAGCATCTCTTTATTTTGATGATCTATTTTTTTAATGAAAATACTCACATGATCGGGGATGTATGTAACCGAGATCAAGAAAATGGAATTCCAGTACAATATGCATGAAAGATGGCACGAAAAGAATTATGTAGCAGCAGCACTTAGTGTGAGGCTGGAGGGAGTGCGAACAATGTAGCAAGAGACAAAGCAGACTGTCACCCACTGTAAACATGCGCCAGTGGACACTTTCATTAGGAGTTTTACAAGTGATCTATGTGAATGCACAGAGGCCTTTGTTTTGAAGGCTTTGCATTTTTTTTTAATGTGGGAAGAAAATGTCAATCCCAGGTAATTAGGCAGTAGACCCAAAGCACTTGCATTCAATGCATTTTGTTTATAAAATGAGGCCTTGTTTTTCAGCTTCATCTGCAGTTCTATGTGAAGATTGACAAATCAGTTTTTACCTGTTTATTAATAAAACCTAATTTGGATATCTTGAGTTGATGGTTTTGTGATTTAGCTGGGTAAACTGCCTTTGTAACAGATAAGTTATTTATAAAAATTAAAAAAAATATATATTCTAATGTTTTCTTTTGTGATTTGTTTACTTTTTCCATGCTGTGGAGCAACAGAATACTCAACAGAACAATAAGCAGTAACAATATTAAAAGTAGGCTGATTTCTTATGACCAGAGTTTTTATTTAAGCCTTTTATTTTGTTGAACCTTGTCTCTGCTGCCGTGCGTTACTCTGTTTAATTCCAATTCAGTGAGCATAAGGAATGTATTTCACAAAATTGCACTGATGAGATTGTTTTCTGACCAAAGTCCCACTCACTTATTCATAAAGCAATAAGCTGGACATCGGCCCTTTTTACTTCATGCTTCAGGGGTTTATGATTTTTAAAATGCTTTTCTAAATCAAAGTGGGCAACCATTTTGTGGTAACAGATGACAAACGTATGTTGATATAAGCACAGTTTAAGGATGAACATGGTTAAACTGCATCTTGGTGCTGTAGATATAAATGTTGTGAGATGTGGAGTATTCCTTGACTTGTCTTTCCCACATGGACCCTGTTGAAGCAGATATTTGTTATGTGGAGTTAGGCTTTCCTGAGCCATACTGATGCTGTGTAAAAGGCCTTCAGGAGACATCTATAAACCGATTTAGCAAAAAAAATTACCTACAGATCCAGCAAAGAAATTCCTTAATGTATATTATTCAACCAGTGTGCCTTAATCTGCAATATGAGAAACAGTGGTTGGAGTGAGGAGGGGCAACTGTATTTATAAAGGAAGCTATAAACTCCAATCGGCTGAGAGGTGGAAAGAGCATATTTGGAGAAATAGGTGAGATGAAATCCTGCTCATTCTATGAAGTGCATTATTGATCTTTCCCCTGAATTTGAGTGTTTATTTTCTGAAGGGACAAAAAGATACTTACGTCCTTACTCCAGCTAGCTGTGCAGAGCCATCTGCTCAACATGAGTATGTATGGGACAGCCTTTTCAGTAACTGATCCTGGAACAGTGGGATAAGAGAAATGATGTCTCCAGTGTCTATTCCAGACCTTTACCTTCCCCTTCAAGAGTTTTATGTTCTTTGTGTACTTCAGGTCAGTGTATCACCAGATAGTGGCATGTCAATGTAGTGTGTCATTAAGGGCTTCAGTTTGAAGGATGAACTAGGTCTAGATTTTACTGCTGGATTTTTTTTCCTCATAGAACATAAAAGAAGGAATATTTGCAGCAAGGTTAAACTTTGTATTGTGAATATCAGTAGTTTATCTTGGATGCAGATTTATGACTTTTTACTTTTCTGTACTGTCTCTGTCAGGGATGTCTCTACATAGGGCAGGAAGGGAGTATTCATCTTGGCGAGATGCTGCTGTTTATTTTTTGTGAATGCTTAAAATTATCACTTGGTCAAGTTTCAGAACTGGGATAACTTTAGAAATGTAGCAACGAAACAGCTGGTACTGGGCTGCTGTGTGACATCAGCTCTGTGGAACTGACTTCAGTTCACCTTGCTACTTTCTAGATATATTAGAAAAACATTTGTCTTGTACAGTCTCCAATCAGTAGAGCTATTCCATTGTCCAGGAGTGTGGCCAGGTGTGAAACCCATGAAATTCAGTTTAATTGAGATTCAGTATCTTCAGTCTCAAGCTAATGATCAATTGGCTTTAAAACTGCGTGGTTGATATTCATGCCTGTCTGTGTATTTGCTTTATTCACGTGAATTTAATCGGTTTTGTGATCTTGAAACATCTACCTTCAGCATGTTTTGTAGATGACTGGTGAAAAAGCGTCCTTATCAGTACTGTATTTCTTCAATCAAATTTCTCTAACTGAATGTACATTGGAACCTGGACACAAATTAAAGAAAGACTTGGTTAAAGATGTAGAAGAAATATTAGAAAAAAGCAGTCTATTGAAATCTACTATTGACTCTTTTCAATAGTGCTTTGGTATTCTAAAATGCGGGTATTGCTACAAAGCAGTGGCAGAAACTTTTCGGTACAGTTAACAGAATCTGTAGTGCAGCTTGTGAATGCACAGCAACTATTACTTATGTGTAACTCTAACTTTAGCAAGAAAATCCTTTGAAATTTTATCTCATATTTTAAAAAGTCCTGATAAGTTGAACAGCAAATACAAATTAAACTTCAGATTACGTTCATTGGCACAGAGTGGAATAATTACAGTGCATTCCTTGTTCAAGCCTGAATGCTTGAATAGCTCTTTTATTGCTAATTTTGAGGAACAGTCTTTGATTTTATGTAGTCAAAAATGCCTCGTGAGATTCATATTTTGTGTAAGCTACTTTAAAAGTACTGAGAGAGAACAGAAAGAGTTAGTATGAGATGTTTGGGGGCTTCAGGCTCTATAACAAGCTTAAGTGCTATAGGAACAATTGGGAGTGGTGATGAACATTGAAAATTACATCAGATTCAATTGTGACCTTTTTATGATTCTTTGGTTTTAATTTGTTCTTCGAGCAATTCTGTCTGGATGGCATCTATAGTAGAACTCAAACTGCCACCTTTAGAGGCAGCACTGGGTAAAACCCTTAGAAATTCTTGCTTCAGTCAAGACTTCAGATGTGTTAATTTCTAGCAGCGCATATAATTGTGCTTACATCACAAATGCAAATATTTTTAATATGTAATCAAAATGTAACAATCTTCAGCCAGTGCAGTGCTGCTGCAGGCATGAGTTTAGCTGATTATTTTTCCCAGTGCCCTGTTCTCTTCGTTGATTTAATTTGCCGATACCTATGTGTACTTACAGAGGACTTCGAGCCAAAATGATTGATAATCTGCAGGTGTTCAGCTGCATATGATGTGCGAGTTCATTTAAAATAATAAAGCCCTATCACATCTCATGTGAGTGCAGATTTTAAAGGCAAAAGTAGCATCTCAATTCGGGTACCACTCAAGCATTTGAAGTCACTTCATAAACCAGTTCCACTTTTTAACAGACTGTGTTATGGCTTTGAATTCTGAGACTGTGCTTTTTTTTCACACCGTTCACAGAAGCACAGTGCCAAGATAATTTTGATGTAGCTGATGTGGTAACAAATGCTGCATATTAAGCATTTTAATGTGCCTTGTCTTAGTAGATATCAGCAGACCTTATGAGCCTGTGACTGATAAACTTTACCTAAATTCAGGTTCCCTTTGCAAGTGATGGAAGGTCCAAGGCTAAGGAATGCAGTGTAGGAGACATCAAGGAAATGGACTAAGGAATGCTCTGCCCTTTGTTCTCCATAAACAGAAGCAGGTGGTGTTGCTTTCCTTGCACCCTGCTGTAACACGCGACCTAAAATGTGGCAAGCAGAAGGCCTCAGAGCTGGACAGGGTGTGTTGGAGTCAGGAACTTCAGGAACTGTCAGTGGTGACAGAAATGCTGGTGTCACCACTGTGCATCTGCTGACAGGACAGCCATGTCTCCATTGTGTGCTAAGGTCTTCCGCTTGCCACATTTCATTACATGCCAAGGAAAAGTTCACCAGGTTTTCCTGAGGAAAGGACACTGGGAAGTGCGTCCCTGGAGTTCCTCATCTGGCTGGTGCACAGCTGCTTACCCACAACAGAGCAGAGGCACCTGCATGTAAAAGAGGTTATTCGGTTATTAACCTCCGTGGTTTTGGAGGTTGGACACTGATTGCTTAAAAGAGACACTTTGCACTCTCAAAAGCAAAGCCCGTGCATCATTAGTTCTGGATTAGCTTTGTACCATTGTACTGCAACAATAAACCTGTGAAAGTATAGTGTTTCCTAATTCAGGTGGTAGAGCTAGAAGTGAGTTCAAAGGAGGTTAACAAATATTGATAGCTCTTCTGAGGTGACAGGAAACATGATTCAGATAAGAGAATGAATGTGTGTTTGTAATGAAAACTTGATTACAAATGTTATCGTCCCAAAAACTTATTTAAAGACTTCATATTATAGCAGTTTTATGTTGATCTAAGATTACAAGCAAAGCAATGTTTGCACGTACGTAATGTCTCTTATCAGCTGATATAAAAAAATATTTCATTTACAATCTACTTATTCATGGTAGCACCTCTGTATTTCATAGCTGTAAATGGTAAGTTGAGGGCCCTTTTTTGATTGTTATTTTGGCTTTTTAATTTATTTTTAGTATTTGGTATTTCACAGGTTGTATCCTGTATAGAACAAAAATGGATGAACGGATGGATTTTTTTTTTTTTTACAGAATCTTTTTGCAGCTTTGCTCTTGTTTGTACTTGCTTTGTGTCTTACTTTATTGTCATGGAGAGCTACTGTCGCTCCACCCAGGGAGCTGCTCTTTGGAAGAAGGAGTTTGAGTGCATTGTGTCCCATCCCACTACTCTGGGGCTGGTGCTGACTGAGCCTGTGGACAGTAGTGAAAAAGCAGGAGATACCACTTGGCCTTAGAAGGCATTTCGCCAAAGGTATTGGAGAATCCGAATGGTTTGGGTTGGAAGGGACCTTAAGGGGACCTCATCTAGGTCCAACTCCCTCTGCCATGGGCAGGGACAACTTCCACTAGACCAGGATGCTCAAAGCCCCACCAGCCTGGTCCTTGGTTTGTCCATCTCAGCAATATTGCTGTGTCACTGGCTCAGTTTCTAGAAGGTGTTCTGTTCTTGTGCCTTGTCTGTGCAGAATGGGACCCCAGGATTTTGCTATTCCCTGTGCCTTCATCTCTGCCTCTATCTTTTCGGTTTTCCTTTTCTCCATCTCTGATTAAAGACTTGAACAACCACTCGGGCCAAGTTTCCTATGTTTTGTTGAAACTCTCCAGTAGCTACAGCGAAAATTTGGGTTAGAAGTAGGATTTATCTTTTGATTTTTTTCATGAACCTTTTTCTTCCCTCTGTATTTTGGGGCCAGAAATGAAATTTAAACGTAACCTGAGGAAAGACTGTACTGTCTTCTGACAGAGATACCTGACACAATTATGGAAAGATTGTCATGTGGCATCTTTTCTGCCAGCAAGAATCACCTTTTGGTAGCCAATGTCTGTAGTTTATATTTGCTGTCATGGAGAGGATATTGGATGCTGTCACTGGACACCCAGCTTGAAATTTGATGGCTTGTGGTTTGATGCCCCGTCAGAGACTTGTTCCGTGGTTTGGAGAAAGTTGTGCAGGTCCTTGTGTATCTGATCCACAGCAGCAGTCTGGCCTCTTGCAGTGTTTGTTGTGCAATTCCCCTGCAATTCAGGAAGCATTTGGAGGTGCGTACTACTTTCTTTTTCATACTACTTTAGAAGTGCATATTCCTGAATATTAAGGTGTTGAAGAAGTGAGGCTGTTCAGTAGAAAGTCTTACTGTGTCGCTTCATCTAAGCTGTTGCTGGGCTTAAGGAGGGCAGGGGGAAAGGCAGCGTGATGCTTGGCTTTGGGAACTCTTCATAAGCCTTGGCACAGCTGCCCCATGCATGAGAAAGAAAATGTCTTGTTAGCGTTTTTTGAGCTGAAGGACGTAATGAAAGCTTTCCCTCTTTAATAATGATTAGTGATGTGGGGTTTATTTTCCTGCTGAGCTTGATACTTTTAAATTAAATGGCTTAGACTTTCTGAAGCCTTAAGGAAACAGCGCTGTCCTGCCTGGCCACCTTTCTGCCCCCATGAGCTTCACTTCTGGCCCTGGGACTCTGGACTAAATGAAACAGAACAGCCAGCTAGCATGGCCAGGGGCTGAATTTCCTTTTGTTAATGGACCCTACAGCTGCCCTGATGGATCTCACCAGGGAGTGCTTTTCTGCCAGCCCCACAGGCATGGCCGCCAAGCTCCACACTGTAAATGGGGAGTTCACTCTGAAGAAACAGACTTCATCATTTTTCAAGGCAACTGTCATGTGTCCCAGTTCTCAGTGCTTCCTGAAAAAACAGCAGGGTTGAGTGATGGAGAGAGATACTTTACTATTGACATGATTTACAGTTTGGCCCCAACACAACTCTCAGGCATAGCTGTGCCATGTGATACCATGCTCAGTACCTCGCGCTCTGGCTTTGAGAGCCCAGCCATGTTCAAAGTGGACATAAGGTAAGTGCAGTGCAAAGGTATGTCTTATGTAGATGCATAGAAAAGTGTAATCCGTCTCATGATCTGTTGCTTCATGTTGGTTTTCATGCTCTTTCATTTAATTTCCTGTCTTTTCATCCTGTTCTTTTCCTGGGCCAATCCCTGTATTCTGGTAGCAGGGTTGAACCTGTTGATACTTGACTGCACACAGTGCTTGAGCTCAAGACTTGAGTCAGCATCTAGATCTCACTTGATCATCAGTCTGCCACCCCATGGCAAACATGCTGTTCTCTTGGATTTTGAGACTTGTATTAGTAATAGTACTGGCCCAGAAGGTGGTGGGCTGCCATGTGGTGATTTCAGCTCGGTATCTTCATTTCAAATGTGAAATTCATCTCATGAGACTGAGACAAAATGCATTAGTTATGCTTCAGAGCAGGGGTTGCATCACTCCCAGCTGGAGGTGTCCTTGTTAGTGGTTTACGGGGCTACGCTCCAGGATGCTCCCACTCTCTGTGGAGCTGTTAATGAGCTATGAATCCTGTGTTCTGGCACCGGAGTGGCAACCCCTGGGGCTGACAGGGAGCAGCTGATCTTGGCATTGCCCATCGTTTGGTTACAGCTGCTGTTTCCTGACTAGTGTGGAAGGGCTTTCACTTCTGCGGCCAAAAGGAAGACGCTGGCAAGTGGTGATTAATATTTTTTTCTGAATTTTGCTTTTTTGACTCCAGATGAGTCTCAGGAAGGTAACACAGCTCATTTCACATCACAATTGGCTTCTGCTGTTACTGCCATGACCTAATTGTTTTTATTTTCATTTTAAGAGTAAAAGCATTTAAACCCAACCTTACAAAGACCAATGAATAAAACACACCAGTGAAAAGCTGTGGCTGAGGGTTTGAGGTAGGTGGCGTAAACTAGATTGCTCAGAGGCTTGTCTTGTCAGTCATTATTCATCTGTTAGCAACTCCTGTGTGATCCTCTGAAGCATCAGCTGTCACTCGTGTTTGACAGGGCCTGCTTTCTGTGGGATTTCCCCTGCCCCAAGCCATCCCATTGTGTTTAGCTACAAAAGCTGCTCCATACCTGCAGGTGCTGTTGGCTGCCTCCAGTTGGTTTTCCTGTGGTGGTTTGAGAGGGTGCCTGCCGGCTGTCAGGGCACAGGCACAGTTAGCTAGCTCTCTCTGCACGTCCTTTAGCAGTAACATGAGCCAGCACGCTTGCTGACCTTTTCCAGATGTTTTTTCACAGGCCTCCAGTACCTGGCTCAATGCAGTTTTCTTTCCCTGCCCTTTTGGCCCTTTCCAGTCAGGAGATAAGCCTGCTGCAGCACTGTGAGGGGTTATACCGCATTATGGCCGTGGGTAGCTCCCAAACCAAGTGTTTCCTCATTCTCTCTTGACTTCCCTGCTAGTGTGTTTGATGGTGCAGGGCTTGATGTAATGCACACGAGCTGCTGAGTCACCCCTGAGCTGGCAAGGTTTTGTTGTACTCTTAACCCAATATAGAGTGTTTGGTCCCTAGGCAGGCAGGAGCAAAGCTGGTGCTTCTTGCTTCCTTCTGAATCATGTCAAGGCCAGCCTGGGGGAACCTGTGCTTTCAGGGCAGGTTACCCTGCGCTTCAGAGGCCGTGTACTTGCAGAGCAGCGTTTCCAGGCTGGGCTGTGGCAGCACCCTGGGGATGCTCCAGCAAAAACCTCAGTGTTTAGAATCATAAATATGCTGAGTTGGAAGGAATTCATCAGAATCATCGAGTCCAACTCCTGGCCCTGCACAGGACACACCCCGTGCCTGAGAGCATTGTCCAAACGCTTCTTGAACTCTGTCAGGCTTGGTGCTGTGACCACTTCCCTGAGGAGCCTGTTCCAGTGCACAAACACCCTCTGGGTGAAAAAACCTTTTCCTGATATCCAGTCTAAGCCTCCCTTGACGCAGCTTCGTGCCATTTTCTCAGGTCCTGTCACTGGTCTCAAGAGTGATGAGATCAGTGTCTGCCCCTCCACTTTGCCTCATGAGGATGTTGAAGATTACAGCAAGGTCTCCCCTTAGACTCCTCCAGGCTGAACAGACCAAATGACCTCAGCTGCTCCTCATACAGCTTCCTCTCAGACCCTTCACCATCCTCATGGCCCTTCTATGGGTGCTTTCTAATAGCTCCATTTCTTTTTTGTATTGTGGTGAACAGAGCTCCACACAGCACTTGAGGTGAGGGTGCACCTTGTGGGTCCTTTTGGATCACAGCTCAGTGTAAATACAACATAACATAATGCTTATACATAATAATATATAATATATTATTATATATATTATATATATACATAGTAAAATTATAGCCTTAAAATATGTGAAATATATTTTTATAAATAAGACATAGACATTTTATACATCATAAAGTTGTCTGTATCCTCTGGAAGATTTGCTTTAGAAGTTGTTCAAGAAGGATGAGGATGTCTTCTGTTTTTCACAGGTTCTTTTACATATTGTGGAGTTTGGAAAGCATGTGTAACTTTTGTAATATCAATGCTATTGGCTCTGATATAAATCTGCCTTGAAATGGGATGAACTGCATTCTAAACTATATTGAGCCCTGAAAACCAAGAGCTGGGCACCACAAATCAGCATTTCAAGCAGGCCTGAAATAACGAAATCGAGTATGGCACGAGTATTGGGAATCATCTGCTGGCTTGTGGACAAACGCAGGCTCCATCAGGAAATTCTGCCTTCAAGCCAGTTTTGCTGCTCTGCTGGTGATGTGATAGCTGGACCCACAGGGTTATTTGTGCCTCTGGCAAGGAGCTTAGAAACAAGGCTGCAGGCGGGTTTCAGATAGCTGTGAGCTCAAGGCTGTAAGTGCTGAGTTGCACATCCAGCCTCTGCCTGGCGAGTGGACAATTTTCTTTTCAATTCTGTTGAGATGTGGGTGCACAACCCAACTACCTGGCTTTGGGCAACTCTACAGCTGTGGTGACCCTGCTCCCCAAAAATGCAAGGAAAGAAGGTGTAAAAGGAATGCAGTAGGAGCTTGTGCTGGTTTGTTTTGGGAGAAAGCTCTCCCCCCTCCCTGTTAATGCTGCCTTACGGTTGCGTGCTGGGAGTATTTGTTGTATATCCGCCTGACTGCCGATTGACACATACAAGACAATAAACTTAATTAGTTGATATCCCCTGTGTCCTGATCGACTGCCAGTGTCCAAAGTCCACCTGGAAAGACATGGGAGATAACGTTTAGAAGGCAAGGCTATCTGGGCTTGCAGAGTGTTTTTTCAATTAATTTCTGCCTAAGGATTGGCTGTGAAACTTATCCACTGGCAAACCTCGTTTCAGATTTCAGCTTTAAAATATAATTGGCAGCTCAGCAAATTCATAAAATTGATCCCCATTCACACTTATTTTTGGCTTGCGTTAAGAATGTGCCAACCTGGAACTCTAAACTTAACCCCGAGTGACTTTCCCAGGGCTGCTGCCCTGAAAGGAAAGCCTGGCAGCAGCGCCTGGGCCCTGGCCAAGATAAATCCTGAGCCGCCGATGGCAGGGCAGCCACAGCTTGAACTGCAGGTGAGGGGACAATAAATAGATGGAATAAAGGGTACATTTTGTAAAGTGTCCCCTTTCTGAAACCTGTTGTTCTGCATTTGTCCCTCTCTGCTCCACAGCTTGACACTGCTGCAGCCCCCAAGTCCGTCTGAGCTGCTGCGGGCCCTTGCAGGGCTGCTTAAGCGTAAAGCACAGGCTGAAGGCGCCTGTGAATGGTTACCAGCGCCACGTCTCAGGTCGCAGAAGGCAACAGGAATCGGTTCAGCCGCTGTGATCGAGCCTCACCCGCAGGTTCGTGGTTTCCTGCAGCCTGCGGGAGCCTCTCAGGCCGGGAGCCCCGGCAGAGGAGCGTCCGTGCCGAGCGGAGCTGAGCCTGTGCCGCAGGATCCCGGCGCTTGTGCTGCTCCCCAGCGCAACTCCTGCCGCCAGGATTTCCCCGAGGGCACGGCCCCGCCTGGTGAAAGGCCTCGGAGCAGCAAATCCTGTTTCCAGTGCTGCCACATTGACACCTTGTGGTGGACTTGGCCATCACGTTTTTTAGAAATATGTTACCGGTGAATGGCTTAGGGATGTCAATTACGGGACATTCCCTAAAGGGCAAATCGAAACATTAGAACATCGAAGAGCAAAGTGCAGAGGCTGACCTAAACCAGTGTCTCCCAAATACCATCCCCAGTTGCTTATCAATATCATAGAAGATGAACAGAAATAACCACTGGTGATTATTTTTTCTACTTTTCTACTGCTGTAGAAAATTGGATTCTCTGCTCTTTTTTTTTTTTTTCCGCAATATTGCTTATTTGACTTCAGTTTAGACTGATGTTCACTTTTTTCACCTTCTGCAAGGCTTAAATAAGACCTAGGGAAGATGCTCCAAAGATTTAAAGATCTTCCATCTGCTTCTTTAAGTGGAGCCAAGGCTCCAAATCCACCACATGTCGTACATTACGTTATGAACAAAAGGATATGCAGATGCTGAAGTTCTTCGAGAATGTTTCCCTGCTGGAAATAACAATTTTACAAGCTTCTGTATTCAACTCAGCCTCTTCCTAACAGGACCTCCTGTGGGGAGAACTCAGTATTTCTCATTCTGATGATGGTTTTGAGTAACACTTATAATTGTCTGCCAATGGCTGTGTATATTTTGGCACTAACAAATCATAGTCTGCTTCCCTGCTAAATTTTTCTTAGCACCACTTTTGGAGCGGTGGGGGGATGGACTGCAACCTTTGCCAGGGCATCATGGCCCTTCTCAGGATTTAGATTTCCCTGTCGCTGGAGAATGTGCTTTTATTTATGAAGCGCATTTTGCCATTTACCATTTCAAGTAGTAAAAGCCATGACATTCCTTTGGGCTTCTCCTGCTGCCCCCCTTGGCAAGCCTTGGTTGTTCGTTAGTCCTCTTTGGCAGGTCTGGTCTCTGCACAGCTCTCGTCCCGACCATGCCAGGAGAACTTTAATTTCTGTAGTAAAATGAAGTCTAATCTGGAAACGAAATCACCAGACAGTGACAGAAAGTTATCTTTGTCTTGACTTTGTGTTCAGTGTTGTAGCTCATTTGGTTACTACAGCCGATGCTGCTTCTTATTTAGCACTTTTCTCAGTTGTTTGGAGTCTCTGCAGATATTAAATTACAGATTCTAAATTCAGCAAGCTGAGAGCCACAGGAGAGCTGGGCCTGCTTTGCTCAGTCTTGCAAGTGTGCAGGTGGGTGGCAGACACCTTTTTCAGTCTTACTTTGCACAGCAGTTCCTTTCCAAGGTTCATCCTACCATATGTGACATTCAGTACTTGCTTCTTCAAGCTCTACTATTCATTAATTGTATTTAATTTATTTTTGTTCTTTTCTTGAGAAAATCTACTTGTTTGTCCAGTGTGGCATTTTTTAATGCCATCCATATTTTGCTGCCTGCTCCTAGTTTATGTTTTTCTTCTGCCATCAAGTGTGCTGATGCCCATTTGTCTTCTGTATGGAAACAGTAGTGTTAGTAATCCCCTTCAATGCCCAAATTAGGGAATTGTAGGTGCAATGGAAATCCTGAGCCCAACAAGGATGGGAGAAGAAAGGGAAGACGAGGAAACAGTTTGGCTCAGGGAAAGAGGAGGAGCTGGCAGTGTGGTTAGGGTGAACGATGCTGATGCCACCGTTCATGCACATCATCCAATTTCCTGACCTTGCTCAAAGCCCTGCCAGCCCTGCCTGCGTTGTCCTGACTCTCTGGCTCCCACAAGTCGTGTGTGTCCCCACAAGTCGCTGTGTTCACCCACAGCTCTGCTCCACTCACGTGTCTGTTTGGGTTCCATTGGCTGAGTCAGCACGTCAGCACATCTCACTAAAGAGCTCCTCTGAGCCTGCTGCAAGGCTTCAAGGCAGTGAGCCCAGCTGGGGGTGGGGAAGGGATGTGGCTAAAATACCATTAAAAAATCCCTTTGCTATCAATTTCAAGTCATAGCATCTTCTTATAATGCTAATGGTGCTGTAATATTAAACTCTTCTCAAGAGTTCAAAGTGTCCCAGTCCCACCAGTGCATGGCAGATAGATCCTGCAGCAGTCCCGTGTACACGAGTGAGTGCAGAGGTCTGTCACACTTGGTGAAGTACAGCCCTTGTTCTTCCCTAGCAGGCCAACATTTTTTAAGGCGGAGAGAAGTCATGTTCTATTTGGATTCTGTGATTAGTTCAAATGTTTGCTTATGAATTGTGCCAGCTCTTGTGGGAGCTGAGTCAAAATATTATCAAAACTTCTCAGAAGAATTGGCAAATACAAGTGTTTGATACCCAGCAAAGTTGTCTACTTCATAGACTGTTTCATGGCATTAATTCTTACGGTACCTCAGCTCACCACATTAGGCTTGTCATCCATGTTCTGCGAAGGAGAGATTTCTGTATTTTAGAAGAGGTGGAGGGAGGTGCTGTGAGGTGCCCAGGGCTGCAAAGAGCACCCTCTTTCCCCCTTCTTATGCTGAGGAGCTGTTGCAGGGGTGACCCAAGACTTTTCAGTGAAATATTTGTGTATACTTTCCCTAACCTCTTGCAAGGGAGGGAGTCTCTGGCTTTCTGCCTTTTTGGGAAGGGCTGAGTGTAGAGAAAGGAAGAGGATTTGCTTTTTTCTTTTTTTTTTTTTTTTTCTTTTTTAAAATGAACTTGGCAACTCTGTAAATCTCCCTTGGGAAAGCAGCCCATCTCCTGGAAGATTGCTCTCACTGCTTCCAGCTTCTTCTGAAAGAGTCTTGACAACCAAAAAGCAAAGAACATCAAGGGCTTTCTGAGCCTGTTAAGATTTATGGGTTCATTTGCAACTTGGCAGCAAGAGCTGGCCTCAAATGCATCTGAGCAGAGATACCAAATAGCAACAGCCTCTTACCCCTCTGTCCAAGAGCTGCCGTCTCCTTTCTGTTTGCAGCCCTTTCCCTTGCTCCAGGAGCTGACAAAGGCAAATAGAAATCCCTGCTTTGGAAAGTGCAAAATGCCCTGCAGCAGGAGCTCCTGAGCCCCATGTGCCTGTGCCGTGGTGGAGCAGGGAAACAATCCCTGCCTTCTGTGGGCTCCTGGCCAGCAGCAGAGCTCCTCCCAGGCAGTGACACAGCGCTGCTGCTGAGCTGCCCTTCCAAAAAACCCCCATGAGAAAAAACCCTCTGGTGAGCACAAGAGCCAAGAGAAATCAAGTTCTGTTTAGCACCAAAGTCTGATTTATTTTCTCAGACACTTTCTCAGCAGAGTGCACATTCTATGTATTTTACAAAAAGATTCCTCTGTAAATATGACAGAAATGAAAAGCAAAAAAATTATTAAACATCGAGAGGGTTTTGAACAACCACAAAATTCCTGTGCATCCTCAAAGGAAAAGGAGAAAAGTTTGTGCATGTCTCCAGCAAGCCGAGGGCACCATAAAAAGGCAGTGTGCCAATTTTCCTGTGGATTTTTCAATGCTTTGGGTATTGAAATATGTAACGTGCATGCCAGACATGAAAATTAATGTTGAGATGGACAGTTACATCCTGCTCCATTGCTGTGTGTGTGTTTTCTGAATGCTGCCATTTGGGACTTCCTTTGTTTGAGTGGGAGGAAGGTATTTTTCCAGTCAGCATCACACTTTGTCTCCAGTATTTTTCGAGACATATCACAGAGAATTTTTTCCATAGTTTTAAGACAAATTCTAATCCTTATGTAATATCTGGTGGATAAATTTATAAGCCATTCCGACAATCCATAGGACACATGGAAAAAATTGTTGTGTTCTGTGAACGTAAGTCACACATCCAAAATCCAAAGTGCTGTTTCTTGGAGCCAACCACAGGGGCATAGGAAATTGAGCAGATACACTATACTTATTTTCTGCAGATTCTTCAAACACCATCACCAAAAAAAGGAGAAAAAAAAGAAAAAAAAAAAAAAAAGAGCTGGTGGTGGTTTCCAAAGGGAAACAGGTTGAACTATCATCGCTTTCAAGAGATGCATCATGTGATAATGTCTCTAAGGGTAAATCACTGCTACCTTTGTGAAAGCAACAGAATTCCAGCTTCCCATCAAGGACCATGTTTAATTCCTGCCTGGAACTAACAACACTGCACTTCAGAGAAATTAGATACTGCAGGGTCAGAGAGCTTGAAAATCCCACCTGAATGTTGAAGCACCATGTCTGAGTGGACTGGGGGGAAAAAAAGCAAACAAAACCAAAAACTAAACAAAATAACAACAAAAACCCCCACCACCTAAGTAAAACCCAGAAAATAAAGAAGACATTATTGAGAACAAAGTGTTATAGATGAACATTTTAGAATATGTTAAAGCATTTTTAAAACGTGTCATACTGACATACTTAAACTTCGGTATAATGCCAAAAACCTTCAGGATCAACCTTACTATTTGAATTATAACCTGAAGCATTCAATGGAATAAGGCAGAGATTAGCAGCTTTACAGCTTACTGAAAATCAAACATGTCCTAACAGAACATAGTTTACTGTATAATTGCATTATGGGGGCTGCATTTGGTAATTAAGGGTTACGTCAATAATAAGTTTCTTGATCAATAGAGGAGACACTTTCACGTTTTGGTGGTTTTGTTTTGGGGTTTTCTTGTGCGTTTGGGGGGTTGTTTGTTTGTTTATTTGTTTGTTTCTTCTTTTTTTTCTCTCTTTAGCGTCATCTGGACTTTGGTGGTTTTTTAATTACCAACCCCGAGCCCTCAGTCCACACCAGGACTTACGTTGAAGAAGATGACTTCCCTGATTTGATTTATGCTGTGTGTCCCTTTTCTGAGAAATGTACCCGTATCTTCCTTCAGGTGCTCTGGTGCACCTCCATCCCCCCTGCTAGCAGTTCTGTGTGTTCTCAGCATTGCTTTAGAGCCCAAGATGTAGCTTTGAAAGCTCACTGACAGCAGGTTGGGCTTGAATCAGGCACCGACAAGGACCCAAAGCTGCTTTCTAGCAGAGAGCACAGCCCTGTGCTGGGGGAACAGGCCAAATCATCTTCTGGGCTGGCTGAGCAAGGAGTGACAATGGGAGAGCCCTGGACTGGGGAGCAAGGTCCCTTTACACAAGTTGAACAATAAGCTGGGACTCCAAAAACATGTCTAGTGTTCCAGGGCATTAATGAAAATCTGTGCCATCCTGAATCCAGTCACCAGTGAGATTCAAATGCTGACAGCCCAGTAACCCTGAGCCCTCCTGCTCTCTTTCAGGGGAGGTGGAATGCAATCCCACTGCTGTGGATGACAGCCTTTGCCTTGACTTGATGCTTACGCTTGTATTCCTGGAGCAGCTGTAATCCTTGGCATAACACCCTCTAAGAACACTTTGTTAAGCCTCAGAATAGCATCTTCTTCCCCTGGGACTTGTGCTTATTGGGAATTGTTTGCTCTGGAGGTTTCACAAGTTTCTGCGTCTTTGAATCACTAAAGTCCAGCAGCCGATATCATAGAATCACAGAATTGTTTGAACTGGAAGGGACCTAAAAGATCATCCAGTTCCAACACCTGTGCTGCCATGGGCAGGGACACCTTTCACTAGATCAGATTGTGCAGAGCCCCACCCAACCTGGCCTTAAACACTTCCAGGGATAGGGCATGCAGAACTTCTCTGAGCAACCTGTTCTAGTGCCTGGCCACCCACACAATTAAGAGTTTCATCTCAAAATCTAATTGAAACCTACCCCCTCTCAGTTTGAAGCCATCCCCCGGTGTCCTATCACTAGAATTCCTGATTAAATGTCCCTCCCCGGCTTCCTTGTAGGCTCCCTTCAGATACTGGACGGTTTCTGTGAGGTCTCCAGGCAAACTTCTCTGCACCAGGCTGAACAGCCCCAACTTCTCCAGCCTGTCTTCACAGGGGAGGTGCTCCAGTGCCCTTATCCTGGATCCTGGGGTACAAAGTCATGGCCTGGCTCATCACGCTGTAAGGATGAGGGGAGCACAGTTCCCTGTGTGTGTTTGTGTGCTGGGCAGAGGGTGGCCTTGCAGCTGGGATGGGCCAGTAGTCCCTGTAGGAGGCACCGGGGTGAGCATGGGCTCCCTGGAAGAAGCCCGTTCCATTGCTGGAATCTAAGTGGAAGGGCTGCACTGGGGACTGGCTGGGGAAGCAGTGGTGCTGCTGCAGCTGGTGCTCACTGTACAGGGGAAGCCTCTCAGGGGACAGAGCTGCGGACTGCAGCAAAACAGGGTGCTGGGTCCGCAGGGCCTGTTTGTGCTGAGCCCCACGAGGGACGGAGTGGCTCCTGTGGCCTGTTCCGTGCCCACCATGGCGCTCCTGAGCCCAGCTGTGCTGGGGGCACAGCCCGCCTTGCACAGCTGGGAGCAGGCTTTGCTGGAAAGGGCACCGGGGTGAGCCGGCGCCGTCGGGGCTCTGAGGGCCATGAAGTGAGAACAGTTTGTGCCTGAGGCCAGCGCAGGGCTGAGGGCTGTCCATGACCCCCCTGTCCTGGGAGGTGCACAAGGACCAGCTGCAGCCGCAGGTGTCCTCACTGATGGACATTGCCGACATCTTCTCCAGGAGCGGCTCCGGCTGAGGCAAGTGCTGGTCCAGCCCCAGGTCAGAGCCAGGATTGCTGGCCCAGGCACGGAATGTCTGCTCAGAACAGCTCCCCTGGGACCTGCCTGGGTAGCAGGAAGGGCCGGAGCAGCCTCTGGCTGCCTGCAGGGCTTCTGTGCAGGCATCGCAGGGAGCAGGCTCTCCTCTGGCTGCGTACGGCGAGCACTGACACCTCTCCTCCTCCTTCCCCAGGGCTAACGGGACCTTTGTTTTGGCCCTGAGCTCGTCAGCAACTGAAAGCTGAGCTTGGTGTTGTCTCTCTGGATGGTAAAATTTGCATTTACTGCCGTAGGTGCATTTTTTACCTGAAAGAACACAAACAAATCACACAGGAAGCTCTCACTAGCACCGACATCAATTAATGCACACATCACTTCTCCCCAGCACTGGGTGTGATGAAGGCAGCAAAAAGAGGTATTTTCAAACTCAGTACTGTTGACTCCAGATTTAAATATTGCTGATATTAATAGCAGGGTGAAGCAGCAGTGAAAGGAAGTCTCTGCTATTTTGGAAGCGTCTGATATTCATGTTTCACTTCCTGCACTCGGTGGGCCGGGAGGCCTGCTGCGACAAAAGGTTGCTTTAAAAAATGGCATAGGGATTTATCTCTGAGAAACCTGCACATTGCTAGGGGTCTGGGGGGAAGGGAGAGAGGGAAAGTGTTTGGATGGCCATTCCCAAGTGCTGCAGCAAAATCCACTCCACAAAGTGAGAAGTGTGAGCGGGCAGGACAGTCGGCACAGCCACGGTGCCCGTGGGCGCTGTGTGCAGGTGAGGATGGAGGGGCCAGAAACATCTGCTGCCTTTGCTGGGGCTGGACCCTCTTAAGCAGGAGGGGAAAAAAGCATCACACCTTTGCAACCCCAACCCAAGTCCCTACCACGTGAAAGCAGGACAGCACGTGGCCGTGGCCCCTAGCAGGGGGAGAGCACAGCTGGGAAGCAGGGGGCCGTTCACAGCATGGGGATAAACCCACCATAAGGGCAAGGCTGCCATTTTTTTTCAGGAAGCACTGGCTTCTTGCTGAGGAAGTTACTTAAGGTGGGTCCGTGCCGGCCTAATGGATCATCAGGAGGCATAAACCTGGAAAAGTAAAACAAGTCACAGATGTAAGCACATGTCTGTGCACACTGGATGTCTCAGTGGAGTGCACTTGCCCTGGACACCTCAGCTATTCGGAAACTCAGGAGAGGAGAGAGGTTAGGAGACTGAGGAGCACTCAGCTCAGCCTCGCAGCCATGGTGCAAGGGCCTGAACGAAAACCTTCCCTCAACAGGGATGGTGAAGGGCCAGAGAGACCAGATTCTTGTCTCTTCTAGCAAGCTATGATTGCAGAAACACAGGGAAAAGTCCTGTTTTGTCCTGTAGGGGAATTAAAAATACTGCCAGCCAGCCTCCTCTCATGGATTTAATTCTGCTTCTTACAGGAAACAGAAATTAAAAGATACCAACCCCTGGTTTAACATCACAAACTGGATTGGAAAGAAGCAAAGCCAGTCACTAATGCTGCCATTCAAGTAGAAAGGTTCATAGAAAAGTGACATGGGAGCTTTTAAGACCAAAGCTGAGGGGATAGGAAACTCAAGAAATGAGGTAAAAACTGTAGTAAATTCCTTTCATAAAAAGGCTGGAGCTGACTTGGCCCATAATGTTTAAATTGTAGACTCTATAACCCCATCCATCTCTTACCTGTTACTGACAAAAGAGTACATGAGTAGTCGCTGCTCAATAAACCATTTCCACTCCGGGTTTTCATTCTGGAGATCCCGGTAGTGGTCATTGGAAACAATGACTCCGTCTTGCTCATAAGCAACTTTCACTATGTAGCGATCATCGTAGCAAACCACCCTCTTGCCTTTCACCTTCCGAGAGGGCGTGTAGACCAGGACAGACTGCTTTTCCAGCTCCTCCAGAATGTGCTGATCTGGTGGGGGGATAGGCAGAAGCAGATGAGGGAAGCAAAAAATAAAAGAAAAATGAATTAATTAATAATGACCAGATCTCAATCATCTGCTAGAAACCTACAGGAATCTAAAGAAATTTCAGCACTTTAGGAAACTCATGGTGAAATTTTCAGATGCAGTGATATCTGGAGGTTATTTGGCAACTTGAAAATTAGGTCTTTTACAAAAACATCAACTTGTAAATTTTGAGATGTCCTTTTTTTTTTAATTTGTAAATCTTGTCTGTAAAACAATGCCTTGAATTCTACACCAGAGTCTGATACTGAATCCCTGCAGTGCCCTTTTTACCCTGCTAGATGCCAAAAGGCTCTTAACTGGCTCTGATGTAAGCTTTACCTGGAGATAAAACACGTGTGATAAAATACATAAATAAACTTCTTTTGCTGCTGTTGAGGACACTCTGACCTCTTGCCATTCCTTCTCTGCAGAAAGGCAGATCCGCCTCATCTGTGGACACCAAGCTGCTGGCACAAACCTCGCTGATCTATTTCCAGACAAACTGAGTCTCACTCCCCTCCACAGACTTCTGCTGATGCATTTTCTTCTCCTGGAAGGGGAACCCATGCACCCTCTGTGTTGGGTAGCAGGCTGACAGACAATAGTCATGCAGTAATGAACTTCACTGTCTCCTGGCACACCTCAAAAGCTCTGCAGAGTCATTGCAAGCTGACAAACTCCTTCTTTAACTCAGCTTGGCAGCACCTCCTGCTTGTTAAGCAGAAGGTTTAAAGCAGTGTAACAAAGCCTTGTAAGCAGTTTTAGCTGCTGGCCAGGAGCACTGAATGTGGCAATGAATTAATGACTCATTTAAGTGAGGGAAGCCTGATACACAGCTTGCACTGTGCTTGTCTTTACAGGGAAAAAAACTGTACCGGGTTCTTCACACCCCCTCTGTCCCCAAACTGCACCTAATGGTTGCCAAATGGATGGTGACCTACCTGCAATGGGGCTGTCTTGTCGAGGGGGTTCCTTTCTCCAGAGTGGGACAAAAACCTTGATGTAAGTGTGCCCCCTCTCCCGAAACCAATCTACCGCCAGCTGGATCCCCCAGCAGGAGAACACCTCCTTGTTTCCATGACTATAAAGAAAGAGAGAGGATGATGAAGCAAAGCTTTTATGAAGCTTAGAGTTCTCTTCAACTGAGCCAGTAATGAAAAGGCAAAATAAACATCTTTTGTGTCATTCACCAATTTCCGAGAAAACAACTTGCCAGGGTGTTCTGGTGGGACAGATCCAAACACCCCCTCCAGCAGAGCCAAAGATTTACAGAAACAGTTTGGATACTTGAAAACAGAGGTATCCTATCCCCCATTTCTGTGACCCAAGCCTATTCCTTTCATCTGTATCTGGATGGACTTAAGTTCTAAAATACCAACAAGATCTTAGGCCTTGTCAAACCCTTCACATGCCTTGTCTGAAAAAGGTTTGAGGAGTGAGAGTTTATTCCTGCACAAGCAGAAATCCGTGAGGCTCTCCTGTGAGAAACAAAATGTGGGAATTTTCTTCTGTGGTAACAGGGCCATCAGAGATTTTAATGGCTGAAGTGGCTGCAGGTGTGATCACAGGGCACTCCACTGGTGATCTTTTTTGGAAACGAGACAAAATATAGGGGAAAAAAAACTGTAAGAGGCAGGATAGGAAATACAGAGAACCAAAAAAGAGACAGAGATCAATGGAGATGGCCACAGGCACCTCAGGCCCACTTTTATCTTGCTCTGGTTGATGGATATTTTCTTCATTGCACAGAGAGGTAGGAAAGCCCTAAGACAAATGTTCTAGAAGTGCTAGCAAGGTGGGTTCTGAAGAATTCCATATGCAGCATAAGACAGAAAATAACTTCAAGGAAAACAATTGGGGGTGAGATCCTTCTAAATGTCTCACCCTCCCTGCAAGTTCCTATGGCTTGGCATTCACTTATCTAAAATTTGATTACACTGCAATGTATGTGTAAAGGAAGGTAGTTTGTTAACTAGCCCTGCACAAGGAAACTAAAATAAACTGTACACAAATGGATAAATGCCTTCACAGTATCTACAGAATGCTCATCCTTGCACTTTGACCTTTCTGCAATATATTGCCAGTCTCGCTCAGGCTTTCACCTCTGCAAAAAGCCCTTGTGAGCGACTCACTTGGCTGCCAGACCCACCTGCACTGACAGACAAGGCAGAGGTGATGCTGCAGCCTTAAATGAGTCTCCTACCACCACCCCCCAGGGATTCCCCTCGAGGATCTGTCTACACCAGCCTCATAACCAAAGCTCCATTTTATACCCAATAAAAGTTTCTGTCCTGAAACGGTGACCACAGATGAAAAATAGCACAATTTGTAGGAAGAAACCTGGTTGCCTATTAAGAGTTACCAAGGCAATAGGAAGTCAACTAAATTTAAAACCCTTAGCAATAATAAATGGTCTGAAGTGCTTGACATATGTAATCTCCATTTTAGAACAGCTGCTTTGTTTGGTTTTAAAGGACAGGATCTTCCCAGGATATTCATGACATCACCTGGACTGTTGAATTGGAAGTTTGAGTGACTTTTTCAGACAACTGCCTTTAAAAGGGAGTCCAGGTACATCTTTGATGCCACGATTCAAACAAAGTTCAGCAACAGCTTTCTTAAATATTGACTATTTGTAAAATAATCCTGTGAGCTTTAGGAAGACAGTTGTAGGTGTACCCCAGGGCAGAAAGTCAAGCACAAGTGGGTCAGCCAAAAGGCTGAGTGGAACAAGGAAGATGAGGCACCTGGAAGAGCTCCTCAGCATTATCACCTAATCCAGCTGCTGCTACCCTGCTCCAGCCAGCCCTGGGGGCCGTCTGAGCGAGTCTGTACGAGCGTGGGGGCTGCAAGGTCCACACCGAACAGCAGTGACTGCTGTGCAGTGGAGCAGAGCTTTCCATCCTCCCTGCCTGGGCACAGACTGGCTCCTGTCAGACACCTTTCCCACGCAACCACAGAGTCCGTGGACCATAAGCCATCCATGATCTGGCATAACTCAGTGTCATCTGTCCCTCCTGCCAGCAGCAGGGTACACTGCACCTGGGTCACAGACCAGCAGGGCCCATCTCTCAGAAAATGAAGCAGCAATTTGGCATCTTTGTGACTCCAGCAATTATTCCATCATTAGCATGCAACAAGTCCTTTTTAAATTGTGCCATTCCAACTCCTTTGAGAGGAAGTTTAGGCAAACCAACTTCTTGTGAAAACTGTAAATGGCCCCATCTCCACCTGGTCAGGACACAGCATCAGCCAAAGCTTTGTCAGAAAGGCCCAGGAACAGGCCTCTACCACAAGCTTTAAAACCAGGTGTAAGTGCAAGCAGTAGAGGAGACAGCAACCTCTTCGGTGTGCGGTGAATACGGTTATGACACTTCCCTTTTCCTATGAACACAACTCCATTTATGTTTTCTACCAGCCTTGCTAAAATTCCCATGGATAGGCTGGCAGGAGGCGAAATTTCTCATTACATCTGATGGAAACACAAAGTGTACTGAGATGTTCGATGAGTGAGACTAGCTGAAGGCAAGGTTATTTTCCGTTCAGCTTCTCTGGGTAGGCTGATTGATGGTTGGAGACTGCTGACACGGTTGCTTTATCACCCTGGGGCACATCCATCCTTTTCAAAACCTTGCACTCTACAGTGGGCCCTCTGAAATGCTCCAGAAACACCGATCCTGAGATATAAAAATAAATGCTTGAGATACTTTTCTCCACACAGACAGCTGCCACTTGAAGCTCTGACTTCTTGATCGACTCATTCCTAAACTGCTGCTTCTGCTGCACTTCTATGGTTGTTGGTATTGATGATGATGGAGTTTTCCCCAGCAAGGGAACCTAACATCCCTTTCCCCTGACATCTGCAAACAATCCTTCTCTGTCCGGCAGCAGCAAACCAGAAAAATTAAAGCAAGGATACTGAAAGCACTGACCAGGCCTACCCCATTAGCCAAAGCAAATGCCGTTCAGCACCACTTTGAAAGGCATCCAGGAGAGGAAAGCAGCTCCTTCCGGGCTGCACCTTTTCAGTACCAACTGAACTGACAAGCTCAATAGTCTCCTCCATCATCCACACAGTCATTATCAAGACAGAGGCTGGGATGTTTGAGAAGAGCTGTAAAACCTTTGCCTTTCTGAAACTTAAAGCTGCTGTGCCAGGAGAGCTAAGAACAGAGCCCATGGCTCATCATGGGTAAAATTGACCCCAGCACAATGAAAGGGTGGGTGATCAGCTCAGCCACACTGCCTGAGTGCTTGCAGAGAGGCAAGAAAGACACCCTGAGGAGGGGCTTGGGTGGAGAGGTAAAGCAGGGCAGGAGATCCCAACACCTGGCTACCAAGCTCATGGCCCAGACAAAGCCAAACAATTTTGCTCTGTTGTGTATTTCCCACTCCTCATGAGCTGCCTAGAGCAGGGAACCTCTTGGTTTTGGCTGGGATTCCTCCCTTCACTCACAAGATGGCATAATTTGCTTAGTCTCCAGTTGCTCTGGATGTGCTTGGCCACTTTCCTCTCTAACCAGAGTGGATATGGTCTCATATCATCTCACAGGATGGCTAACAGGAGGAGGAAGCCTTCCTTTGCCCTGTCCCAGCCTGCAGGGATGGGCTTAGCCCTGCTGAGTGGGCAGGGAAGTTAACAGAGAAAACAGATGGATAGCCAGTGCATCCTGGACCCTTGGCTCCATATCGCTTGGATAAACAGAGGCCAACTCATTTCTGTCTTTGGACATCCCATCCACAGGGACATGCCTGGCTCCCCATCTGTAAGAGTGCTTTCACAGCACCAGGGCACTGCTCAGGAAATGTAATTGGCCAGCATGGGTTGATGTGACATTTCCCACTAACAGAAGGAGGAAATGAATCTGTTCAATACGAGCCAACTATCAATTCCCTGATATTTCCCTAAAATGGAAATTGAAAACGGACAAAAATATACAATCTGGGAACATTTTTGGAGTTTACTTGCAAGTCAAAGAGGTACAACTGTGATATTTTTAGAAACCACAGCCACCTGACTTTATTTCCCATCTCCTTAGATTAGTTGGGTGGTGTGTCTATCTGTCCATCAGACCTTCTCTGGAAACATCTCAGGTTTAGAAATCCTAGGTGCCCATTTGAAAAGGGGGTGTAATTTAATGGTGAGCTCAAAGGGAGACACACTGCCACAAACAGTGGACAGAGGTTGCCTTATAAAAGGTCAGAATGCAGAGTGAGTCAGTAATTGCACGTGACGTGCAAATCCATGGGCATCAAGACAGCAGGTCCTTAAAAGCCAAAGAACAGGAATAACCAATTTTTCATACATCAAATGCATCAATGCACCTCTCACCTGAAGGAAAAACACTTCAAGCCATCAGTTTTAAAATTCAAAAGCTTCAGAGGAAGAGAGATGCCTTTCAGGAGACGGAGCTTACCTCATTGCAACGTTGCTGCCGTCGATCACAATGGGTCTCAAGGAATCGGAAGAATCATTTTCATCTTCTCCAAGCCACCTCAGCCCTGGTGTGGTGCTACACGATCCACGGGCAACCAGCTTTAGCTGGGAAGGCTGAGCCTGGCTCTCCAGAGCCTGAGGTTTGCTCCCCATCCGAATTAGCTCTTTCAGCACATCATCCTCCAGGGCCTCCTGGCCCAGGTTCTCCAGCACTTTGCAGATGTCCTGCTTACTATAGCCCAGCTTGCAGAAAAAATCCATCTTGCTCTGGTGCACTTCCACCCCTGCTGCAGAAACTTTTCTGGAGTGTGGTGGTGCTGCTTTGCTAGAAATTGAACTGGACAGTGCCATTTTAGCAGGCATTTATGTTCCTTTAAACCTGATGATCCTGTCTTCCCAGCTGTGTCCCACAGGCATCAGCTTTAGAGAGGCAAAGATTAGCAACAACAAAACACAAGCATTAAGGAAGAACATGCAATCATCTCAGCTCCTTGCCTAGTGCACAGCAGAGACCAGCAGATTAGGTGTCTTCTCTCTGAGGAGACTGTCCTGTGTTCTCTCAGCATTAAAGCATTTCTCTGGTCCGCTCTTAATTATACAAGCACCAGAGTGTCCCAGGAATGTTCGTCACTCTCCAAACATTATGTCAGACAGGTGTCACCTTACTCGGTGAGCTGTGCCAGGCTGCCTGTACGCAGACAGGCTGCATGCGTGAGTTGGTTCTTCAGACTTATCTCACAGGAAATGACACAAAGGGGATTTTCAATTTGCTGTGTGGTTTGTCAGCCCGAGATAAACATCTGTCAAATTTTACTGCATGGGTTCAGATGCCATAGCAACTTAAGAAGTATAGCAAATTTCATCCAGCGATTTAAGGAAACATGCTGTATCTTTGCAAAGTACCTGGAAACGGATTTTTTTTATACAGTTTTATCTTCCCTACTATGTGTCTGTCTGTGCCTATACAGACATAAATTCTGAAATTCTGTCACTCATCAGTTCTAATTATGCCTGACTACTCTTTTCCTGTTACTTGTTATTTCAGGGAGGGCTTTTATTTTCAGAGAAGCAGCTTGTTTTTTTGAAAGCCGTCAGGATGGTGCTTTGAAGCAAGTGATTCAGAAAGTGGTTTCAATTTCACTTATGTTTATTGTCAAGGTAATTCAGAAATGAATGTGCAAAGGTAGCAAAAAGCTACTTCATATTCTCCAGAACTGCACCACGTAAATTTCTGGTCTACGCAGTGAATGAAGGTGATGGGCAGCACAGTCAGGGGTACCCAGAGCTGCCTAAGCCCGACAAGAGTGACACAGGAGGACGTACACAGTGACACTCATCCATCAAGCCAAACACCTTCAGTCACTGTTGGCTTGTTTGCACTGAAGCATCTCTTGCCACTTCACCGCAATTGTTGGTGCTACCTGGTTAAAAGCTCTGGCTGGTTCTTCTACCCACATGAGGGATGTAAGGGTGGCCCTCTTCCCTTTGCTGCTTGTGGTCAGACACAGAATTAACTGACCAAACCACCTCCGTGCGGAGCCCAGAGCCAGAACCACATCCCACCAGCTCCCCTTCCCAGCCTGCCAGCCACCCCCTGCCCAGCAGTGGGCCACCCCAGGAGGCAGAAGCTGAAATCATGTGCAAGAAGGCATGGAAGTTCTGGAAACAAGCAGCTGGGAGAGGATTCAGAGTGAAGCTCCTCCCCAAGGCATAAGAGCCCTCTTAGGCCGTGGGGAAGAAATCCACGCTGGGTTCAGTTAATTTAAACCTGATTAGTTCAGCAGGAGAACATGATAATTAGTTATAACCTCACTTAGTGAAACTTTGATCTTTACTTTTCTATGTAGCTTTATAAATTTCAGGTATTCTGTGGGGGAAATCTGGCACTCAGTTAAAAATGACAAACAGCATCAATACAACATACCTTAAACATGTCATAACTGTAAGGGGAAAACAGTTACCATGTGTATTTTTCCATCTAAACTAAAGCATTGTTTATTTTAGTCAGCGACTGCTTTCCTCAGAGTGCACTCTGTAACAATTTTTACATCTAATCCTTGTTTTTAATTCATTGAATAAAGAGGAAAATGCATTTGCCTGCTTTTTCATTGTTGAAATGTTTTCTCATCTTTGAAGCAGCTACTGTCTGAGCTGAAATACATTGTGATGTAACCAAATAAAGCAGAAGCAGTCACATCTGGTGTACTAGTTGATTTTTTTAAAATGCCTAGATTTTTAAAAAGAAATTATTGTTAATCAAAAACTTTTCTTAGTATCTGTCTTCAGGTTGAAAAGAAAATATTTACCACATATTTCAATAGCCAAATACTTGTACTTCTGTCTACTCTGATGCTTTTTTTTGTTTTTTTTTTTTTTTTTTTTTTTCCCCACCCATTTTCTTTCACTACCAGAACAATTCCTCACATTAGCATCACATTGCGTTGCATGGACGTTTGTCCTGGATTTCATCTGGAATTAGGTTTGATTCAATCCTTCAGAATTTTACCGGAGATCTTTCCAGCTGCGGAGGGGGCAGAGGCCACGTCCACCTCACATCGTCCGGCACACATGAGCAGGTGCTGGATGAAAGTTGTTCACCACAACACTCTTCTAGCTCCATCCCAGGCAGCACCAAGCCCGTGGCCCATGTCTGCAGCCTTTGCCTCTCTTTGCAAGGCTTGGTCCTTCCGTGCAAGCAGTGAATCCCTTTGGCTCGGTAAGCATGGGAAATGCTGAGCTCTGGATGCCTGCCTGGGGTTGATGACAGTCACTGCAGGGTTTTCACCACAGAGAGAACAGTTTGGAAAAACTGAGATGGACACCTTGGTCGCAGAAAACACCGAGGTCACCCTCCTCAAGGGGGAATTAAAGGGCAATGAAATCCCTGGCTTACACATTAGTAAACAGTCAGGAGTGTGTCCAAATCCAGCAGGTCAGCTGGTTGCTTATAACCAGGAGAAAAAACATGACAAGAAGAGAAATTGTGTATCACAGCATCCAGCTTTTGCTATCACAAACAGGTTGTGAAATTCCATTTATAAACTTTATGACCTTCATTTGCAAACTACTTAGATTTCCTCCTGCCACTTTCCTCCTTTCATCTCAGCTGATCCCACTGGAAGCTGTTTTTGTTTTCACTCCACTGAAAGCCAAAGTCTTCTCATTTCATAGAATAATTTATCCACAGATAATGGTGTGCCCATCCTATGTTCTAGTTTAAAAAGCACTCTCTGTGGTGTTGTGACTCCTCTTACAGATGCACACACAGAAGAAATGGCTTCAGTCAGGTTTCCACAATTCTATTTCAATCTTAACATTTTAAAATGTTAATATTTCAATGAGTATTTTGACCAAAAAATCAAAAGGACTCTTACGGTTTTCTGCCTTTGGTATATTTTGACAGATTTTTAAGATTAGAAAACTGTAATTGAGAACACTTTTCAAAGGAAGTGGTGGTAACTACTACATCTTGAATGACTTTAAAGAATAATTTTTCCTTGTCCTTCCGACCAGTCAGAGCAGCACCTCCAGCAGCCTCAGGCCACAGAACCACAATAAGGACCAGTTTGACTCAGAGGAAGTTAGGGCTCCTCAAAGCTCCCCCAAAGTCCTGTTCTGCCCAAGCAGAGGCAGAGGGGACACAGCCCCAGACAGACCTGGCATTGGTCAAGGCAGAGCAGGTTTATGTCTTCTCTAAACTTCATGTGTATGCTGAGCAGCATTAGGAGCCCAGCTACAGCTCCCTGCCACCAGAGTGCTGCCCCTCACACCTCATGGCTGGATCACTTCACCCTTCTTCCTCCTTGACCCCTGAGAATAACACTGCAAACCACCTAAGACTGACAGCCCATGGCAGCCCTGCCATGTGGGGTTTCCCCAAAAGCAGATGGGCTGCTCTACCTTCAGAAAAATAAGAATTTTTATTTTCGCAAATGAGAGATGCACATGAACTCTTCATAGCAACACCGGTCATTTGTTGTCTTGATGACTAAGAAAAGATTTGCCTTTTTCTTCCCTACCTTCCCTGCTACGTTTGCTAAAAATAATAAAGCCAAACTCCCCAGGGAGCAAGCTGTGCTCACAGGTACCCCCTCTTGCTCTGTACCTTACCTGGCTGTTCCTTCTGTGGCCCAGCAGTGTTGTCCCACCATCCTCCAGCCAGACGCTGGATTCAGAGCAGTACCAGGCTCACAAGGAAGTCACCAGCTCGTATTTAGAGGTAAGGCTGATGTCAGCTGAGAGCAAATAAGTGCAGTGGGCAGAACTCATTTTATAGGAAGGTTTTACTTCCTCATTTGGCTGGCCAAGCTCTCATATAACCATAGATTGATAAACTTTCACTTCATTTTTCAAAAGGAAAAAAAACAAAAATAAAAGAGGTTCCCAACACATCTCCGTTCTGAGTCACAGGCAAAGATTAGTCAAACTCACTCCAGCAGGGATGCAGAACATTGGGCAGTGAGAACATAGCATACGAATTCTGGGTCAAGTGAAAAGTTTCCCACCAGCGTTGCTGTACTATTAGTATAGTATATATAAAGTTAGCATAGCCTCATTCCCATGCATCTGGCAAATTCCTGACCTCTGGGGAAATGTAGAAAAAAATACTTAAAAAAAAAAAATCAACATTTTGCTTAGCACCCAATATTGCAAAGCCTCATTCAAACAGTTCCATGTCTGAAGAAACCTGCTCTGGGACAAGGAAACATCAAAATCCAAACAACCCCCTCTAGCCTGCTAGGGTCTCAGTTGAAAGGCTGCTTCAGAGACACTCAGCCTGTCCACAGCAAAGTCTGACAGGCACTTCTTCATGGAAACCTGAGGTTTTCCTCTGCTTTTTCCTTACCTTGCTGTGAAGAAATACACTCCAAATCCCATTTTAGGCAACAAGAATGGTTGGAGACTCTAGGAGGGGTTAACCTCTGGGACCTTTTGGATGCTGCTTTGGACAGCTCTTGCATGTGCAGTACCCTCTGCCCCGAGGGACAGTGGGGGTGCTCTGCTGTGGAAGGAGAGAACCTCTGCCACTGTCACAAGGCAACACACCAGAGCAGGGTTGACCTTTCCCAGTCAGAAATCCCACTACTTGCATACTTCGTGGGAGTAAGCCAAACCCTTCGTTGTGGCATCCTGTTTAATCCAAAGAGTGCTTGCTGGTTGCTGCAAGCATCACCGTGGCTTTTTCCAAGTGACAGTTGTGCCTTTACATCACACCCAGACTCCTGGAAACTCTTTGGGAGCCAGGATGCACTGCTGCTGTGTAAAGCAGTGCCCAGACAGTCACAGGACAAAGGGCCAGCACACAGCCTCCTCTGTCCTACCTCAGGCACAAGGCTTCCTCTAATCCACAAAGCTCTGGCTGGGCAGGTTAAGGCTACAGAAACAGGGAAGTGTTCCTACGGTCACAACTAAAGAAACGTGCTAGTTCCCTGCTGCACAGAACAGCTGTGAGAGCAGAACAGCCAACAACCTTTGACTCTGCACTCCTTGGACTCAAAGAATCACAGAATGAACTGGGTTGGAAAAGACCTTTGAGATCATCAAGTCCAACCTAAACTCCAAACATCCCTGGAGAGGAAGCATCTTCTCTGCTCCATTTAAGCTTTCACAATGCCTTCACACACCTCATCACAAGACCACCACGTAGCAGTACTACTGGAAAGAGAAAGTTGCTGCATTATTTATAACCCAGGCAGGCAACAGAGCAAAGAACACTATATTGGGTAATGTTGTTTTAACCCCTACTTCTCAGTAAAATGGCAATTTTACTACCTAAATAGGAACAAACTATTTATAAAAAGAAAAGAGAACTCAATTAGATAAAAGGAATTTCATTTCTATTGAAATGACTACGCCCATCTACCATAAAAAACCATGAGCAAAAAAGACTTCCACATCATTCAAAACGCAGGCAGCCAGGAAGACCTGTAGCCAATTCCTGAAACCTGTTTACCTAGGGGACCACCAGCTACCAGAGAAATAAAGGAGCATATTTAACTTTTCAGATGGCCTCACACCCTTTCGCTTACCAGCAGACACACATTTGAGCACCAAAGGCTGTGGTTTCATAGACATTCCTTTCTCTGCTGTGCTTCCTTGTGCTGACAAACATGCTGAGTTTTCCCAGCAGAGATTTATTGCTGCTCAAGGCCATTGTTATGCTCAAGAGGGAAAGAGCTGCAGCAGCAGAAGTTTTCAGAGGGGGAGATCCCCCCACTAATGGGTGTTTCAGGACTGAGGATTTACTGGTTTGTGAAACCAGACCTTCACCAGAAAGGATCACTACCAACCTCAAAATGGGGCAGCCTTGTTGCGACAGCTCCTGGAAGCTATGGAGAAGACCAAGCATGACTTTGAAGAAGGCTCCCTGTGCAAAGCCACTTTCCTGACGGTGTTAGACTCCTGCCTGCACAGAAAAAACATTCTCTTCAAACTGTTTCTGTGGAACACCTCAGGTGTTTTGGTCTGCACATCTCAGTGAGATATTTGCTTTGCTAAAGGAAACAGTCAGTATTGCATCAGCACAAGAGAAAGGCATTATCACTCTCTTCCTCATCTGAAAAGTTCACCTGCTGAGTTACCAAACAAGCACATGTGGCCATAGTAACACAGTGAAAATCCTTTAGTCCCTAACCAGCAGAACACAGTCAGAATAAAGCAAGTGCTACATCAAATGTAGGTCTATTGCCAGGAATATTTTTAATAGTGGTGGAACTAATACATTCTCCATCCTGCCTCCAGTGAGAGTATTTCCCTGCTCCCTTCAGGAGGGCTCAGGTCAGACCTTCAAGCTTAGCTCTCTCAACAGTATATGCTACGCTCCTTATTTTAATTATGATGTTTTACTATTAGGCAAAATCTGTATGTTTTCTGCCAGTGAAATTCTTTCCCTGCTGGAGACACTGAAAATTTTGACTTTGAGAGAGGTGTTCAACCCAAAAGCCTACATCACTAACTTAGCAGGTCCTAGAAGAGTACCAGCTCAGTTACTGACAGGCAATCCTGTATTCAGCCTGGCAGAAAGCCACTATCTTTAGAAGAGTATTTCTACATGCTTGCCAGAAAGACCACCTTTCCTATCTTGCCAAAACTATGCCACTGCAGCAAGCACTCAATCTGACCACAGAACAGGGAGAATAAAAACCAGGAAAACCAATTTCAATACTGCAGACATAGGTAACTTCTTGGAAAACTGCAACCCCATCCATAACATCTGATGTAGCAGGATCCCTATTTGGTTTTGCCTAAAATAACTATTTTTCCTCCTTTTATATAACAAGATACTGCTATGACTCAAGTTGTTTTCCACAGGGCTTAAAATAAAAAAGTACCTTTTACAATCCAAAAGTCCCAAACAAGTTTCAAGTTGAAAAGTTTACTGCCGTTCAGGTTAAGATTTCAGAAGGCTCTTGGAACTGCCTTTCAGCTTCAATGATTTATTGTAAGCTCGTAAGACCTAAACCTCCATACAGTTTGGTGGTACCTTTTAACACAGCTCCCCCATTTAACCAAGGTAATACTGGCTTGCTCACTGCAAAAAAAGCACATTCCATCAGTGGCCAGACCAAGCATTTCACACAAAAATACTGCCCTGTAGCAAGTATTTACATAAATCTGCAATGCAACACTTTTCAAATTGCTTGTCCTTCCTCTGTATGCAACAGGTGATTGATAGGAGAGACACTACCCATGCCCCAGGAAGCTTACAAGAAAACCTGTAATCCTGTTGCCAATAACGTACAAGTTTTACACGAAAAGAATCAGGCTACAGGATCAACAGGCAACAGAATCAGAAATTGTTCTAAACGTCTTGAAAATTTTAAAAAGCTTGTCCAAATAACTAACATATGAGGGGGGTGGGGAAAAATTCGATTTGGTTTGTTTGTGTGGTTGTTAGGGGTGGGTGGTTTTTTTTGACAAGTGGAAGGAAGCAGGCAGAGCTTTACCTCCAGAGAGCACAGGGTGAGCATGACTGGGTTTGGGTAACTCCCATCCTGCAATGCCAACCACTTGCATACAACATTTATGCTACTTCCACTGACTTCTGTGATGTCCCTGGCATTAGAGAGAGATCACTGTTGCAACGTACCCTTCTCCCTCTTGCCTTTAGCACTCTATGACCCAAGCTCAGGAGATCTACAGAGAACTAAAGAAACACATGCCAGCAAAATAGGTCTCAAACTTACTCAAATCCACAGAATAAAACAATTTAGAGTCTACGTCATATTTTTAAGCTGTTGCAGGTAACGGAATCCAATAGAAAACTCTGAGGAGTTGGTTTCTAAGCCTTCAACTAATGAACAAAGAGCCTGAAGCATGAGGCATTTCCCTTCAAACAACATCAGCTAAGTCAAAGTGAAGAAGTTGATGCTACTGCTACATTTGCAATGCTATTTTCAACATTTTAGAGGAAGGTGGTGTTTTTTTGTTCTGTTTTATAACAACCACGAGCACCAAAGGTCAATAGTGAAACCGAAGTTGTAGACAGCACTGACGAAAAGGAAATGTGACTTCTCATTAGATTAAAACAAGTCAACTCTTCAACTCCCAGATGGTTAAAAAGTCCCATCCACTCCAACACCTCTGGCTGGACAGGAACAGCAGGAAATGTTTGTGGTTTCAGCTGGCCATACAGCTTGTTAGTGCCATTTCCAGAAGAACATGTACACGACAATAATCTCCGATGACCGGAGGAGTAAATCCCATCTAACCCAGTGCTTGGCCACCTAAGTACCAGGGGAACTGCAAAAAATCCCTCCGATGGCAGCAGACTGGCCTAGAAATGCAGCCCTAATTGCCTCTATATTGGGAGCTTTTAAACTGTTATTTACTCACCTATTAATATCACCTTATTTTTGAACATCTACATTTGAAAGCTTCCTCTTAAAAAATATAAACAGGTAATTCTGCTAATCTGAAGACACTGTGTCTTCTTAACAGCACCGAGGCATATTGAAAATCAGAAACTTGAAAGCTTTTGGATGTACTGATTTTTTAATCCTTTATTCTGAAGACTCTTTGGCCAACAAGGACTATTTACTTCTGTACGCTACTCATTTAAACTTCCAGTTCTTAACCATTTACCAGTTGCAAAGAAAAGAAAAGAAAAGCCATTTCTGCTGCAGCAAAGTGAGCACATTCACCTGAAATAGGGTGTTGGTTTCTAAACATCAGTAAGTTTTGTATGTCCCACAGGTGGTTGAGGGCTAGCTGAAGCCTAGGAATGGCTGCTGAAACTCTTTGTGATGTTGTCACAACTCTCCAGTAAGAGGACCTCTGATGTTCAGCAAGAATCCAGCATTCTCCCCAACTGGAAGCTTTTGTTTGTTTCTATGACTGCCATTTCCTAAAGAAAGCAAGAATGCAATTGCTTTACTATCACATCCTTGTCAAGTCTGGCCAGTGCTTTTTGCAAGTTAAAAATGTCGTGTGGAAAAGGACTGAGAACAGTATGACAGCACAAACCTTGTTTCTTTAACAGAGCAGGCCAAGAGCAGGAAGAGCTTGAGACAACCTACTGCCTCCACAGCACTACTCCAAAGGCCTAGTACACTAGCACTATCCTGACCTAGTACAGTTCCTTGGAATCTTCTTATGCTCAGACTGATGGCAGAAATTTTCTTGACAGGAATAGCGAGCAGTCCTCAGATTCCCCAAGAGACTTCCAGAACAGGTTTCCTCTTTACCTCTCCTCAGGGACAGAGGGCTCTCGCTCAGACTCTGCAAGGATGGCACCAGCCTCTGTAGGGTCTCAGGCAGTTAGAAATGTTTGGCCAGGAGACAGTTATGGAAGCCCTGGATTTCTAATTCTATGCTTTGAAGGACACAAAATTTAGAGATTCATCAAAAGGCAGCTTCTTAGCTAAGTACACTTCCTGTACTTGGTCAAGTTCACTTTAAGTCTTGGACTCAAGCTCAGGACTACAAAGAACTACAGGAATTGTAATGCGTGACATCAAAATAGGTCTCAAACTTACTCAAATCCACAGAAGAAATCAATTTAGAGCCTACATCACATTTTTAAGCTGTTGCAAGTAAAGGATTCCAACAGAAAACTCTGAGAAGCTGGTTTCTAAGCCTTCAACTAATGAACAAAGCCTAAAGGATGAGGCATTTCCCTTCAAACAGGCCTCAGCTCTGTCAAAGTGAAGAAGCCGATGTTTCTGTTGTTACATTTTCGATGTTATTTTCAACATTACAGGAAGGTGGGGTTTTTTTGTTCTGTTTTCTAACTACCACAAGCACCAAAGATGTTGGACTCCAGCTTTGTTTTTAACAAAGCAAAGACAGGGCAGATGCTGCTGGAAAGCACATTCCTATATTAAATACCCTCAGTATCCCCGCTCAGCTTAAGTCTGGAGATTATAGCCACCCCACCCGGCCTGCTTAGTCAGAATTTTCTGCCACGGGGTTGTTTCAGCTGATTATGTTCCTTAAATATTAGCCTTCCCATAGAATCATCTTAATCAGAAGCTCTCTTTCTTCACAGTCCATTGAAATACTCTATCCAGGCACAGCTACTGGCACTCCAGGGCAGAGCAATTTGCAATGATTCATCCTGAATTTTAGAATTAGCAGATCATGTTCCAATGAGGGGTATCGAACTATAAAATCTTACTGCATATTGCAGTCAGACACTACAGCAAGTATTACAAAAAACCCACTATCACAAATGAAAAAAGTTAAATTTATTATTTTAGTTCCCCTCTGTCTTTTCCTTGTCCTTCATCTATACTTGGACCTCTCTTTGTCTTTTGATTTCTTAGGACTTCTGCTTCTGTCTGCTTTTTTATCCCAGTCTCTTACTCGGACGTCTTCTCTGTATTTGTCTTTTTGTCTGCTGTAAGTGTAATCTCTCTCCTGAGA
>WAAE01005979.1:0-25138 GCA_013400495.1 Nicator chloris
TGTGGCCTTTAATAAATTAAATTGATAAATTGATTTTTTTAATATGTCTGTCCTCCTAAAACATTATTTCTTTTAATATTTGATAATATTTTTTGTATTAAAGACATATCATAATTAGAAACATATATTTCTAACTAATCAGTACGAAATAATTTTTTTGATGATAAATCAGCTCTCTGTCACTTCTAAAAGTCAAACATTGCAAAACAAAATCTTTTCTTACAGTATTGTTATTCAAGTCATTTGTGATTGAAAGGTATTTGCAAAAAATTTATTTTTTTCTGTACATTATGTTAGAGAATCAACAGAATGGCTGGATTTGGAAGGCACCTCTGAAGATCATCTAGTCCGACCCCCTCAACCAGGCAGTAAGGTCATGACAGGAGACCATGAGATTCACTGAACGTGGTTTCCCTTTGGTGAATTCATATCAATTACTGATAACTTTTTCTACCACATGCTTAGGGTTGTCAGCTGCATTACTAATTCCAAATTAAAGGCTCCTAGCATATAGTAGAGGTACATATTCTTTTTGAATACAGAAAGCTGCCACAATTTGGCAGATTTATCTTAATTATCTCTGCTCATTTCACTGTGGTGAGAAAGCACATTCAAGCAAGAGAAAGGCAAGGTGTTGGCTTTTCTTTCTTCAACTAGAAAAAAGTTTGGCATGGAATATATGATTTGGTTTTACTGCTCTCAGAGCCTCTCTTTAAGAAGGTTAATAACAAAAGTGTTTACAATGAATAGAGCCCAGGAAATAGCAGCTATTAGTTAATTAGTAAGAACATTTTTCATCTGATATACCTCCAAAAAGAGTCAAGGGTATTCTTTGAAGGAAACTGTAGATTTTCTTCTAATATGTTGTTTGAGGGGCAAAGGGTGTTAATGATTTTGGCTTTTAACTAAAAAGAAAAAAAGGCTACTCCGACTTCATCTAAACTCTATGATTGGGTGTGTTCTTATATTCCCATTGCACAGAAAAGAAAGTTACTGCAGTGTCTTTTACAGATGGTGTAACTCCAATATTTTGTTTGTGGAGGTAGAATGATGATGAAGACAGCCGCTTATCTCCTGAAACAGAGTACAAATGTTGATAGAGTCATGATTGCTATTAAAGCTTGGAAGATTTTCTATATGGTAATAGAGAATTATCCATGGAAGAAATCATAGTATAAATGTGAGGTCTGTGTAAAAAACCAAAAAGGCTGACTTTTGGGTTTCCACTCTAACAGACAGGGAGGGGGGACAAACAAACAAACAAACAAAAAACCATCAACAACAAAAACCAAAAACAAAAAGCACCTGTGCAAGGCAATAAGTTCATTAGGGCTTTGCACCATGCTGCTGTTGTCACATTTGTGGAATTGCAAAACATTTACTGTATGTAAAAACTGAACAAGTCAAGATCAAAACTTTGAGTCAAAGAGGAAAGACTAAACAGAGCAAACCAGAGCAAACCAGAACAAACAGTCTGAATCAGAGTAGGAATTTTGGATCTTCTGCTGACTTTCTTCCTACTCCCTTTCTCTTTCATCGTTTTTTATTTCAGTTAAAAATGGGTAAAAGATCTCAATTGAAGGGATGGGTACTGAAAAACGGTAGAGGGGTTCTTTACGTTTTGGGCCCCTCATTGCAAAAGAAGACATTGATATGCTGGAACATGTCCAGGACAGGGCCATGGAGCTGGTGAAGAGTCTGGAGCACAAGACTGGTGAGAAACAGCTGACAGAGCTGGAGAAATGGAGGCTTGGCAATTTAGGTTCTCTACAATTACCTAAAAGGAGGCTGTAGTTCACACACCACTCTCTTTCAGACAATTTCAAACAATGAAAGGTTACTCTGCATATCAGACACTTCAGATTGTGAAAAATACTATAACATGACAGTATGCAGCAAACTTGCTACTTGAGCTGGTATATTTTGAATGTGACACCACTGAAAGTGTGCTTTGTGATACTGGACTAGTTTGGTCTCAGGCAGTATAGGATATGGTGAGGCATAGATTCGTGACTTGGAATTTATTATGCTTTTTAAATATGGTTCTTATAAATAGGAACAGCTCTTTGTGTGTCACAGGTAGGAAAGGTCAGGTGTTGCTGCAGATGTCTCTGCTGCAGCAGAACAAACCAAGCAGCACCAGGACTGCCTGTCTGTCAAACTCCCACCCTGGCCTCGGTGGCAACTACCGGATCAAGAAAGAGGAGACAGTATAGGGCAGTGAAGGGAAGGAGAGAAAGACACCGTGATAGATAATCTTGCAAAGAAAAGGAAAAAGTGGTCTGTCAGGGAATGCAAAACAAAAAGCCACCTGAATCTTTCAGCCTGCATGCATATCTCCCAGTTCATGTGGCAACAGTTCCCACGCAAGATCAGAGGGAGGGTGTAAGGTCAAGGGAGCCGTGTGCTTTGCAGCAGCAGCAGTGCTGCAGAGTGCCAAATGAGTGCATCCCAGCTGCAGGGGAAATGTGCTGTCATCTCTAGATCTATATATCATCTCTTTCTAAGCCTAAATCTGTTTTCGGTTGCACATCACTAAATAGTTTGAAAACAAAACAAAACAAAAAACCCCCCGCCAGCTTAGTTCTGCATGTGTCATTTAAACATGTCTTTGTTTAGACTGCTATCTGTTCCCACAATGGCTCTTGGCCTTCCACTCTGCTTCATTGTATGTTGTATTGAGGGAGGAAGGTTAGAAAGACAGAACCTATCTTTGCATATGCATATGCATTTATAAACTTAAGAGTCCAGGAACCAAAGTAGTGGTATCCCTTTCAGTAAATACTCCAGGCTCTAATATATGCTCTGCTGCTGCATATGGATAGTGGACAAAAAATGCCCCACCCTTCAGGGCAAACCGGCAATCCATGGATTGTACATTTCAACCAGAATTAAGGAGAAGATTCTAACAGATTTCAAGTAAACTTTTGTCACAGCAGTGCTCACTGACTTGCTCCTATTTATGGCATTCTGCTGTGAATTTCCATGAACTACCTGTTCTGTAGGTCCTTCAAATGTTAAAGTGACGTGAAGTGCTTCTAGCAAGAGTTTGTTAGTAACTTCAACTCTGTGACATTCTGTAGTCACTACACTGTGTATTCCCTATTCATAAGCACACATCTGAATATTGTTGCCTACATTAGACTGATATTTTAGCTTGATTTTGACACCTCAGTATATGAACATACTTTACGAAGGACTGTCCAGGTCAGAAGCACTTTTACCTATTCACTGCCTAAGAAAACTCAGAGAAAAATACCCTGATTTCTCCTCACAGAATAAATGTAGTGAAAAAAATGAAATAAAATTGGTAGAATCATGATCATGTTGTAATATCAATTTTATCTGGCCTGTTGATTTCAAAATTATTTTATTGCTAGGAATTGTATTGTTATAACCAGAAGAACTTCACAGCAATGTAGTAAAGTTGAAACACAGTAATTCATCTATGCTTAACAATGTGCAATATTAGCCATTGCTGAATTTGGGCCCTGTTTGGTAGCTTGAAGAAAGGTAGGATATAACAAAACGCGCAACCCTACAATAAGCACCCTTTGTCTTTGGTTTGTTGTCTGTTGGGTTTTATGTGCTTGTTGTATTGAAAGATGATGTCCTTCTTTAGATCTGTTTATTTTCAAAAGGGATGAGAAATAAGAATTTTGTCTTAGGCTATACTAAGCAGAACGGGCTACTCACTAATCTCTCTGCAGAACAAAATTCCAGCCATGGGATCTGCTGATCTTCTCTAGCTATTGCAGCTTTGAATGCCATAAGCCCTAACCTAACTGACAACCTCGAATGCCATTACACCTAACCTCACTGACAATCCTCAGCAATAAGCTCTGTGTGCTAAGCTGCACAGTTTGAAGCAAGTCCAAAAGGAATATTTTGCTATTGCCTAGTGCTTTTGCCCATCTACCTAGAAATGAAAGAAAAAAGAGAAGGGCAGAGACAGGGAAAGAAAACATGCATTTGTTTCATTTATTGTTTGTGACTTCCAATTCCCCTGGCTCAGTAAGGTCATTTGTTTTGCACTCCCAGTCAAAGTATGTAAAAGTCTTGCAAGTATGAGTTAGTTACCTCTCCCAACACAGAGGCCAGAGAACCTGTGAAGTCTGTTGTGAGTCTTTTTGACATCGTCTTTCTCGCTGAAAGGGCAAATCTTCTAAAAAGTTTTGTTTTGCCAATAGCTAGTTTTCTGCATTCCTTAGGATGTGATCTGTTCCTGCATAATTTTAGCAATGTCACCTGGATAACCCTCTACAGGGATACCTTTCAATGAGTAGGAGCTATAAGAGATAAAGCAACCCTTGGTCCAAGAATTAAGTCATTCTGTATGGTTTAGCTCTACTTCCTTGAAGCTGCTTGCCTCAGTGACTCTGCATCAAAATTACAGACATTTATTTTGGAACTCTTGCATTTTTTCTCCACTTCAACAGCTCTCCTCCTTGTAATCCTCAAATTAGACATTTACAAGGTATTCTGTGCACAGACTCCATTTATTTGTACATTGCAATACATATTTATGTCCCATAAACAGCAGGGTGCAGGGTAGGATCATGTTTTATCATCTTTATTCTTCCTAAAATAAGATAGAAATCTTGTGAGCTGTTTTGAAACAAAGCTGAAGTAATTTATATGTGCAAACATAACATACATTCATAAAAACTATATTATTTACATTCATTCAGTATATCTAATGGCCTAATATAAAACAATCCTAGGCAGAAAGAGATGCTTATTTTTAAAAAAAGGTGCTAAGGCGTGACACATACACTATGCCCTTCTTTTGCTTACAGGCAACAGATTATTTGCTTACTTAATGGTAGAGTAACTAAGACGGAATATACGGCACCCTGGGTGCTTTAATATACTACCAAGAAGAAATTTTGAAGAAATTTAAATGCATTCTCATTAAATGGCACAGATTCCAACACTGGGCTGAATTATTCTGATCCACTTGTTAGAGTGATCTTGCCATGACTTTGGCATTCCTGCCAGAGGAAATACTTCCAAGATGTCCTCTGCAGGTGGCATGCAGAAAATTACTATTTGGTCTTGTCTGACCACTGTAATCTCTGCTGTTAAGACACTCTCAAAGACTCAAGGCTGGCCTCCTTCCTGACAAGGGCTGGGGGTACACAAATATGTTCAGAAGCTAAGGCGAAAGGCTCAGCAGAGCACAGAGCATGCACAGCAGAGGTGCAGGAAACACGGCAGGGTGACCCTCAGCACCCTTGCACTGCTCCTGGCCCCTGTGCTGTGTCAGCTGTGGGCAAGGTGCACTGCTGTGTGCTTCTCTGCCCATTGCTTTCCAAAGCACCTCCAGTAACAAGGTGATGGCCAGTCCCAGAACAATCCTGAGTGAAAACTGGGGATACATGTTTTGGCCTTATTGATCAGTAGCACACTGACAGGGAACACTGGGACTGTACTGCACAAAGTACACCTACTACAGCTTCCCCAGAGCACATGCTTTCATGGGGCCAGGGCCATATATACAGGATTAATTTGGTCAACCTCAGTTACACGTTTTTCCTATGTAAACACTGTATAATACACATATATCTATAAACTTTTAGAGACCTAAATATTAATTGGGTATGGTAAGCACCATAGATCTGTTAAGTTAATCTGATACCTCTTTGTCACCAACGGAGAAATGAGGCTCTGTTCCTCTTTCTCAGGATACTCAGTGGTCATGATATCCTTTAGACCCCACTGTGAACAGATTCATCAAACTGACAGAAAAATAAGCCACTAGAAAAGGAATAATACTTTTCTGACCATCCAATGTACTATATCCAGTCATGTATGAGTCTGAAAAATTAAAAAGGATGTTGGAAAAGAGGGAAAAATGTAGGGGGAAAAAATGAAAAACTCTGAGAGTGAGATGATGAGTCAGCAAAAACATCCAGTCTGCAGAATATTCACAGGCTAATTACTAACAATCCATCTATGGGATATTTAATTCTTAGAATTTTTGAATTAAAGATCAAATTTCTGTTGTGAATATTAATCTTTAGTTATAAGGGTCACTTTGTAAATTCACAGAAATAATCTGATGAGTAGCAGAAATGAAGATATTTGTATCCTTTTGAACATTCGTGTTCTCAAGTAACAGGCTGGAAAATTTGCCTAATAATATTTTGGAAGTAAATAATATTGGCCAGCTAACCGTAAAAATAACTTTCTATATCTCTTCCTTACATGTAATTTTGATCTAAACCACATTTAGAAGAAGGATGTGTAATTGTAAATACTCAGCTGGGTGCCAAGGTAGTACTGAGCTACACTGCAATGGCACAGTTCAAGGTGCTTCTGAAAGCAATTTAATTAAAAAAAAAAGAGATCTTTACATGGCTATTTATGCACAACCTAAAGATCTGAGTACATTTCTCAAAACTCCTGTTTAAAATCACATATTTTTCCATTGCAGTCTGACTTTTTCCCCACTATAAAGCTTTCTATGGCAAATGACAGACAGAAGGTGAGACTTTCAGAAACATTTGGGTGACTGACATTTGCAAGAGTGCTGTGTGCATGCACACATTTGCAAGAGTGCTGTGTGAATCCTGAGGGTCAAAAAGCTGGAGCCGAGTGGTCTTGGTTATGGGGTTGTGCTTATGGATCACACCATGGGAAGGCAGCAGCAGAGAAATTCAGACCTATCCTGTGCTAGGAGGGCTCACTATTCTGATGCCTGTTAAGGGAGACAGCTCAGCCTCACACTGTCTAGTGTAAATTGGTGCAGTGCTTCTTGTAGCAACACTCCCAGTCACTCAGACATTGAAAACTCTCTTTTTTTCCTTTGATGTTCTACTTAAGAACACTTTTCATTATATACATTTCACCAAACCTTTACCTTATATTTTTAATTTCCTTGTTGAAATTAAGATTGCATTCAGATAAAAAGAATGGAGGACAAGACACATACTTCGGTTGAAATCTTTTGATCCAGTGATTCTAATGAATAATTTTAAACTTTATACAGTGTAAAAAAGTGCCACTGGTTATTTTTATGCTCCTTTGGTCACTCCAAGTAGGTTCTGCCACAATAAACAGCCAAGGGAAACACTTTCCAAATGAAAACTGACATATCCTCTGGTTCCCTTTGACATAAAACTGCTCAGATAATTTCTGGCTACCTTTTTGCAATACTCTGTCCATATGCTGCAAGTGTAGCCAGTGTGTGAATTTGGAGCTATATGTAGCTGATGAATGGTTCAAGAAAGGTTGCTGGGCAGGTGCTCTTTGATGTGCCTGGTGACATCTTTATTGTGTCACTGTGATGGCTGAGCCAACCCTTGGAGAGAACTGGGGCTTGAGGGCCTGACATTGCTGGGTTAGCCTGAGAATCCCCTGTACATCTAGCCTAACTCTACCATTCAGATGAGCCTATCTCTACCAAGAAAAAATGAATGTTTTCTCTTCCTGTGATTTTTTTTTCTCAAAATGTATCTCTTGCCTGAATGAGGATCAGAGGCTTCAGGCCAGTGTACACCCCGTGCAATTAAAATCAATGTGTTCAGTATGTATTAGATCACACATGCTAACATGCCACAATAATACCCCACTGCCTAGAATCATAGAATGGTTTCTGTTGCAAGAGACCTTAACCATTCACTAGTTCCAACTCGCTGCCTTGGCAGGAACGTCTTCTACTAGACAAGATTGCTCAGAGCCCCATCTAACCTGGCCTGTGAGATTTCAAGGGATGGGGCATTCTCTGGGCAACCCCTGCCATTGCCTCACAGTAAAGAATTTCATCCTGGTCTAAACCCACCTGTCGCCCTGCTTTTTCAGCCTTCTGATGTTTACCTTTGAAAATTCTTGTTCTCACGCATGTTCCTGTAAAGAATATAGATTGTTTACATTCTTTCATGGGGGAGGAGTTCTCTTGATGGACACCTGTCTTGACCAATGTGATTGGAGAGGTGTTGACTTTGCTTACCAATCACTTGGTTTGCTTGATACACTATATATATGGAGTCAGTGATGTAATAAAGGAGTTGTCTTGGTTGAACCTGGGTCAGAGTTCATGGAGTGTTTTTAGCATGGCAAGAGGGACACCCACCCTCTTCCAGTTTAAAGATATTGGTCTGTCACTACATGTCCTTGTAAAAAAGTCCCTCTCCAGCTCTCTTGTAGGCCTCCTTTAGGTACAAAAAGCCTGAAAAACCCTAACTCTCTCAACCTTTCTTCAGAGGAGGGGTGCTCCATCCCTCTAACCATCTTGGTGGCCCTTCTCTGGGCTTGCTCCACCAGGCCAATATCCTTCCTGTGCTAAGGACTCAAGAGCTGGATGCAGCTCTCCCGGTGTGGTCTCATGAGAGAGGAGGGGCAGAATCACCTTCCCTGACCTTCTGGCCACATTGCTTTTGATGCAGGCCAGGATAGGATTGGCCTTTAGGGCTGCAATAACCCATTGATGGCTCTTGTCCAGCCTCTCATCCCAAGTCTCATCCCAGCACTCCCAACCCTTTCTCAGCAGAACTGCTCATGATCCATTCATCCCCTAGCCTGGGGTCCACATCAGAGGTTGTGCTGGTCTAGGGCCACCATCATGACTCTCTCTGTACTAGTAACAGCAGCTAGCAAGGTTTTCGTACATATCCTGATCTTGCTACTTGCACAGATGGATACTAAAACTGAGTACTTTGAAGAAGAGTCTCAAGGTCACTATACCAGATAATGATTCCAAAACAAAGATGGCAAATTTCAATCAACTGGTAATACTTAGAGTCTCCTGTCTGAGTTTCTGTTATGTCAGCCATACATATTTGTAATAAATGAAATGGGTCTGGGAACAGCATCACAAGATGGTCAAGATTGAAAGGGCTCTCTAGAGGTCATTTTTCCAAACCACATGTCCAAACAATGTCATCTGGAACCAATTACAGATGACAAGAATGTCACAGCTCCCTACAATATGTGATTGTTTAACCTTTAGACACTTCAGCTGTGAAAACTGTGGATGCAACTTTGAAAATATATGTCCAGGCAACTTTTGAATGTCTCCGAAGATGGAGGCTTCACAACAACCCTGAGCAGCTAGTTCCAGCACTTGCTCACATTCACTGTGAAAAAGTGTCCTGATGTTCAGTGGGAGCCTCTTGTGTTTCAGTTTGTGCCCATTGACCCTGATCCTGTCAGAGGGCACTGGCAGAAATAGCCTGGCTTCATCCTCTGTGTTCCCTTCCTTCAGGTATCCATACCCAGGAGAAGATTTCTCCCAAGTCTTCTCATTCAAGGCTGAGCAAAACCAGTTCTCACAGCCTTTCCTTATATCTTTTATGACTTCTTTAATATCTCCATATGTCAGAGACTGAAATGTTATAGTTTATGGCTTAAGCATTTTCATGAAGGACTTTTGCCTATTGTAGCAAAACTGCATAACAGAAGCTGAAGACCACCACACCCTGAATGTGGCCCTGACAAAGGCCCTGCACTGCTCCTTGATAAGATAAAGTGACTCAGGTCTGGGCTAGGGGCTGGGGAAATAGAATCCATTCACAGAGGGATGAAGCTTCACACCTTTGGAGTGGAGACCACAGCCCAGGGCTATCAGCTGCCAGGCTCCAGCAGACCTGGGAACCAAAGGGTCAGGGGAGGAGAGGTTTGGGGTGTGTGGTGAAAAAGCCTCTGGTCAGAGGCAGTTAAAACCTGTCCTCTGCTGTGCAGACCAGCTCAGCTGTGGGGCCCTTCACATTGGGAAAAGCCACATCCACATGAAGGACAGCAAAGGGGGTGTCACAGCCCATCAAACGCTCCCCAAAAAGGGGTCTCCAGACCCTACACCAGAGCACTGCACATGATGCAACAGATCCTCAATGTTGCAAGGGACAGTGTCAAACTTACCCTCTCCAGGGGAGGCATCTGGTCATTCCCACTTGGCCCAAAAGTATATGAATCCACTGGATCCTATACTTTTTCACGGAGAATGGTAGGGGACCCCACCATCAAGAAGACCAGATGGAGGGGTACAATCACTGGGACTCTAAGAAGGGTCATATGTTTCTACCTAAGGGTGATGTCAAACCCCTGTCACTCTCTCCCTGTACCCCCTACCACATACACGTTTCTTCCCTTATTTCTTTCCTTTCTTCCTTTATTTTTCTCTTTTCAAAGTGCCCTTGCAACATCTGCTAGCTGTCTCAACACTCAGGTGCATCACATCAGCATCCATGGGCTTATGTATGCTCAGTTCACTTAAGTAATCACTCATTCAGTAATGGACACATATTTGTCTAGTCTCCTTTTTACCTCATATACTTGTATATGTCTTTCTTGTTGCCTTTGCCGTCACACTCACAGTAAGTTTTGCCCTTCCTAATCATATTATAATTTTTGCATATCTCTGAATCTATGTGTTCCTCTCAGATTTCCCACGCTTACTTCTACATTCTGTATACTCTCTTCTTACAGAATCATAGAATTTTTCTGCTGTAAAATATCCTTAAGATCATCAGTTCCAGCCATTAACTCTAAATTACCAAGTCTACCACTAAAGCACGACCCTAAGCAACACACCTACACATATTTTAAAACCTCCAGTGACAGTAATTCAATCCCTTACCTGCACAACCTGTTCCAATGCTTGACAACCCTTTTGGTAAAGATCCAAACCCCCTCTGGCAAAACTTATGGCCATTTCTTCTTATGCTGTTGCTGGCTGCTTGGGAGAAGAGCGGACCCCCAGCTCACCACAACCTCCTTCCAGGTGGTTGTAGAGAGTGACAAGGTCCTCAGTCAGCCTCCTCTTCTCCACTAAACTCAGCAGGTTAAACTCTGTTTCTTCTTATAAGACTTGTGCTCCAAACCCTTCCCCTGCTCCATTTTCCTCCTCTGGACACACTCCAGCACCTCAGTGACTGTCTCCTTGTGAGAACCCTAGATCTGGATACAGTAGTCAGGGTGTAGCCTCACTGGTGATAAGCACAGGAGGAAATGCCCCAGTCCTGCTGGCCATGTTATTGCTGATGCAAGCAAAGGATAATTTTGACCAGCACCCCCAGGTCCTTCTCTTGGGCTACTTTTTTATCCCCAAGCACGTAGTGATACATGGGGTTGTTGTGGCCCAAGAGCAGGACCCAGAATTTCCCTTTGTTCCAGCTCATACCATTGACTTTGGCCCATCTACACAACCTGTCCAGATGCCTCTGCACAGCCTTCCTACCCTCACAGAAGAGCAACACTCCCTTTTCTCTCCTTTCATAACTATGAATTCCACTGTCTTATGGTCACTGCAAACAAGGCTGCTCCTGACATTTGCCTTTCCAACATGGTTCCAACAAGGTCCAGCTAAGCACTGATTAGGAATTTGACACCAGGAAACTTCTGGATTGGTTATGGGCTGCTGTGTTTTTCTTACAGCACATATCAAGGGGTTTTAAGTCCCCCTTGAGGATCAGGTCCTGTGAGTATGAGGTTACTTGGTGTCAATTTTATAAGGCCTTACCCACCAATTCTTCCTGATCAAGTGGCCTACAACAGATACTCACTACCATGTAGGTTACCCATGCTGGTCTGCTTCTAATCTTTACCTATAAGGTTTAGGCTGGCTCATCATCAATGCCTAGACAGAGCTCCAGAAAGCTGCTCTTTCGCATAAAGGGTGACTCCACCTCTACCTTCACATGATCCTCCTCTACCTCATCCCTCCTAAAAGTCTTCTGTAATGTGAGCCTCTCCACAACACCTCCTCTGAGTAAAATCAAAGCTCATAACAGCACACAGATTTCTAATGCTTCCTATGTGTTTTCCATGGCATCCTTGACACCCAATGTGACATCTCACTCCTCTGTCCCTGTAGCCTCTACGACACCACAGCTGTATGCATACTCCTAAATGGTAATGTTCTTTGCAGTACTTTATATTGAGAACAACATCCAGCAGCAGCAAGGAGTACTTGTGGGCAGAAGGTAAAGCACAGTAGTAAAGGACAGTACTGACTAATCTAGGAGTTTAGTATAGATAACACTATTTCTGGGTACTCTCTTAACTTATTCGTACAGATATAGCCTCAGATTAACTTTAATCCAAATGAGGCAGAAGGGAAACTCCTGATTATTATTTTAATTGTTGCTTTAAATGACAATCAAGGGCACAACTAGTCTTATTGTTCTGAAGAAGACTAACAGTAATACCACTTTGCATTTCAGACACTAATTATACACAACCTCAGACTATGTGCTGTCTAACCCTGAGGACAACTTTTTGCTTTGCATAAAGGCAACAATATTGTGATGAGGAAATTATTTTCCTGACATAGAATTCACTTTAAAGCTCAGTGTTTCTTTTAAGATAAAGAGGGAAGTCAAAACTGTGGGAAAGTAAAAGTTTGGCAGTGGTAAAGATTTATACTTCAGTAGTTTTACTTTGATTTTTTCATGTATGTAAACTTTTTCTTCCCTGTCTAATGAGATTTGAGAGGCATAGTTCTACCTCTGTTCATTAGCTGAAAATAATACTAACTTATTTTCAAGACAGTTAAGAGGACTCTTACAGGGTTACACTGCTAATCAAATTCCATCACTTAAGGCACACAGTTAGCAGCTAACTGTGTAGGACACAAAGCTACAAGAGTCGTAACTCATTTTGGCCTGTGTCAGAGCCCTAGTAAGCCCCTGGTTGCAGATTGGGATATGAGAGGTTTCTCTTCACTCAGGTGTCTGCCTTAAGGCTATACATCTCCCTTCTGTATGTCCTCTTTCTCCTACCTGAAGCCTGAAACTTTCAAAACATTTTTTTATTCTGTTGAGAGGCTTTGAATGGCTCTGACAGAGTTTATTCATTTATAAGCTGAGGGAACTATACAGTTATTCTGCCACCTGTGGACATAGTTCAGTATGGATTATAAAAAATAACAGGAACAAAATTAAATTCTCTGTCATTGTACACCTGAGGATCCATTTTAGTCAAATTATCTAAACAGTGTAAATTGAATCAAGAACTTAGGGCAGCGTTTGTTTAACTACCTGACAGACTCAAAAACATGCCAGAGCCAGAGATTCTGTGATATTCAGGTTATGTGCCAAGTTGAGCACTGTTTCACACCAATGGCCTACATCAGCGAGAGTTTGCCATTGCAAGAGGCATGGTTTCTGAATCAAATGTGGGGTGAAACATCTTCTGTCTCTTGGTATGGAAGAGGTTCCTGCAGATACGTCCAAATGCAAAAGTATGAACATTCCATGGAATTTTGAGTCTAAAATTGTCACAGGTGCTCTTCTAGCTAACTGTCCTGATTTGGAAAGACACGTGTCTGCTAAGGAAGGCAGGAGCCTCCCTTGACATGGAGAATGTAAACCCCCTCCCTCCAAATTATTATAATTTTGAAATTAAGGGGCTCTCAGGCAAAGATATGGGAATAGGAATAACAGGTTTTTTACTAGGAAAATTAAAAATAAAAATGTAGTAGTACAAAAAACCCCAATGACAGAATACAACCTGACACCCTGTTGGTCAGGGTGTTGGTAGCCGCCCAATTAAGTCCTCCTGGAGTGACAGATGTGGTTCTGTTGACGCAAAGATGATCTTGCAGAAGGGTGTAGTTTCCTCTGAAAGTGCGGTGGAAGTGAGATGGGTCTGATCTTCCTCGGGGAATCCAGTGGAAACCAAGCTGTCCTGGTGTTCTGAATCTCAGGTTTTATCCAGGCAGGAATGCCTGGCTCCTCCTGCTGGGTGGAGCATCTCACAATGGGATGATGGGATTCTATCAGTGATGCAGAGAGACTCAACGGCCCATTCACAGAAGATACCCCCCTGGAGGGAGGATGAGTGGTGGAAGAGACAAAGAACCCTGCCCCACCTGGCCTTAACAGATGGTAATAGAACACATACATCTGGTTACATCTTGCATTGCAACCCAAGACACTATCTAAGGAGCCAGGTGAATCATTGGGTTGGGCTAGGCCTGGATTGCACAGTAGACCCTGAATTCTGCTTGCAGACCGTGCTGGAAAACAAAGCAGTTTGTACATCTCACTTCTACGCCCCATCACACATAAAGGTTCAATAACTCTTAAAGAAGAAATAGAGCTGCCTAATCTATTACCATTCTCCCATTTTTATGTTTCATAACATGAGAGGGAGTAATAACAAACAAACAAACTACTGAATTTCTTACTTTTTACTGGAACTGGTTAAGAAGCCTTATGTACTGGCAGCACTGAGTTACATGTGACAGAGAATTTTAATGTCCCAATTCTCACCATGGTGCCCGAGAACTTGTAAGACAGATACAGTCAGTTGAAATGTTCTACTAAGCAGTCCCTGGTTTTAAATGCAAGAAGCAAGGAATTGCCTCCAAGAAGGCCCTTGAAAGTGGAATGCACTTTTCAGCTGCAGTGATACCAACAGAGTTCAGTGGTATTCACAGACTAACCTGCTCACACTAGCATTCATTTGGGGCCTAACAGGGTAAAGGAAAGCAATATGAATAATTTGGTTGCATAGGAAAAGTGATCTTTCCCTTTCTAAATATAACTTTTGCTATCACAAATATTTGTGAATGACAAAATAGCATATATGCATTATGAGCTAGGGAAAGGACCAAATAGTCCAGGCACCCAACATGGTACTTTTCAATTGAGACTTGTACATGTGGTCCTTTTCTCTAAAGTAAAATGCTAACATAAACTGACTAGGATTTCATTATCTGGCTCCCACCGCAAGTGCTTTCTACTTCTAGAATACAAACATCAACATTAAATAGTAAATGCCTAAAGGTACCTAAGAGGAAGAGAAATTCTTATAACAGGAAGATTTTGCATATTCAAAGGAATTTTTCTTAAATTTTCTTTCTCTGAGTATGAAATTTTCATTTGTTTTCCTTCCTACCTACAACCTTTAGCTGTTTTTAAAAAGAGAATCAGGAAGACAGGAGTGTCACAGCTCCCTGCAATGTGTGATTGTTAACCTTAAGTCACCTCAGCTGTGAAAACTGTGCATGCAACTTTGAAAAAATGTTTTGACTGTGACAGCAGAATTATTTTGCGATGTTTATACATTTTTAATGATTCTGCTTCCAGCAGAACTGATGTTTCTCGCAGCCACATAATAATGAAACCAGCTGTTAAAAGGATGCAGTTTTGCTTATGCTGTTTTCTCTGTCTAGTTAGCTAAGAGACTACGGTGTAGCTTAATGCAACAGAATAATTACAGCAAAGCTTTAGGAAGTCTCAAAAAAGCAGAGGTGTTTCTCTTTTTACATGGCTGCTTTTGGGGAGGAGGGCATGTGTCCATGTGTAAGGGAGCACAGCAGCATGATGGCAGATGGAAATAGAGTAAGACAGCCAAGAGAGGACTTGGACAATGTGCCACAGAGCTCAATAAATCTATATGGTCTCTTTATGCTCTGCAAGGTCATAGATGACACTGACACTGGTTTCCTAGCAACCCACTCTACTAACCTACTTTTGTCCCAATCACTGGAGAATGACTTTAATGCTCTGAGCTGTGTTTCAACATGTGGAGGAAATAATCAAATTGACGCTGGTTAACTGCTGATGTGCAAAATGCCAAAAAGCGTTTTACTGGTCCATCTCCCCTCTATATGTCTAGCACAGAGAAGGCTTTTTTAATAAGGAACAGCGTTAAAGAGTTCCTAAGTTTCACAGGAATATTAATTTCATTTAAAAATGTAGACATAAAGTATGAAAAGATGTGTTATTTAAGCAGGCATGTAATACCAGATCCCAGTGGAAAAGGATTTACCCCAAACAGGAGAAGACATTTATGATATTAAAAACTAAATACATAAATAAAGAAAAAAGGAGAAACTAAAAAATAGGAAATTACAAAGTACTTAAATGAATAACATGGGTTTATTGAGGCATAGATAATATAGTCAATTAGTTAAAACCCCATAGATTGCCAAGTAATTATTTTAAAAAATCTAAATTTCATATACCTGACATAACCATTTATATATTACATAGAGAAAACAGAGTTTTAAAGCAACAATAACTCATTGATATAACCATATTGTATGAACTCTCCTTCTGTAGCTGATAAGCAATATGCATATGGTGAATAGGACACAGCTATATCTTGTCAAAGTAATGATGTATTTGTGTTTTCCTCTTCAAAAATTTTACATAGCCCTATCCTAAAACAGATGGCAAATGACACAGCAGAGTAAATCATGCAAAGCAAAAAACTCATTCAATGAATTTTGCCTTTTTCTCTGCTTGAGTAATGCTCCAAATTCTAACTAATAATAATTTAGATTTATGTGATAATTTCTTAAAATTTTATTATTCAAATTTCTAATTTGTGACTCAAAATATTCACTCTTCACTGGTTCAGTGCAAATATTTATAAGAATCAGATGAAAAGGCTCTTCTGTGTTTTGGTAATAAGTATTCTCATCCAGCCATAGGTTGTAAAACTTGAAAAAAGAACCATTTTATTTAACATGTAGCAAATCAACACTTTCAGAACACATGTACTGTATAAACCTCAGGTCTGATTTACATTTGATAGGACTTTAATTTCAGACAGACACAGCAACAGTGCTGTGCGTTAACCCCAGCCATCAACCAAGCCCCACGCAGTCACTCGCTCCCTCACTCCCCCACCAGCAGGGCTGGGGAGACAATCAGGGGTAAAAGCCAGTAAAATCCAGAGAAGCCACGGGCCAAGATAAAGACAGTTTAATGGGGAAAGCAAAAGTCACACACACAACCAACCAAAAAAAGGGAATTACTTCACTGCTCCCCACAGGCAGGCAGGTATTCAGCCATCCCCAGGTGAACACAATGGTGACTTGGGAAAAAAAAAAAACACCATCAGTTCAAATGTCCACCCACTTTCCTCCTTTCTTTCCCCACTTTGTACACTGAGCATGATGTCATATGGTATGGAATATCCCTTTGGTCAGCCTGGGTCACCTGTTCTGGCTGTGTCTGGTTCCAGGCTCCCATGCACCCATACGTTACCGGTGTGGCATTACCAACAGCAGAAAAGGCCTTGGCTCTCTGTAAGCACTACCCAGAAACAACAACCCTCTGTATTCTCAACCCTGTGTTCAGCACAAATCCAAAAAGCAGCCCCATACTAGCTACTGTGAGGAAACTTAACTGTTCCCCAGCCAAAACCAGCACAAATAAGCATGGGAGGTATGCCCTTGCTTCTCTTTATTCAACAAAACTTGCAGCTTTGCTGTCTAAAAATCCTCATGTTAATGTTTTCCTTGCCCACTGCCTGAAAAACACACGGGATGTATCACTGGATCCAAAACTACTGAATTCTGTGGTGATCTGCTTGAGGGACACTTGCTGAGCTGAGGTGGAGCTTTTCAGTTGTACTGGCACAGCACTGGTGTCCTCTATGGCAGGTGTTATCATTAACGTGAGAGAACAAGTTCTTTAGTGCCAAACACAGTAATTGCACAAACCTTGGCTATCACCCATCAGCACACACAGAAGACTGGCAGATACAGGGAGTGGTAATTAAAAGATTATAGGATCATAAACCACATATGTAGTGTCCTGCCCCCTGATTGAATTGAATATGTCATGAGGATTCTCCTAAATTGTTTTGACTGTGAGTGGCATTGTGAGGCCATAGCAAAAGCAAGGATCACCAACCAGTAGAAAAATCCAATAGCTGTTGCCCACATAGGATTTGGAGACTGGAGAAAACTGCAGATTGCCAGTACAGTAACTCCCTCACACTGGGGTATGGCCCCTCAGGATTACTTTGCCTCAGTTACACAGGATGGTCCTTAGGTGGGAAGAGTCTGAGCTCACATAAAAGGAACTTCTGTCACTTTCATTTTTTACCCCAGAGTGCATTTATATTAGAGGTTACGGATGTGGTTTGAGGTGTTTTTTCTGGTTTGCCTAGCTGTCATTTATAACCTTAGAATAATGGCATTATGTAGATGGAGGGGAAGATTTGGAAGTTTCTAGTCTAGTCTCCTGCTCAGAGCAGGAAAGATGAACAGCAAATTTTTCAGGGTCTTGTCAGATCATCATCTTAGTATCCCAAAGGACTAATTTCATAATCTCTCAGGAAGCCTCTTCCAGTGTTTGATAATCCTCATGATGATTTTTTTTCCCCCTTAAATGGAATAGAATTTTCACCATATTACAACTCTTTGGAAAAGTCTCAGCTCATGCAGAGGACTGATGAGTCCTACTCCTTCAAGAAATTTTCTAGGAATGACAGCTAAATTGATGCAGGCTATATGTGTGGATGTGCTTGTTTAGCAATGCTAGAAAAATGTTAAATGAGAAGCTGAGCCTGAGCACAGCTACATTGTTTGACTAAAATGTTTCCCAATTAACAAAGGGAAACTTGAGGGAATTGTTAATTCTCTGTATGTGATTAAAAACAAACAAACCAACTAACAAAATAAGAAACAAATAAACAAAAACAGAAACATTTTTTTAAAAAATACTTCAGTAAATATTCTACAGAAGCCTGAAGAAAAAAAGCAAAAAACTAAACCAGAGGAGTATGTAGATCACAGTGCAACCTAAGCAAAAGCAAGAGAGGGATACTGAACACAACTCAAACCAGCCTTGATGAAAAAATTCTAGAAGATGAAATCTCTTAGACACTGTTAAGCAAACAGACTACACCAAAAAAAGCATCCATTCCTATCCTCAGTCTCTTCTATATGATTCTGGTCTCATTTCCTTACACCTCAAAGTGCTGGACTGAATAACCTTTCTTTAAGACAGTTTGGTGACATTAAAATATTTTTCATGGCTACACCATTTTTTTGCTTTCTCTGTTATTTCAGCTTTTAAATGCCATATTTTCAGTCCTACAGGCATTTGACTTGGTTTCTTTAGATTCATTTTCAAAAGATACAACTGTTTTGACTAATAATATCTGTATATTAGCCAACTGTGCACTGTTGAACACAGGCAGGTAAACAGCTGTCTGTTGACACCCAAAAGAGTTGAAAGTAAGGAATTTTCACTTTTAGCTTAGATACTCTGCAGATTTATACCAGTAAGGTCTAGCTGCACTGTGTGGTAATACAAATCTTGACTCTTTTCACACACACCAGCCCCTTTCTAAACTGCTGTGGCTGAGAAGTTGGCACAGCTGTAAATTTGTAACCAAGAAATAATAGAATATATTATCAAATTCCCTGTGAAGAAGCTTCTTTCTATAGGGATAGTATGAGATAGTATTTTAAAAAACCTATAGAATTTGCTGTCTAAACCCCAACCTCATCTGCCACTTTTTCACCACTTCTAATATTCATTTGCATACACTGGTTAAATACAAATTGATTGTTGCACTCTGAGTACAATTTTGATTCCAGTAGAACTGAAGCACATGCAGAGTTAACTCATTAGCCCTCCCTAGTGTCATCGATATCTGAATCTATGTGTGTTAAAAGATATTAATGTTTTCAGCCTGTAGAGTCAACCTTTGCATAACTAATAAGTAATATTAGTAAGATTAGAAATAACTAATAAAAAATGGAATAATCTTACCAAGAGCAAAGAGTGAAAAAAAACATTTAGCAATGTTTTTGATGTATATTTCCTTCAGGTATGTATACATTTCTGTAAATATACCTGTATATAACATAAAAAAACCAAAACAGGTATTGTGAACCTATATGGTCTATCTCCCACTTCTCTGTAGATAAACAGTAGATCATCTGGCAGAGAGGCAAATATTTTTTTCTCAGAGAAAACAGGATAATCTCCACTTATCTCCCTTTATATTTGCAATAAACAAAGAACATAGACTTAAACAACTGCAGGTCAGCTGGATTGTAATTTACCCTTTGGTAACTTGTTCAAATCTAAGCCCACTATAGATGGATGGACACTCACAGGAAAAGACTGAAGACACTTGGTTTGTGTGTTAATGGGCAGAAGAGTTAAATTCCACAAAAAATATTATCTAAAGCATGAGCTGTACTTATAGCTGCCATCCCTGGCCTTTAGATTCACAAACTGTAGGTGCTAAAATGGGACAAATCTGCTGTCATCACTTGTAAAACTTTGATAGACTTCTTGATCCTCAGGGAAGACAACAGATCTTGCATCAGATTTTACCTCTTCTCAGACTCATAAGTGGAAGTCTGTTTCTAATTTTTAAAGGCTGGTGTCAGAGAAAACCAATCTTTAGAAAAGCCCTCCAAATTATGTTTTTATGCCTTTGGCAGCTGTGAAAGGGATCCTCCTGAGAAGCATTGAGTATTGTTCTTCTATCTAATCTTGGTAACAACTTAAATATCTTTTTCCCACCTAATTTTACTTTTCTTTTCTCTTTTTGTCACCTGAACTCTGGTACTATAGGCATCACTACCCAGATATTTCATCTGTGATAGGAAGGGTAATGCAGATAAAATAAGAATCGAAACACATCTGTAGCTGTTTGTAGAATCCAAAATTTTCCTGCAGAGCTGAATATATCCAAAAATGTTCTGTAAATATAAGCTAAAATTAAAATCAACCTTCTACTCTGTTTATATACTCTTTCTTCATGTTTTTTTTGTTTTAGTTGTTGTTTGAAGTTGGAGAGAACAATTTCTCTGGGAAGAACATCTGTGAAGAAAAACTAATTTAAAACAAATACTAGAGATAGGTTCTAAACTAATTTGTCGGGTTTTTCAATCTCTGTACCTGCATTGAATAATGAGCTTAAAAATTCTTCACCATGCTTGAACAAATACAGTATATTATCAATGATGGAGAATTACATACTACCATGTTATTTAAAAAAAACCCCAAACCTAAAATGTAAAATATAATATTTTGAATGTATTTATATTTGACAAGTAGGTAAATATAAATTAATTTAACCTTTCTACACTTCCAATAGTTCCTATAAAATAGTTCAAGGCTAAGTCAATCCAGGGCATGTTTTAGTTAAACTCTGTGAGAAGTTTCTATAAAACCCGCTACGCTTCTACACCCATGAGGCAAGAGCAGAAATCCATGCTTCCAATCAGCAGTGCTGAATTTCATTTGGATGTCTCACAGAATAATACATGATACAGTAGACAAACATTGCTAAAACATTATATTTAAAAATATACTGAAATTTACACCATTATCTATAACTCCGTTTAGCAGCAGAGTATGGATCAAAACTCCTTTTGACCAACCATGTCTTATACATCTGACCAAGGCCAACCCACACCTATGCACAGCTACCTACAAATATATGTGACTACGTAAACACACATGTTATGCACCACATATGGAAAGAATGTTTGTGTACACAATTATACATGCATGTCAGTAAGAAATTATACATGCACAATTATACATGCATGTCATCTTTACCCAGAAAGACGTTCACACACATAGAATAAGTGCTCCTGTACATTCTGCACCAGCAGATATTTATTAACATTTTCCGCACTTCATATAATTAGTCCATTAAGAAATTACTACAATTTCTTTTTACAGGCGTATCGTATTAATATCTGACTGTAAAGTGAGTATAACAGCATTCAGTTAATATACATGTACTTAGAACAATATAAACACTTGAAATACAGTGAGCACCAAAGTTTTGGTGAAGGGGGCAGGAGGGTATCTTGTCTGTGCAAGAGGAGCACAATCAAATTGACAGTCCACAGAGTGTGCATGTACAGTTTAAATTAATTTTTTTATATAACGGCAAATCAGCCTTGGAGGGTGCTAATTATTTTTCTCATCTTCTTAGGAGTGTCCAATAGAAATGAAGGTCTACGTAATTAAGCGCAAAACCTGTATTTCACTCATCTGCTAAAACACCGTGGTCATGGTTCAGGATTGACATTCCCCAGTTCAGTGCTCCCAGTGAAACGCTCCAAACTCTGTGCTGCTCCCTCGCCCTTCAAACCCCTCCTCCCACACGCAGCACGCTGGAAAAGGGGAATGCGAGGCACAAAAGTTAAAGACCACGTGCCAAGATAAGTAAAATTTACTGGCGACATTTGATAAGATGACAGACAGTATCAGCAGCAATACTGATGGCAGAAGATACAAGAAAGAGGTGAAGAATTCTCAGGAAATGGAGGCTGGTGTTATGTGAACTGCTGCCAGGGTCCATCAGCCAGAACAGACAGACTGCCCCCCAAGCCCAGCACTGATGTGAGGTGGTGTAGAACTGGCTACCGCAAAAATTAACCCTGTCCTGGCTGGAACAGAGAAAACTATCAGGAAAAAAAAAAAAAACAACAACAAAAAAAAAAAAAAACCAAAAACAAAAAAAAACCAAAACAAAACAAACAAAAAAAAACCTAACAGGGAAAATAGGTAGAAAGCATGGCTAGAAGACAGCAGACTTTGATCAGAGCCTTGTTTTACCTGCCCACTATGCCAAAAATTGGCTATTACTGGCTCTAACTACAGAGAGAATGGAGATTCGCTCGATGATATGAGAACTAACAAATGGTGTATAAATATGATTTGTTTATTCTTTTTATATTGCAAGTAAGCTTGTTGACTTAGATGTGCAAAATTATGTCTTGGACTGAATTTTTACTAAATTGAACTTCATCCATATAAACTGGGGTTAAAGCTGAATTATGTATGCTTATTTTGCTACTTTGAGTTGGTTTAACAGATGATTTAAAATCATATTCTTAGTCAAGACATCAATAAATCCTGAATTAATTATGTGTTGACTATGTTTTCCATGTATTTAGTGATGTGTTGCTAAATCTTCACAAATATCTCATTTTTGACTAAACAACAAATAAACAGTAAGCCTAGAATAATAACAAATGAAATAAATGTAACTTTAGGGTGGTTCATTGCCATTGACAACATTACATGTATATATTCATCATAAATATTCAGAGAAATCTGACTGTCTGACTGAATTCTGACTGTCTACAGCTAGTATTTTGGCCCCTTAGTAAACCCCAGGATTTCTACTGAGTCATGTTGGACTTGCATTTCACTTCCAGCCACTCCTACGATAGTTAGAAGGAATTAACTTTTGGAGTTGTCTTCTGCATAGGCAATCAGTAGCGGATGCATTACTCCATAGCTCTTCTCATTGTAATAATTAATTTGCTGTATCCCGCAAAATATTTGACATTAAACCAAAATAAGTTTTTACAATGAAGACCACTGGAAATTGTTGTCTAAAAATTTGTTTTTCAGTTGAGATCTTGTCAATTTTCCTATCAGCAGTATGACATTCTCCTCAAGCAATCATGAAGCAATGCATAAGGAAGTAAGGGTCAATTCAAGCAAGACAAGCAGCACTGCATGGTCCTCCACGTGGTCTTCAGCCAGCTCAGTCCCTCCATAATAATGCAGGAATTTGGTCCACGAACCTGTCAGTCACCCTGTTGGGCTGGTCTGTGAACTCAAATGTGCCTCTTTGGAGCCAGTCTAGACCTTTCTGACAGATCACGTGTTACAGACATATGTTATATGCATAGCTAATTTTCAGTTTGAAAGAATTAAATGCAGCACAATAATTAAAGCTGTACTAATACATCTGCGGAATTCAAGAGGACATAGCTGATGGTACCCTCTTAACCTAAATACCTGGCAACTCATGTACTAATTATTTCTTGAAGCAAGAGCTTTTGCTGAATGCCATTCTAGGTAAGACCTAAATCAGAGCTTTTTAGTACACCAAGCATGCTATTGGTAATACACAGGAATGAAAACATACAATTTAAGAATACACACAGTACAAAACGTCACATCTTAATGTGATTTGGAACAGAAACTCAAAATGCCCTTGACAACTGAAAGCATTAAAACCTCTGGTATTTGGTGCCAAGTCAGACATAACTTTGGCTGTGGATTCTGTTTTCAATGATTCACTAATCTTGGTCTGGTCAGACACTTCAAAGCAATCATGAATTAGATGTCAAACTACATTACAAATGAGATCAATGCAGAGAAACTGCCTTTTAGATGCAGACAACCAAAATGTTTAAGTAGGTTTGCTAGTTTTTGAATAGCATTCAAGATTGCTAGATTGTTTGCAAATTCAAATCAGTGCTGCTATTAGATCTCATATCACACTGGAGAAAAAAGAAAAAAAATTAAGGTATTCAGCATTCTAAATGTGTCCCTTTTTCACCCAGAAATCCAGCTTGATTTTACTTTGTCTAAATATACCACAAAGTTACACAAAAGCTTTTGTATACCACAGTGTTATTATTTCACATGTGTGGTTTTTTTCTGAGAAGAGCAAGAGGAGGGAATGAACTTCAATTAGCATATTACATTTTTTCTGACATTTCTTGTTCAAAACAGAAAATCAAATATCTGCATAATTACTTCAGGCTGATATTTTCCCTTACTTTTATACATGCATCTTTATATGAATAAAAAAGGTTTGATTTGTACAGTGATGTTTAAGTCTTCAAAGAATTGATTGCCTTTAGTGATTTTTAAGGATATTTCAATAATGATAAATGTAGAGCACACAACAAGTGTTGAGTACAGTTTAACTTTATTCTTTAAAAATGTCAACTTTCTGGACCTTAAAGAAATTGCTTTATGTTAAAGGAAAACCTTTGTTGTTACCACGTTTCAAAGTCATCTCAAAGGGTGAGACAACAGATGACCTAACTGAGAATTGAAAATAAAAACAGGGGTTTAGAACAAATACCTTCTTAGTAATATATAGGGGGTAAAAATTAATTTGCTATTGAGCCTTTTCTTCATGTAACTGATTTTACAGTAATTAGTCCCCATGAAAATAGCTTAGGTGTACATTAAAAAATGCTTTTTCAAGTTTAAAATGCTTCAGAGTTTTTCTTGATTAGGTGGAAATTTGAATTTTATCAAATTACGGTATCCTTGAGGTAAAATAAAAACGTTCAGAAAATAGTTCAATTAAGTTGGGTTAAAAACAGATTTAAAACAACCTCAAAACAGGTATAAAACACAGATAAATTTAAAGTTACCACATGCAAGACTTGTAAACCAAGTGGTTCCTGTCCTGAATAGGTTAATGGTTACCATTTGGGCATAAACATGTTGCCAAATATTATGGGACACCCCAAGAGTTTCATAACATATTGTCCCTGTTTGCAGCAACAATTTGTGTTTATGCACAGAGGTTCTGCATTTTAAACATCTGTACTGTGTTAAGTTTGTATAACAGAGCAATTGTTCTCTAACTGCAAAAGAGTTGCATCTAAGATTCTATATATTTTATATATATATAGAATATATAT
>WAAE01005980.1:0-221761 GCA_013400495.1 Nicator chloris
GACACATAGTGATTTAGGTTTTTTGGATTGTTTCTCTTGGTCAGAATTTTAATATCTTTTAAATGTATTCATAGGTAAAAACATCAGAGTTTTATCGATACTCCCGGCAGCTGCGACATGAGGTTGACCAAGCCATGAATTACTTTCATAGCGTTCACCAACAGCCTTTGATGGAAATGAAATCGAACAAAATTCGTTCTGCCAAACCCCAGACTGCAGTATTTAGAGGAATGATAGGACACAGTATGGTAAACAGTAAAATTCTTCTCTTGCACAAACCGAGGGTGTGGTGGGAACTAGAGGGTCCTCAAGTACCTTTACGACCAGACTGCCTTGCCATTGTAAATAATTTCGTGTTCTTATTAGGTGGGGAAGAACTGGGGCCAGATGGTGAGTTCCATGCTTCATCCAAAGTGTTTAGATATGACCCAAGACAGAACACTTGGTTACGAATGGCAGACATGTCTGTGCCACGTTCTGAGTTTGCTGTTGGAGTGATTGGCAGGTATGTTTATGCAGTGGCTGGGAGAACCAGGGACGAAACGTTTTACTCAACTGAACGATATGATATTACTGAAGATAAATGGGAATTTGTGGACCCCTATCCAGTCAATAAGTACGGACATGAAGGGACTGTGCTTGGTAACAAGTTGTATATCACTGGTGGAATTACATCATCTTCAACTTCTAAGCAAGTGTGTGTGTTTGATCCCAGTAAAGAAGGGACAGTAGAACAGCGAACACGGAGAACTCAAGTGGTCACTAACTGTTGGGAGAACAAATGCAAAATGAATTATGCAAGATGCTTTCACAAAATGATTTCTTATAATGGTAAACTTTATGTCTTTGGTGGTGTCTGTGTGATCCTGAGAGCCTCCTTTGAATCTCAAGGATGTCCATCTACAGAGGTTTATGACCCCGATACCGATCAATGGACTATATTGGCTTCTATGCCAATAGGTAGGAGTGGTCACGGTGTAGCAGTTCTGGACAAACAGATAATGGTTCTTGGAGGCCTTTGTTACAATGGTCATTACAGTGATTCAATTCTCACTTTTGATCCAGAGGAAAACAAATGGAAAGAAGATGAATATCCAAGGATGCCATGCAAGCTAGATGGCTTACAGGTCTGCAGCCTGCACTTCCCTGAGTATGTTTTGGAGCATGTTAGACGTTGCAGCTAAAACAGAATGAACAACCCAGTCAAATACAAAAGAGCGATACTAATTTGTTTAAAAAAATTACAAACCAGTTGAATTCCTGCAGAGACATTTCCTTGTGTATAAGAACAACGGCTAAATGCTCAAGAGAAACAGGGTGTATGGGGAGCGTACTTACCAAGTTTATTAGAAAAGGTGATAGTTTGTCTGACCTTGTGGAAGCTTTGTTGGATTTTTTTTTAACAAACATAATTGTAAGTATGAGAAAAAATATTTTTGAGTCTGCCTTTTTTTTTTTTTTTTTTGGTAACATTTTATGTCCACAACGTGTTCTCTTTTTTTAATGGCTCTTATACCGTTATATTCCAACTTTTGGAATAAGTTGAGTTTGACAAAATATTTGTTAAAGGAAGAGAGGTAAGATGTTATTTTCATTTTTTATTGAGCATCGAAATACAGCTCATCACCTCTACCTGGGTACAACCAGGTATAAAGTAACAAAACCAAACCATTTCTGTATTTTATGTTATCTTTTAGATGCTTTTCCCATTAACTGCGAAGTACTTAAATCTACTAGGTATTTTTGGTTTTCCCTTATTTACTTTGGAGAAGAGTTTTAACCCTTTTGCATGATCCTTTTCCTGGTTTTGTATAGTTGTACCAGTAAGTCTGCCAAAATGCAAATTACACATTTTCTACTAAATTGAAAACAAAGCATTTTTATATTCAAAATACTATTTCTATGCTGCCTTCTATTGTCTGTGTTGTATTTGTTGGTGAGTAAAAAAAAAAAGTATACACACATGTGCATACACTGTAAAAACTGTATATAAATGCATCTTTTTATGTGCAGTTGCAATATTTTAAATAGTGCACAGATTCAGTCATATCTGTTGAATTTAAGGTATTCTTTCATGAGCTAAAAAATTCAAAGTTCTTAAGTAAAACTGGAAGCCTCACTTGGTATCAAAGTATCTTATCTTTGGTATATACTGATTGATTCAGTAACCTTGAACTCGTTATGTTTTTGCAACATAATGAATTGTTGGTTATGTGTTATTTTATAAATTATTTTTTAAAAAGTAAACTCATTTTACCTGAGTTTCTTTTTGGTTTCAATGTGCTGCCCAGTTTTCTTTTTTGTTAAGATAGAAAACATCAATAACCAAATGCTCAGCACTGCTGCAACCCACAGTTATTTTTGGAACTGGATATGCTTCAGTTTATTGTCAATACTTTGCTTATACTCATATTGAAGTGGTATAATCTTTTTATTCTTATTATTTAATTATTAATTGTTAAGAACTACTGTGTTTTGAAAATGTGGAGTTAGGTGATTGCTTTGTTAGTACAATTTGTTTCTTTTATAAAAACCTACACAGCTATGGCTACTGACCTTGGAGTGCCTGAATAGAGATGGCTGGTCCAAGAGGGCTTTGACTATTCTATTGTGTTAACTTGCAGGTATAAATGACAGCAGATTGGTAAGAATTATCTGCCAAGATGTAAGTAATAACAGTGACTGCATTTTGACTATCTTTGTGGATGTAAATTAGCCACTTCTAGAACCCAAAGGAGAGATCTGGGGAAGCTGAAGGCTCACACGTCGTTCAGATGCTGAAACATGAGCTGCATATTTTGTAAAATCTTAGGCTGCTGTGCTTCATTTTAAGCAACAGACTTTACTTTGTATGCAGCAATGCAAAACCACTTTATTCAGCATCTTCCAGTCAGAATTCACTGTAGAAAAGGAATGTACAGTACTCAGGGAGTTCAACAGAATGCACTTACAAAGGGACCAAAATCACCCTAAATTTTCCATGTTAAAAATAGCACCTACTTGTGTAAATGAGGTTTGAAATGACAGAAGTTAAAACAATGTGTTAAACTTCTCAAATTGTATTCTGGTATCTTTGCAGGAATTATGTTCTGGGTTGAAATGTGAGTATTTGGAGCTATATGGCAAGTCAGCAGATTTTTAGGGTTTGTTTATTGTTAGAAATGGTTTATTAATTGAGTATTTTCCTGTGTGGTAAAAGAAAGAGGGAATGTTTGCCATCATAGCTATAGTGATAAGTTATTTACACCAGAAGAGACTGGACCAAATATTGATATTCAGCCTTCTGATGCAGACTAGTTTTCAGCTAAATTTGTCTTTTTTAATAAGAATTCAGTTTACTGAATTAGAAATCTAATTTACTTTCTTGATAGCCTAACTTAAAGCAAATGTTGCTTACACTAAAACCTCAGTTTCACTGTGAGGCTTGTGTGTACATCACTCTACATGGGGAGAGACAAACTGACTCTGATAAGTGCTGGCTGTGTGCTGACTCTACGTAGTTCATGGAATATTGGGGCACAAGAGAAAAAAAACAAGGTTGGGCTTTTTTGTTTGTTGGTGGTTTTTCTTTTGTTTTGGGGTTTTTTGTTTATTTTTGTTGGGTTTTTTTTTGTCACCAGCTCATGTCTCAATAAGTTAATGGGCAGCAAGCTAATCCTGTGTGAGGTGGCTGGCAAGGGCACGTTACAAAGAGTACTTCACTTTATGTGGGGCCAGTGCCAGTGTGGGCAACAGCCCTGGCTCTGGATGTCTGGTGGTCAGGAGTCAAATGTCTTAGAGACATGGCCAAGACTTTATTAAAAGTAATGGTAAGGATAGGGGTGTCTCCAGTTACATTTTTGAGTCTGCGTTTAAGCGCCTTCTGAAACTCTGTGCATTCAGCAACTGCCACTAAAGTCATTGGTGAGTGCTGACATTTGAAAAACAAAGAACCAGATCGGTTTTGGTGCTCTGCTTTTAAGCTCATATTTATCTTCAGGTGCCCAGTTCTGAAAGATCTCGTTCAGGATTGTAGTAGTAATTGTTCTATGAAATTACAATTGAACTGTTGGTTTCAGCTTCCCTGAAGCTGTGTCTCCACCGAGAGGCTGGCTGTAACCTTTTCAGCATTAGGGATGGTTGGAATTTGCTAGGCATTAGAATGATGGCGATATGCGAGAATGTTTTGTCAATTTACATATCTACCGTGCTTTCATTGATTCAGACCTCAAATATAAAAATTAGCCTCTGTTCTCTTTTATGCTGCAATGGAACTTTTGAGACAGTTACTTTGGTTACTTGGAAGGAATTTTTTTAAATTGAATTTTTTTTGTTTGCTGTTAGTATTTAGCTCCAGATAATTTAGTACCTTAGTAGGAACAAACCTAAGATGGCTAATGAGAATTGCCTATTACTATCAAAATTTGAGCATTATGGTGAGATTAAGATGGGTTTTAAAAAACATTTAAATGCTTCTCATTTGTGAAGGAAAAGGTAAGTTATGATCTTTGGTTATTAGATTATGTTATTGGGGAGGTTCTCCTATTCTCATCTCATAATGGAATACCAGCAAATCTAATGTTACCCACATATTTAAAATTCAACATATGACTTGCTTTGAAAAGCAAGTGTATTGGCCTTTTTTTAGAAAGGTGGACATAGTGAGCTACAATTTAGGGTGTTTTTTTCACATCAAATTAATTTCTTAATTTAGCAACCAACTTCAGGAGGAAATTTTCTTTTCAAATGAGACAATGGACAAAAAGCACAGTGTTCCTGTAAAGGGACCGGATACTGCCAGTTCCCATTTCACATGCTCCTAGGTCTGTTTTTAGGGGGCAGATTTTTTTTTTATAAGTACTCCATAAGGAAAAAATAGCTCACTTTCTGCCACAAAGTGTTGGTAGTTTCATGGTGAGAGACATCAACTGGCAAAAGAAATTTTAGGAATTTTTTTCCCCATGAATTCAGCTGGAAGAAGGCAGACCTTGGTTTTACAGAGGCCTTGCTGTTTCAGAAAGGACTGCTAGCAAGTGGCAGCATATGAGCTACCTGGCAACCTGCTTTTATGTTACTTTCTTTTGAAAAATGTGGATGCCCTACTTCCTGCAGTATGATAGCAGTCCTGTTAGAACTAGCTCTGAAGGTTTGACTGTAATATTTCCCTGGTTCCTGAGATTTGCAGCTATTTATTCTTGAGGCACTCCTGTCTTAGAATCCCAAGTGCTGCATTTCCTCATGCTTATAATATGGTAACTACTTGTGTCAGGGATGATGCTTCACTTGACACTCAGGAAACAAAGATAAAATTCAGCAGGTGCAAATTCAGATCGATCAAAAAAACCCATTGCTTAACTCATTATATCCATTCTTTAGCAAAGAGAGGGTAAGCATTGTGGGGAAACACTAACAGTTCTTTAAAATAAACTTGTAGTTTGTGTCAGCCTGCATATGTCAGTCTTTTTAGAAGTAGTCGCATTTGTAGAGGTATTTTGCCTTTTTAATACACTTAAAAGAAAAATAATAGTGAATTGGGCCCCAGATTCTATTTACACTTCAGATGTAGACTTCACATATGTGAATAGTCCAATACAAAGAAACAGAAAACTGTAAGGTACTTAAAGGAAAACATGTAAGCACAAGTGTTACTAAGCCTGTGCTTAAGAGTTTATAGGGTTGGGGCCATCAGAGAAAACATCCCTCCTCTCCTGCTAATACAAATACATATAGGTGGTGAAGTTACTTGAATATGCATCTGTCAACGGGGCAGGGTTTACTGAAGGAGAGTGGAAAGAACATAACTGGAAAACACATCATCTATTTAAACCGAGCTTGCTGGTGTCCTGTAGCTAACATTCTGCAATTTTCATGTTTGTTAAACAACTCAAAGCTGCTTGAAGTAAATACTAATGACTACTTTTGCATCTGTATTCTATTTTTGCAAGTTGGTTAGTAACTTGAAAATTTCCATTTGTGTGGGTAAACGTCATAAAACATAGCTGTATGTGGCAAGTGACAGAAAAACTAATTTGAGTACAGCTTTCCTGTATGTCCCTCTACTAATTTTTTTATACTTCTCTAAGGTCAATTTATGTAATCTTTTAAAAATAGTTTTCAAAAATCAATTTTAAATAGCTTTGGATTAATATTAAGTTGGTAGCTAGGGGAAAATAATTTCTATTTGCAGATAGTTTTTATTTATGGCTCTGGTAGAAAAATCTTACTGTAAGTCTAGTAAATGAAGTGCTCTGTAGGACTGTAAAGTTAGCTATATTTAGGAGGGCTTTTATTACCTCAGTGGGACCCACCTAACTTTTATGACAATGTTGGAGCAGGTGAAGGGAAGAGTGAATTATGTTCTTATTTTAAATATTTTCCCTATATATTGTTATTTTTGTAGATCTTTTAAAAATAAATTATTATATGCTGGAAATTGCAATTCCACTACAATATCCCACAAGTCCAGTGTACAGTATCAGATTGTTTGTATTGAAAAGAATGTATTTGATAAGTTAACAGGAAAAGTTATTTTCAAACTGTACTGTGTTTGTGTCTAGCTATTGGAAATACTTTTCCTATAGAAAATTAAAATTATATGTATATGACTTCATATATACATTCAGATTAACTGTCTAATGATTATCCTAGGGCTGCTATAAACTGCTAAATAATTTAAGAATTGCCTCTTTTTAAGTATTTTAAAGCATTTTTTCTTGTCTGTCTCTCTCTTATTTTTTCTTTTCTTTTTTTTTGGCAGAAAGTAATTTTCCCTTACTATGGCTACAGTATGCTCAGACTTGCATATGTGCTCTGTTTGGGTTTCAAGCTGAAAAAAATGTATAAAATGTGTATAAAGAAAAGTGTAAATAAAATATTTTTAATCTTTAAACATTCTTGTGTAAACTTTGTAACACTCAAAAATGTAGTGGACGTGGATTATTTTCTCCAGGACTTCAGAGATGACCCAGTTAAGCAGCTCTTCAAAACTGGTTTGTTGCAATGTTTATGTAAGATATTGTTCAAGTTATCCCATCAAGTTGGATGTGCTGTATTTTACAGTCTTCCCAATCTTAATTGCTGTAGTGAATTTATCTGTTTACTCTGCATTTCAAGCTTGAACAAATGTTTGGAGTTGACTTGGTTGTTACATTTTCCCCCAGTGTGAAGTTATGAATTTAAACTGCCAAGGCTGAGCACCCGGAGCAGCCCTTGGTGTTGGTCAGCAGCCTGGAGAGACCATTCCCTGCTGTAGGGTACACGGGATCGAGGGCTCCCAGGCAATGAGTGTTCACTGCACACTTGGAGCTCAGAGTGCCAGAAGGCCAGGATATACTTCTTAACACTTCCCGTAACAGGAAGGGGAAACTTCATTGCAGGATTAAGGTGTCAGACCAGCATTCAATACCAGGGAGTGGGAGCAAGGTGGGAGGGCAGGTAAAACAGGTTATAATCCTATTTTCTCGAGCAGTCTGATGAAAGCCTTCCTTGTCAGTCCATTGCCACAGTTTTCCTTTCTCTGTCACTATTTTGTCAAGTATCTCTCAGATCAAAGCCCCTGGTTTAAGTCTGCTGTCAAGAATGTTTGAAAATAACTGGTGTCTTTATTTTTTTTTCAATATTGAGTTCAAAAATAGCATTTTAGTTCTATTTTAATAATTCAAATTACTTTAAATTTTATTTGCATAAAGTTACTTTCCCCATCCCCCCTCCTTCCTCTCCTTTTTTCGTAACTTTTCTTCATCCTACACAGTGTACTGTTTAATGGAAGAATGCTGTGGATGAATTAAAGGGAGGAAGGGCCACTTCTAATTGTGATATGTCCCCATTTTGAGTTCAAAAGGAGACAAAATGCATTAGACTGATACAGTGGATGAGAAGATGACAATCTTTTCACACTGTAAAGATTACTTACATTTCTTTTTATTTGCCTTTTTCATTTCCCTTCTCAGAGAGCCAAGTGGAATTTTTGGCAGTACCTTTTTTCTCAAGATGTCACAATGCCTGACTTTACTTACTTGCTAGCACCTCTGTAGTTCATCAGGCATCTCCAACAAAGTTCCCATTGTTTCACTAAGCTCTCACTGGTTCATACCAAATTCTTCACTTTTTTTTTTAATATGTGGCCTTATTTTTTGACAGTAGTTACTAATCTGTGTTCACTTGTTTTGTATGGTATGAAATTAATGTTACTTTGGCAAGGGGCTTATTTGGTGAATGCTGTCTATATTCTTTACTATAAATTATCCTTGTTGACATGAAATTCTTAATTTCAACAGCATTCTCCCTTTGTTATAGGTTGGGGTTTGGGGGTTTTTGTGTTTGGAGTTTTTGGTTGTTTGTTTCTTTTTTATTAACTTCATAATATGGAAAGGCAGAGTGTTGCTTTGGCTGTTGCACAGATTCTGTATCAGTTCTGTACCTTTTGAGTTGATAACACTCTTGTGGACACATGATCTTCTACCCAGCCTCTAGCCTGTCAAATCTTGCTGATGGTTCGGTGTCATCCTTTAACTGAAGTACCACGTGGTCCAAGACAACTTTCTTGGTGTGTGTGAAACCTTCATTCAAGGAAGAGGGTAGGGAATATGTGTAAAGGCAGCTTCAATTTCTTGTTTTCATTGACACTTTACACTTCTGCGTTCAATTCTGTAGTTCTGCTGACAGGTGCTTTGGGCAATGTTTACAGGTGAAAATAAACCTCATCGTGGTGTCTCTTTAAGCCTTCAGTGACTGGTCAGTTATGCATTGGAATGAACGCCAACATCGAGCATCATATGCTGTGCACCAAACATTCTAGATTGGTGGTATGTGGTATTTAAAGGAACTAAAAAATACTCTTTGCTGTGTATCTGATGTCTTCAAATGTCTCCTGGTGGTGTCACCCTTGGTAGCATTTCTCCTGTATTACAAATAAATGTTCAGTAAGTGGTGCTGAATAAAATATCTGTTTTTTAATGAGGTAGAAGGCTTTAATGGTTAACCCTTTTATTGCACTATTTAATTTTACCAGACAGCTATGTCTGTCTTTGGCTTAAACTGGCAGCCTCCTTTCCCACAGCCTTTTCAATATGTCCTCAGGCATGTTCTAAACATTGGTTTGTTTGGAGTTTGTCATGTGTTTCATCTCATAAGTTTGAGTTACACCATGTAATTATTTTTCTGTGTGAGAATCCTTTCCTGTGGTGAATTGTGCATGGTATGGGTGTGTTTTATGTACTTGGGTGCTATTGATGAGACTTTCTGACTTTACCATCCTTTCTTTGTCAAAGAAATTACATTACGCCAGCAGAAACCAAGTATTTCCTCTGTGTTAAAGTTCTGTCATTTCAGGGTAAAAATTCTAAGGTGGTCACTGGGTTCCTCTTGTGTTTACCTTCCCAGATTGCCAAAGTCAATACAAAATGCATGGGATCATGCTTCTGGTGTTGATGGAAGGCATCGCTTGAGTGCTTCCCCTTGATGACCTTTATTTTCACTCCTGAAAAGCAAGGAGTTGTTCTGCTATCATCCCCCACCTCTCAGAAAGCTCCTTTGGCAAATTTATGCCCAGAAGAGAGTCCACATTACTGAGGTGTCCTTGGTCAGCTGAGGATGTTCCATAGGATTTGCCTTGTGTCACACGTTTTAACTTCTTCCTCTGGCTCTTACAGGTAGTTCTGCAAGGATTTTTTATCTAACACAGGTGGCAACTTGATACCAAGAACTGAATTTTAACTCACTATAATGAAATCCAAAATACCAGACTTACAGAAGTTGTTTCAGAGGGCAAAAGCTTTTTTTTTTTTTTTTTTTTTTTTTTTAAATCTATTTCTTTTCCTCCTGATTTGGAGTTCATTTATTGCAATTGGAAGTTACTGTCAAGTAATAATTTTTCCTAATCTTTCTCCTGACAAGTTATCCAAAGCACTGCAAAGCATGTACTCAGAAGGAAAAAAAAAGGTGATGACAATTAACTGAACTGTAGCTTTTAGTTGAATGACTTTTCATGGTCTTAAAGTTGGGAACTGATCCAATTAACAACCTTCTTGGAAGTGTTTTAGCTGTTTTCTGAAAGAGGTGGATTTTGGCTTAGTGCTGTTCTCTGAAGACAAGGGGAATGAGACTGACCTCTACGTTAAGTTAAATAAACTAAGTACCTTAGCCAAGGAAATCTCAGTACAACATTGTTAACACCCAAATAATAACCAACTGTACTCCGCAGAACTTAAGCTTCTTAAAAAGTGATCAGTGTTTTTCAATTTAACTTTGTCCTTTGCTGTGCAGAGATTTTTATTTTTCCCATGGTAAAAATTATTTACAAGAATGTATTTTTTGCTAAACTTGTTAAAGTGGGCTAGAAAGCCACAGAGAGATCTCCTCTCAGATCTGCAGCCTTGTTCAGAGTAGGGCAGAACACATTAAGGTGACTGGATGGGTTACCGTACTTTAACTTTTGATGATTTATGCATCTGCTCTGGATGGAAATCATCCAATATTCTCCAGAGATAATGTCTGGAACTAGACATACAATCTCCCTGTTTCATATTCCCGTTTTCTGTAACAATGAATTGATCCCTCAGGCTTTTCAATTCATGAAATTGCCACTCTAGTGTTCAATGAAGTTGCTCCTTTTTGTAACACCCAGTTTCTGGGCCCAGGTAATACCCTGCATTGTTATACGCAGAGAGGAGTGAGAACCTGTTTGGTCACTCTTGAGAAATTTGACATTTGTCTCACCTATACAAAGCCAAAGCAAGCTAAGGCATTGGTTTTTTGGTGTGCCAGCACCAAATATGGTACTAATTTACGAGCCTGAGGAGGTAGTTTCAAATGCTGTGCTCGATGGAAGCAGTTAAAAGTAAAGACTGTCAGGCTGTGCCGCCTCGGTTCCTACACCATGAGCTGCAATCATGCCAGCCATAGCCCTTCTCCAGAGGGAGTGGGGGATAGACATCAATAGCATCACAGTAGGAGAAGTAGTAGGGGATAACGTGTGTTAAACAGATAAGGGATCATTAGAGGAAACCATCTAAGTGACCCTTTTCATTAGTGATTGTCAGAGGCCCCTGGAACGTGTCCTAGAGTTTCCTAAATGCATTCCAGGATTAAGCTTGTGTCAGGTTGGGCGTGTCTCCTTCGTGGCAAATGCTCCCAGAAAGGAAGCAGTAGTGGAAGGTACCAGATACAATGGGTTTTAATGTATATGAGGCAAAAGAATGCAAAGGTGCAAATTCAGCCTGAACAAATGCCATGGTACCACAGAGCAAGGAACTGGAGAAGGACTTCCTGACTAACGAGTGCTCTGCACAGAAACCGGATTATGTCCAAAAAAGGGCATTTCGCTTCCAGAAGGAATGTGTACCTTTAATTGAAAATTATTTGGTAGGCCTAGAAACTAGTTTAGGTAAATAATGCACTACGTTTAATATGCCTAAATATTTATGAATATATGTAAATCAATACATTTACAGGCAAATGAGGTAAAGCTATTCACCTTGCTAAGAAATTAGGGATTACTGTGAAAATAATTTTTAAGGTAAGAAAAATATTATGCACAAAATATATAAAGACTGGCAACAGATGCAGGGCCTTTCATCTTTTAGCCTCAGCTGTTTTCAGAATGTGTCCTGTTCAACTGAAATCTGACGTGCCTTTGAATATTGAAAGGAGTTGGGCTTTGTTGTGATGGGGACTTAAGGGTATCAAAAAGCTGTTTGTGTTCTCACTGCTACTGGTAGCCTGTTATGTGTGCTTGACTAGGCAATCCACACATCTCTGTTGGTGGTATCAACAACTTGTTGATAGAATGACAGAAGAATTATTCATTGCGGCTGGAAGGAGTGGCTGAAAAATGTGGAACCAGAGCTACTGGTGGCTGCAGTGAGAAGCCAAGGATTTGAATTAGGGAAGGAACGTTTGGGTTTTTAACCATGGTAATATCAAAAGTGAAACAGATGCAGTTGAATTACACCGGGGTTTTTGCATTATGTATGTCTCTCTTCTACCTGTCCCTTGTTTTAGATTACAGAATCTTTATTTGGAAAGCACTGATTGTATTTTGGATGCTGTCAAAATGTGACAAAGCTGGTGAGACAACAGGTGCTGAAATTCAAGTCCTGGTTTACCTCAGATGTGAATGCAGTAAGGACTTTGCTGCAATTAAAGGTAGGTCAGTGGGAAAGCACAAATAGCTCTGCAATGGCATCTGTTCTCATCACCCAATTTACTTTCTGAATGTGTGACTTCAGACCTCATAGCTGCCAATAAAATGCCTCTGACAAACTTCAAAAAACGACCCACCTTAAGTATGAAAAGAAAATGCACAAGCTAAGTTTCACTCTAAATAAGACAGTATCATTAAATACAAAAATCTGTTCAATTTCAGTTTGTTTTGTTTTTACTTAGGAAGTGAACGAAGTAGAAACGATGAAGGAGTATTCTTATAGACATGCAAACTACTCCCGCTTCACAAAGGCATTGTAAAAAGTCTTTCATCGTGCATCCAAGAAAAGCCAGTTCAATTAGCTGGCTAACAAATACGTGCTAGAAGTGACAGGAACCTGAGAAATTTATCACGTGCTTTGTAGACCCTCCCAGCAAAGCTGTGTGCCTGACATGCCCCCTCCCACTGTGCTTTGTGTGGCCATTTAGAGCACCAGGCTCGCAGCATTGGATAAAGCTGCTTAACAACTGGAGGCTGAATTTCCTGGAGGCCTTGTAGTTGTGTATTTCCTATTAACTACATATTTTCAATGAACTTGAAGAGAGATTTGCCAAACAGCATCCTTTCCACTTAAAACATAAAACAAACAAAAAGCTCTAAGAGGTGGAATAGCAGTTTATTTTATAAAGACATCAAACCCCAGTTCTAAAAAGGTTGGCAAAACTGTAGTGGCAAGTCATGATACTTTCAAAAAATCATTTGTTTAAAAACTAATTGTTTTAATGAGAAAAGGTACATGGAAAAACATGGGGGGTCTTGGGGTTGCTTGTTTTAATATACAAGATTTAGCATGAAGGAGAACATCCACATAAGCCAGTCGTCCAGAATTACAATTTTTTCCAGTGATCCGTGTGAGTAGGTAGCTTCATTGGTATTTGATGGACAGATGTTACACACTCAGATTTTAACATTAATGTGCAACAAATCAATTTTTTCCTGACAATTATGAAGCTATGGCAAAGAAGTGATAAATAATTAGATGATTAATAATAATACATAATTGTATTAGTAGTAAAGGACTGATCTTATTTTCCTGACCAAAAAATAAACTGTAAACAAGCAATCTAATACAACATTATGAAAGCTCAGACCATAAAAGCTAAGGCAGAGGATTAGAGATCAAGTTCTTTAAACTGTATTTCTGCCTGTGATGATATAGTTTATGAACTGTGGTGACATTTTCAAGCTTCTCTGAGCTGCAGTTTTCTGAAGGAAGTGTGTCTTTCACAAGTGTTTAGAAAAGCCAATTACCAAGGAGAAAGAAAAATACTGGCATGCAAAATCAAACTGAAATTTGCTAGAGGTTCTTACATTAGAAACAGCCAGGATTCAATCATGCCAAACCTCTTTATTCTGTGGCCTCAGCAGCAGAAACGTCAGCTCCTTTTTAAGCCTGTCTGACAATGTTTTGGACTATGCATAATCCATTATGGCATATATTATCCTTGTCCCAGGGAAATTTTGCAGGGACAACCTCCTCCAGCATAAAAGAAGAATACACCTACATGAAAGCAAATATATTTGTATTGTTCTTCACAAAGATTTTCCCATTTATTTAATAAGTAATATCAGTAGTTTTAAAGATTAACTTCCACATGAAGGAAAAACATGCACTGAAGATGCCTGAGCAAATAAAATTACTTGGATTAAGATTTTTTTGAAACAACCATCTGTTCTTTAGATATTTATAGCTGTGTTACGTAATTGTATTAATAATTGCTGTATAGCCACTACATATAAATTGATGACAAAAATACATATATGTAACATTTACACCATTTTCTGTCCAGAAAGAATTGTAATCTTCTTTACTGTTCATGTACCAAACTTAAAAAGACAGTGTATTTGAAATATTGTTATGTCTGCCCCCTGCAAAAGTTGAGGAACAGTTGATCCTACCCGAGGCATGGGACTCAGCTTTGGTTGAGAACTAACCAGCAGAGCAGGTGCCATTATTCATTTTGATGTAATCACTCCTCTTGTGGGCTCACCTGTAATTTTTAGCTTCAAACATTTTCTTTCTCTAACTCCTTGAGAATTATTAATAAAATGCATTTAAAAATGCAACTGCTTTGCAAACTACACCATCTTTCCATATCCTGACAAAACCTCCACAACATGCTGCAAAATCAGTTTTCCATAAACATTTGCCTCACTCTGGCTGCTTATATTCTGTAGGTATAACTGATTGTGCAAAGCATGGTGCAATGGAGAAAGAGGACAATTAATTTTCTTCAGTGGTTGGTCACTTAGGTACATTTTAGGTTTAACTCTTCCATGCTAAAATCTTTATAACCAAATCCATAATAAAATACCAGTACTGTCTGTGGGTAGTGGAGCTCATGTTGTACCATTTGTTGATGGTATTTCTGCTGTCCCAATAATTTGCCTGTTAAGGAGCATTGCCCAGTTCTGCAAAGTTTTGTTATTGCTGAGCAGGGCTTACAGAGAGTCAAGGTATTTTCTGCTTTTCATACGGCTGTGCTGGTGAGGGGCTGGGAGTGCCTGGGAGGAGACACAACTGGGACAGGTAACCACAACTGACAAAAGGGATATTCTGTCTTCAACACATGAGTAACAAAAACATTTCTGCAGTATCAACCCTATGTTCAGCACTAATCCAATACACAGCACCTTACCACCACTGTGAAGAGAATTAACTCTAGCCCAAGCAAAACCGGCACAACCACCCAAATTTTACTGGTGATGAGACAGAAGAGCAGTGAAGCTGGTGAAGGGTCTGAAGCACAAGTCCTGTGAGGAGCAGCTGAGGGAACTGGGAGTGTTCAGCCAGGTGAAAAGGAGGCTCAGGGGTGATGCTATCACTTTCTAAAACTCCGTGACAGGAGGGTGCAGCCAGGGGGGCTCAGTCTTCTGCCAGGCAGCCTGAGACAGGACGAAAGGCCCTCTTAAGCTGGTCGCGGGAAGGTTTAGGTTGGTCATTAGGAGGAATTTCTTCACAGAAGGGGTGAGTAGACATTGGAATGGACTGTTGGTGGAGTCACCGTCTCTAGAAGTGTTTAAGGAAAGACCGGAGGTGGCACTCAGTGCCATGGTCTAGTTGACACGGTGGTGTTCGGTCAGAGGTTGGAGTTGATGACCTCAGAGGTCTTTTCCAACCTAATTGATTCCGCGATCTCGTGACTGATTCTGTGATCTCTATACAGCCAAACCTTCTTTACAAAGGCTGCAGGGTAACACACCGAGCCGTGCTGCAGGGCTGAGGGCTGGTGTGTGAGCCCTTTCGGCATCCCGGCACGTCCCCTTTGTCCCACACAAGCCCCGAGGCCATCCCCGCACGGCAGATCAGCAGCATTTGAACCTCTCCGCTTCCCGAGCGGCGCCGGCAGGGGGCGGGCGCTGGGCGGGGCCGCCCGCCTGACGTCACGCCGCGGTGACGCCATCGCTCCGTCACCGCGCGCCCGGCGCCGCCATGTTCAAGGTGAGGAAGGGTCCCCGCGCGCGGGCCGGGCCCGCGCCGCCGGCACCGCTCGGGGCTGCCCCCGCTCCGCCCGCGCCCTTCTGCCTCTTAACTCTTCCCAGGCTCTTAGTTCCCGTCTCCTTGCAGCTGCTTAATCGCTCCTTTTAGCGCTTCAGAACCGCGTGCCCTCCGTGTTGCATGAAAAGAGACACATTCCTTACTTAAAATTGCTTCTGGGGTACATCCGCGCGCAGCTGTGTTGCCGCAGAGTTTGGATTCATGCGTGCAGATCACATTCCTTCTTTACAGTTGCTGCTTATTTTGAAATTGCTTCCAGCAGCGCGGAGCTGTGTTACCGCAGAGTTTGGGTTCGTGCAGTTGTAGCTTGCAAGTGTCAATTCGATCTTCTAAAGTCTCCCCTTCAGTGCGTGAAGGTTGTCAGTGAAACCTGCGACAAGCACGGTCCGGCTCTCGCTGTCTCGAAGGACTTTGCCTCTGATTAGAGCAGCCCCAGATCCCATCAGGCTAAAAGCAAGCTCTGTGTGCCAGTCAGATACTGGTTACAGCTGCTCGCTTAAAAAAAAACCAAAAAACCACCAAAACCTGGTGATGCTCGATTCTTGGTATTCATTTTCCATGGTACCAATTTCTGTGTGAAATATTGATTATATATAGATACCAATATACTGAGTATACTAAATACTAACATATAATTGAAACACAAGAAGTTCCATCTCAACATGAGGAAGAATTTCTTTACATTGAGGGTGGCAGAGCACTGGAACAGCTGCCCAGATTGTGGAGTCTCTCTGGAGACATTCAAAGCCCACCTACCTGGATGTGTTCCTGTGTCACCTGCTCCAGGTGACCCTGCCTTGCCAGGGGGTTTGGACTGGATGATCTCCAGAAGTCCCTTCCAATCCTGACAATTCTGTGAGTCTGTGATAATGATGCGCTCAGCCCTCGCTATGCTCTTGTCACAAGTTCTTTTTTCTTTTTGTGCTTTAATGTTGGGATTGTGTGCTCAGAATCATTGAGAATTCCATAACTGATGCTAAATTGTCATTAGTGGGGTTATATGCGAACCTGTGCATTTAGGCACTATGCATAATATTAGTACTTTTATACAGCCATTAAGGATTTAGGTGCTTCAGGCCAACCTGATGTTATATGCCTCTGAGAGCCAAAAGGGAAGGTGGCTTTTTGTCCAAGATATTTGTGCTTCAGGGACAGGAATGTTGAAGAGTTTGGGTTTTGGTTTTATGCTTTTATAGTTTGGGTTGAGAAATAGGAGGAGGAATAGAAAAGGAAGAGGAAAATGATGTGGTTTCTTACATTAGGACCGGTATCAGCCTTCTCAAAAGTATGCTCAAGCTTTTCCTATCTAGTGTCTAAAGATGAAATTGAATTCTTAGCTAGAGAGGAGTAAAAGTATCTTTTTTGCTTAAAATAACGGCAGAGCATTGCCAGTAGAAAAGAATGTTGGCTCTACTTTTCTGATACTGAGTGCCTGTAAGACGGGCAGACACAGCTCAATCAGTCAAAATGTTTTACTAAAGCGATTGTTTTAGTAATATGTGGTTAGTATGGAATTCAAAAATGACATCCTAAAGGGAGTTTTGGACACAAAAAGTACAGCAGTTGATCTTTCATACTCCCAAATAAATATTTCTCTGTGTGCAAATATACAGTATTTCAGCAGCAGTTCTGTCTGTCCCGTAAGGTAGCTGATATAGGGGACCTTTGCAGTATGACTTGAACAGCACGTTTAAGAAGATATTCAACTTGCAGTTTCAGAAGTTAGTTTCATTTTGTTAAAAAGTAAAACCAACAGAAAATGTCTGCACTTCAGTATCTTGATAATATAGACAGTTGACATTTTCAGTCTGGGTAGTTCTGTGATCACTGATACTGTTTTGTGAAACTCAGGTGCTTCCAGTCTTGTGCTCTGCTGTTTGTGTCTTTATATAAAAATCTCAAATATTTAAAACATTTGGTTTTACTGTTTCTGCTGGTGACAGCACCATTTACACTGTTTGAAAACGTATTTCAGAATGAAAATGCATTTAGGTTTTTACCTTTTCAGTGACAGAACAATTTTGCAGTGAAAAAAGGAAATATTCAGGAAATAAACTCTACAGCTGTTAATGGTTAGTAGCGCTTGTTTTTGTCCTGGTTAATGGAATTATGTGAAAAGTGTTTAAACAAACACTATTAAAGATTATCTTTGTCTTTCCTTGGCTGTGAAGCAGCTGATCCAGTCATTGTGGTGTTTCATTTATAGTGATTTAGTAATGAGTCCATAAATTCAGACAAGGAAAAACTTACATTTTAAGCAAGTTTTTCCATACCTTTCAACTCACCAGATCCCTTATGTCTTCCAGAAAAGCAATCCTGTGACCTAGTTCTTGTGTGCTGTTTCTCTACACATAAACAAACATTTTTAGGAGGTTTGACAACTAAATAGCCTAATTTTTGAGGAGTCTCTTGGTTACATTTAATAAACATTCCACTTACAAAGCAGTGGAAGAAATGTAAGCTGCAAATGTTTGACTGTACAATAAGCTGATGTGGTCTGGATAATTTTAAAGCTATTTTCTAGCAGTTCTGCAACAGACAGAAAGAGCAATTATGCCGTGGCTGGGCCCGTTACCACCACCACAGCATGAAGGACGTATGGTTTGACCACGGCTTCAGTCTCACAAGCAGCTAGGTCAATGCAACAGGCCCTGCCATTTGTGAAAAGGCAGAGGCCTTGCTGCCTTCTCCTTTCTCATCCCCTCTCCCCTGGCCCACACAGTTCCTCTGGTGCTTGTCAGGCTGTTTCGTGGAAGGGTTCAATTTGCTAAGCCCGCACAAAGCTCTCCGCTTCTCTTTCAGGATTAATCTTTTGCCAAATTGGCGAGGTGAATTGCCTCACGGTGGAAGCATCCGGCCACCAAAGCTAGGGCAAGGTGAGCAGCAGGACTTCTGGGAACCAGTGCTGGAGAGGAGCCAGACGCCTGCAGTTTGGTGTTAATCCACTGTAACCAGGCTGTAACCTGATCCCGGAAAACACAGGCTCTTGTAATTCTGCACATTTCCCTGAGCAGTAACAGGAGTACCAGACATTGAAAGCTTTCCCATTTCAACTGACATTTCTGGAGTTATATTTTGCCGTTAATAAAGATGTGCATCTGCTGGAAAATCCTTTCTGGGCATTCTTGATTTACTGTGCAGCTAAGATTTTTTTTTTCTTCTGTTTTTTAAGTTCAAGCAGACTTTCCTGTTAAGAAATTCAGTTTAGTGTAGGTCCCGAATATTGGAAGAATTATATCCACCTTACTCATGATGGTTGTGCTGTGTGATTGAATTGAATCTAAAGTATTTGAAAAACAGTCAAGTAATTCATGTTTCTCACAGAAAAGTAGGAGACTTTCCTAAAATTCTTAGAAAGTATTGATTTTGTTCTGATATTTATAGCTGTAGGTCTCATTGTTTTCCTAACTCTAGATGCGGATATTAAGTAGAACACTGAACTTCTTGGTACTAACTATGGAAAAATGGAGGTGTTATGGGCATTCACAAAGTTTTTTAAAATATTAATATAATATTGCTATTTAAACCGAGAAAGGTAATACAAAAATTATTTTAAATTAGAGAAAACAAGACCTTTTTGTGAGATGAAGACTGATGAGATTAGCATTTATTTCTACTGCCTCCTTTAGCCTTAGGCTTTTCCAAATATCATCTGGGTGATTTGGATGTTACCATTTTGAGTGCCTGAGAGCATTAGATTGTGTACTACTGGCCCTCCTTTCTCCTAATTTCCAAGCATCTTAATATAGCATTTTTTACCATGTGGAGGGACATAAATATTGTCTACCTGGATATGTTCAAACATGTTGCTGTTTTGTTTGCACATAATGATGTACTTGTCTTCCTATAATGTTTCTAGGTAATTCGGCTGGGGGCCACCCCTGTCAGCCTGAGCTTGCTCTCTGTCCAGGTTTATGCTGCTTCTTCAGAGAAGACTTCCAAAAAGGAGTTGCTGAAAATTGAGGAGGTAAGTGTGGTTAGAGTCTTAATGCTCTTCTATCTAAAGAATTCTGGAAATACTGTGTTTTGATGTATGAAAGCATTTAGGTACATCTCCTCACCTTTTGTATTCATGCCTTTAAATTTGCTTCTCAATTTTCCACCACAGAGACATGTAGTTTTACTTGCGGGCATTGCATTTGATGTTCTTCAGTGGATAGTGCCAGGCTTGCTTGTGTGTTAGATCTTTTTCCTACACTAAAACCTTCTATCATTCGGAAATTACATTTTCATATTTGTAGATTTACTTATGGTTATATTTCAAATCCACAGGAATATTTTCTTTGCTTTTTATCCAGATAATACCACTTACTTTTTACTGTAAGTACTGTTGGTAAATTCTAATAAAAATTCATTTATGAATAAAACACTAAACAGCACTCAGCACTAAAACAGCAAATCAGAATGTTTTATTTATAAAAACACTCTCTTTTTATGATCATAATTCTTGTCTGGCAATACTTGAATCCATCATAGTAGCCTACAGAATTTTATCAGTTTTCCTATTTTCACAGTATTTATACCTAAGCAACAACAAATACAATAATTAGGGGTAGTAAATACCTGTTACATTTTCATTTCTTTAAGATATTACAAATGTCTTGGTTGTAAGTAGAGCCTTAAAATACCCTGTCAAACTGTAGACTCACCAGCATTGTTGCACAGGCTTTTAAAAGTCTCCAACACTAAAAAAAAATTAAAATAAGTAGTTCATAACTAAATCCAGCTTTATATGCATGAGAGCGTGCAGTAGTTTAAAAATTTTGAGTACTTCAACCCAAGCTAAAGTGTTGTACCGTAAGCACTGGAACTACATTAGACTCGTGTTTGTGCATACTTGGGTCTTTTGGCTGGGCAGTTCCCTCGTGCAGAGTGAGAGGAGCCGTGGGTGCAATGGGCTCCGGTGGCCCTCAGCCTGGGCCGGCGCGTGCCCAGCCTCCGCTGGCCTGAGTCAGTGGTGAGGCAGCAGCGTGGAGTTCATGTGAGCTGAGTAATGGGCTTGCCATCAACTCCAGCACAGTAGAATGTGCAAGCCATGGAGTTTTGGCTGCCTTGCTTGCCATTCACAGGGTGTTAGTTTGGATCTCTACTATGTCAGCTGTCTAGTTTCATAAAATATATGGGAATTTCCTTATCTCCAAGGCTTCTGTTGTTGTGCCAGACATTGCTGTTAGGTTGTCCGACAGGATCAAAGTTCAGCTTGTGACTATGATTGCCAGGGATGACCAGGTTTCCTAGGGAAAGTGAGGCTCAAAATTTTTGTCTTTCAAAGTATTATGGGAAATCCAGCTGCACAAGTTATCAAATTATTGGATAAATTTGATGTAATTTTATGTTATGGTTAGCAGCTTTTTTGATTATGACATAGAGATAGTTCTTTTCCAGCTGATCGTGAAAAGAGAGCTAGCTACATTTTAATGCAGCAATACCTGTAATCATCAGTTTATAATAAACTACTAAATGGAGTCTAAATATGGTCTAAAATATAAGCTCTTTATACTAAACATCTGTGTAGGATATAAACTGCTAGAAATTTTAATAGGTTTTGTTTTGATCTGAACTTTGCTGTTGATCTTCAACAGTACAGACTTACGTCTTTTTTTTAATGGAATACAGTTTCAAATATGCTTAGGTAATTGTAGTAAATGTTGTGATTCTAAACCCTAAGCAGGGTGGTTTAGCATTTATTATGTGAAAATGCCCATTACTCTTTACAGTTCCTCTTTGCTCAGTGCCAGGGTGCCATGAATGCTGTCAATTGCTGATGTGGTTAATGACCAAAGGTTGGGATGTGGTACCATTTTCCTGCTCAGTAACAAACAGGCACATTTGTATTGGATGTTACCTTTGTTAGAAGCTGCTTAGGCTCTTTAATGATGGCTTGTGCAAATACAGAAAATGATTGATTGTGATTTCTAGTACATTCAGTATGTTAACTGGGAACCAGAAATGCTGATTAAGGTGAGAAACATTTTTCACAACTATGTTGTGTGTTCTCATTAAACTAGTTTAATATTAATTTATAACTTGTGACTTGGATCATATAGCAGCTATGAATGAATTGTATAGCAGTTAAAGTCATCTTCATCATAATTATGTGCTGTATAATTAAACTTTGCTCATAATGGTTGTCTCAGAGCTGTGTGAATTTTTATTGTGCATTGTTTATGTAGTAAGCACAGTGCTAGGTGTTCTCTGCTTAGACTGTTCATGCCCTGAAGACCTACTTACACAATCACACCTTTGTTTTTAACATCTTGTTTGCTAATATTCACAGCTGTCACTGTACTCCTCCCCAGCTCGTGAGACTAAATATGTGGAGAATCCCAAAACCGAATTGGAAGAGGGGGTTTCCCGTTTACGGCATGTTATGGAGCCATATACAGCCTGGTGTCAGGTATAATGTTTGTATTACAGCTGGTGATGGTTCAGGGATAAAGCACCAGCTGGGATTGTGGTTTGTTTTTTCTGAGTTGGAATTACAGGCAGCAGCAAAGTAAAAATTGATAGCTGTAAAAGCATTTTTCAAAAATGTGGTATCATTGAAAGTTTTCTGCATTGCTTAAAATTTTCCACAGTTCAGGTCATAATGTTTACTCCCTTCTCACACAGAATCAGTTATGTCTTTATACTAATTTTTTGAACTAAACCCTGGATTTAGGGTTTCTCCTTCTAAAATAATTAAAATCAACTAAAGCATAGAATTGTTTTCTGAAGTGAACTTTAGGCTTAAATATAGTTAGGGATGTCTGCATTTGGCTCTGTTCTGTGGCTGAGGAAGATAGGAGAGTGGTATTTGCTGTTTTCATGCTCAAGGAGGCCTTAAATGATCAAGCAGTGTGTTTTGGAGCAGCAAAACCAAGTTGCCCTTGCTGCAACTGTGACAAAACACAACTTAGCAAAAAATAAATCAGTATTTGCTGAACTGGAATGTTGAGGGAAGAAATGCAACTCTCTGAAAGAGAGAAAACCCCAGGCCACTAAGTAGTGGTAAACCTAATCCCCAGACCTTTCCCCCCAAAATTTCTCATATATATTTTATTAGGTAGTATGTTTAGAGTAAATAGTCATTAAATACAAAAAAAGTCTCTGTAGTGGAGAGGAAAACCACGATTTTTGTAATCAAGGCCTAAATTGTTGGTATTAGATTGCAAAGCCCCAGGATAGCTTTCTTGCTCTTTCCTGCCCAGGAAATGTTGAGGCTTACATTTGAAGGGAGGGCATCCTTGCCCTGTGGTTGTCTCCTGGCAATTGTGGGCAGTTCTCTAGTTAGCCCTCTGCCTGTTGTGAATCCCCTTAAGCTGCTAGCTGTTTGCCCAGCTCTCCATTGGAAGCCCAGCTGTTCAGATCAGGGTGTCCTTTCTGCCTGGAAGTTCTGTATGGTGCTGCCTTTAACAGGACTGAAACATTTTTTCAGAGTTACTCAGTCTAGTAACTCAGTCTGTTTCTGAAGTTTCTGAAGTGAGTCTAGGTTGTGGCCACCAGCAGGAGCACTGGCTGCAGTTTGGAAGGGGAAGGGGAAGCAGGGTTTTCCATAGGATAGTCAGAGCTCTGGCCTCCTGAACACATGGGTTTTGTTTGGTTGCATGTGGTAACCCTAACTGGGGAGTGAAATTGGAGAGGAGGTTAGCCTTTAACCTTGCTTGATGTCTCACTGACCTGTTGTCATCCTATTTGTTTTATTTTTTTTGTCTGTCTGGTGATCATTGACATAAGATGCGCTCATCTGCTCACACACAACAAGCCATTTCCTGGCAGTGGTTTACTGACTCATTTTGTGAAGCAGACATGTAAACTTTATGGGTTTGGGACAGTCTTGCTTAACTGTAGTCGGAGGTAGCTTTGGTTTTACACCCCCTTCCCGTCCCTGGTGTGTTGAAGAAAAGAATATTTAGGTGTGTCTCAGTTGTCTGTAAAATCAAACAGATAACCCAGGTTAATCAGAATGAAATTGGTTATGTTTGTATATCCATTTTACTTTTCCAAAATTACTTAGCTGTAGTGGAAATGCAGCTCAAAACTCAGATGTAGAATGAGCCAGTTATATTTCAGTTGTGACAAAAGATCAGACTTAGTCTCTGGGTTCTTTAGAGCAAGTTCTTCTTAAATTGGCTTTTAATGAGACCAACATCCATTTAAAGTTATGATATGTGTCACATGCTAACACTTTTTTATTTTCATGACAGATGGGGGTTTTTTTTTAACATCACTCTTGCCAGTGAGGAGATGAAAGTTCTAAAGATATCCCCATATAGTATCCTAAACAAATGCTTTCACTTCTGCACAGATGCAGCTCAGGTAGAATTGCAAGACTATTCTCTGCTTTAGCTTTGGGCATATATGTTTATGGATTTGTTCCCTAATTTATAGACAGCCTTATACTGCCTCTCTGAAGCATTATTAGTGTAAATAACAATTAGCAGGATTCTTTTTATTGAGATTTTTTTTTCTAGTTTGATAAAAGGCAGTCTGCATTCTTTTACTTCCTGAATATTCTCAGTCAGAAAAAAATCTAGAACTGGTCTTTGGGGTTGATGCAGTGTCTTTGATTTACTTTGGACATCTATGGGCATCTAATTTTCCAAGTCACTTCAAAATGCAGTCTTGTCAGCCTAAGACAGTCTGCTGGAAAGTGGAATTTATCACCTTGCAGAATTAGTCACATATCCCTGTGAAGCATGAGGAAGGAGTTTATTGCAGTGTTGTACTTCTTTTCTTTGCATCACCTCAAATATTTTTGCAATACCTGCATACATGGAGAAACTCAAGATAATTCTGAGTTTCAGTTGCCTGATCTCAGTAAAATATTGAGATTGACATCTGTATTTTGAAGTGTTGTATTTTATCTCTATCCAAAGACTCCTTTGAGAAAAATCTGTAAATTATGCTAAATGTAACATTGAGTAAGCATAGCCCTATAAGTGAAGGGTGGGAGCGGGAATAAAAGTAAGTTATTTTAGGGACCCATCACTTTTTTCTTTCTTGTTTTTTTTTCCTCCTTTCTTTGTCATAGTTAGTCTATAGTTATTATTTTACTTACTTGATGTCTATTTACCCTTGTTCTCTTTTTTTTTTTTAGGATCTTTATGCCAAAGCTATGCCCAAGATAGAAAAAGCTGTTGAGCGTGGTAGAGGTAAATCAGCTTAGTTTTCTTAACTGGCAGTTTAAAATGCAGGACTGTACTATATCTTCAGTTTAAAGGGAATTCCATTAAGCATCATTGTATGTATAATTTCTAATGCATTTTAAGACTACTTTATTTCCACTGTGTATCTGTTTGAATTTCTTTTGTGGGTCATATATGGCACTACATTTCTAAACAATTAAAATCCGAGACCAGCATTTATGTTTATCAATGCCACTAAAAATTAGTTATGCAGGACGAGAAGGGGGAAAACCCTTTAAAAAGTTTTAAAAACAGTTTTTCCCAGCCAGCAGTATGTACTTGACGCAGCTTAGTAGCTGAAACCTCTTGTAAAGTTTATTACTTGTTGCAGGCATTTGGTCTTTTGTTTGTAATGTTTGGCTGTTTCATTTTGGTTTGCTTCTGTGGGTCTCCTAAGAATTTTGAATTAATCCAAAATAATTTTAATTTGTTTTTATTTTTGTGAGCGTCGTTTCCTGGGGCTTACCAGGACTGAGCATGGATTCTGTGTAGAGCTCATTTCAAATACTGCACCTGTTTTTTTTTAAACTTAGTGGTTTCAGTCTTTTGAACTTGTTAGCATTTCTACTTAAAGATTTTCCAGTTTTCCATTCCCCCACCAGACTCCCATCTTAGAGTGCCCTTTGTTTTTGCTGTGTCTTTCCATTGTTCTGTGATTTGTTTTTTGTACAGTATTTTACTGAAACTAATTCTTTTTAACGTGTAACTGTAAAATTCCATTTTGCAAAGGTTTTTTTTGCTAATTTGAGAAAGATATGATTGAGATGCAAAAGAGCAGAACAAAACAGATGGCCCAGGAGTAAAGGCAAAGCTCCTATGAAAATTGATGAATACAATACAATATTCAGTTTCATTCATGTGTCACTACAGAAGATCTCAAAGGCTTTGAATTTTTTGCCAGCATATCTAAAATGCACATGATAGTTAAATGTGTTTTGATAACTCTTTGTGTTTTGTAACAATTACCAGCGTGTATTGATGATTCCTTATCACAAAAACACTTTCACATTACATTAAAGCACATGTTTCTGGCTTTTTTTCAGAGGGCTATGAATTTCTCCAAAAACCCCCTACTGGATTTTATCCAAGACTTGGTGTGATAAGTTTTGCTGGAATTATTGGATTGTTTCTTGCTAGAGGTAAGTGGGAACCGTTTGAGCTGGTTATGTTATGATTTTGGATAAGTAATTTTTTTGTGGGTTTTAGGGTACTAATTTTTAATTGTGACAAGGAGATATGAATTAACTGTACAAGCGTGTTTCTACACTGTTCCTCCAGTTATAAAGAAACGTCATGGAAAAGGTGTTTAATAAGCAACAATTACTGTTTTATCATTGCTGTATTGGTTACTAAAATCTAGTCTTCCATATTTCCCAGTAGTATCTTAGTATAACAGAAATGGCAAAGGACTGGTTTGGTATCTTCTAGCCAAAAAATATTTTTAATTATTGAAGGTCTTGATCACTTATGTTACTGTAGAAAACAATAGAGGAATGAATTATGGGAAAATACAGACGTTCCTGAACTATGATATGTGTCCAACTAGGTGTATATTCGAGTTTTTTCAAAGTGTTGTGTGTCCACGTGCAGAGCTGCTGCGGATGGGGATTCACCAAATAGACTGGTGAACTCTGGGTGTACTATAAATACCTGCACATTTTGCACTACAGAAAAATGATACAGTTAATTTCATCACGGTTACTGAAGAAATGTTCATGCTTTCATAAAAAGAAGCATTAGTCTAAGAAATGTTAAGTATGAAGAAGTATTTTGTGCTTTCACTGAGATATTCTTAATGCAGTGAAATGTAGGTAACAGAACTTTAAAGCTATAGAATTTAAATACCAGTGAATACGTGGTTTGGACAAAAATAAACCTTTGTGGGGCGTGAATGTGTTGAACTGGAGGTGTGTGCTTGGCTGTATAAAAATTAGAAGTGCAACTCAAAACATTTAATTTTCCAGTGAAGCTGGTGAAAGCAGTACTTCACTTTTTTTCCTAGTGTATTCTTTTTTTAAGGAAGTCAAGGTAACTTCCCTGTTTAAAGTTCTTTCTCTTCAAATTCCCGTTTCTCAAATAGCGTGATCATGAATGAGATCGGCTTCCATCATTTATGTGAGGGGAGAGGGGAAAGTGCAGTCTTGGCACTGGAATTGAAAGATTAGAGGATCCTAAGTTTAATGAAAATGAAAATACCTCATACTAAAAATGTTAAATTTGTGTATCTTTTAGGATGATATCCATAATTTTAAAACTTTTTTTTTTCTGGTAATAGTTTAAAATATTACTCTTATTTCCAAAAAGTATTCAAACCATAGAAGGAAGTGCCCTTTAATTTTGATGCCACCAAAAGTCCTCTTTATTTTATTCCTCCATCCCTTGATCTTTGTGGAGAAATTGCCCTCTTGGAAGGTACAGATGAAATCCTCCAGGTCTAATCATAACACTTGAATATGCACAGCTGCTCACTCAGTAGAGAATATGGTATTCAAAGTTTAATCATGCGAATATTGTGCAGTCATCTAGCTTGGTTTAAAATGCCATTAGACATAATTAGTTTTAACTCCTGTTGCAGATGGAGTGATGCACTTCACTTGTAAGAATGCAGCAGCAATGTGTTTATTGATAAAAAGCAATGATTTGAAAGGATTTGGTGGCAAGGTACACTTGATCAGTTACTGCATAGAGGACAGGGTCAGACAGACATGTCTGGGGAGGATCCTCCTCTTGAGTCATAGGTTTCAGAGGCAGCCTCCTTCCTTTCTAGACGCCTACTCAGAGGAGCTAGGTATGTCCAGTCCTAGTCCCAGACTTGGTCAGCAGTTTATGTCCAAAGGATTTTATGTGCACAATCAATCTAAGATATGATCTTAGGGAAGCTTACAAAGTTTTGCAAACTATTGGGGGGCCCCTACTGATCAGATTATGTTTCTTGAAAAACTGGTAGGATGGAAGAGAAAATAGACTAAAATGCACTTAAGAAAATAGTTTATAAATTAAATGTTACGGCCCTTCAGCTGACTTGGTCAACATATACTCTAACAATGATTTGTGGTTTTTGATTGTTTGTTACAAAACAGGCTCAAAAATAAAGAAGTTGGTGTATCCTGCAGCTCTCATGGGTATCAGTACCTCCATGTATTACCCTCAGCAAGCAGTTGCTATTGCAAAGGTCAGTAATGATACCTTTCTTTGGAGAAGTATGTTTTACTTTGATTGTTGCCACCTAGCTTCAGATTAACTGGTCATGCATGTTTAAAAGCCGTGTCAGTGGTAATTAACAAAATTATGGTTATTTTGTCAAAGCAGATGCAGTCTGGGCTGGAAGATAATCAGACATGTTCCTTTTAGTGACATTTTTTTCTCCTCAGTTAGAGAAACGTAATTTCCTTTCAAAATCTCTAACCTCATGTAACACTAAATTAACATAAGTATGCTGAGTGCAGTTTGTGTGTTCGCTTGCAATACTAAGGAAACATGAAATATCCTGTGAGCAAATGAAAAGAATGTTTGAAAGAAAGAAAAAGAGTTTCTGTAGACGAGTCATCATAACATTTTGAGATAAATGTTATTGACATTTTCTGCTTTTTTGTGGTTGGGGCTTAAAAAAGATAGCCTGCTATTTGGAATGGGTTAAGAATTCTGCTTACTGGATGCCTTTCCCTATTTATGGATTTGTTGTTTCAGGCACACAAGAAACATGTTTACTTGCAGTTGCTTAAATGAGTTTCCTGTGAGAGAAAGAACTGAAGAGACCACAGAATTGCTTACAGTCCTTACTGATGTTAGATCATGTGCCTTGCTGTCCACACTTAGTGGTACTGGCAGATTCATCAGTTCTCCACCACACTGTGTTTCAAATCCAGCTTTTAACCACTCACAGTGCACATACTTGCATCTTTCAGAAATTCGTTATATTTCAGCCTTTGGTAAATTTGCTATCTAGTTACTGGCCCCTTGTGAATAACCCTGAGATGTCAGAATGGTAATGTGATATTCTCAAGAACACATGATGTTCTTTGAAAACTGAAGGGTCATTGACTTAGGGAGAGTCAAAACTGCTGAGTTTGAACTCTGCCAGCATGGTGGCACTCTGATCTTTGATGGAATCTTTTTTTACTGTTTCCAGGATTCAGATGCTCTAAATACAGATAATTCTGTTGACTTATTCTCAGAGAGTGAAAATTATGCAAGTGGCAGGAAAAAAACCCATCAAAATTTAAGAAGCTTAGACATTTCTGTTGGAAACTCTCTATTGAAATTCTGCTTGCCTTCTGAACAGTGAAGTGGGAAGTGATTGAATGCTGTTCAAACTGATGTTACTGTTTTTAAAGAAGCTCAGTTCAGGCTTAGCTATGGATTTGGTGCTAACAGCTTCACAATACTTAGTTTGTTTTATGAGAACTTTGAAGTGCATGATTGCTCTTTGATTAATTCACAGTTCTTAGTTTGACTGTAATGAAAAATCTGATGGGAGATTGGAATGGGTTTAGCTTTGTTGACTTGGTCAGGACAGTAGACGTATGAATTTGTAAACTTCTGTGGGGAGAGTAATATCCTAGATACTGTTTTGGTTCCTCTAATCTGTCTTGTGCTTTTCTTTTCTTAAAAAAGCAAAGTTTTAAGCATATCCTATCTTACCATCCATAATTTTTAGGCTTTAATCTGAAATTTGAAACACTTTCCTATCTATTAATTATTTTTAAATGTTTCATAAGCTTTTCAAAAAATGTCTAATAAATAATCACAAATTCTAACAAATCACAAATTTGTAAGGGATTTATTTCCTCACTGCCAGTATTACTATGCTTTTAATAACTTTGAACAAAAGGTCAGACTGTATATGCGGTAAGGGAACTGAATTTAATACTAAAGCTTATTTTATTCTGGTGGAACCCTACTTAGTGTTTTGAAATGGTATTGCTTTCCAGCTAATCATAATATACTCAAAATACTTTGTATTTACTGTGGCTTATCTTCCATTTGGAAAGAACTTTCCATTATGCAGTTATTTAAATCACTCTATCATTACAATTAAATTTTGTCCTTTGTTATTAGAACCTTTCAAATTTACCGAAGTACTGTGTGTTATGTTTTCATTCTTGAAAGAAAAAAAAGCTTCCCAGTATGCCAGTTTTGTTCCTTTGACAGTGAACCACATTATTTCTATGTCTTTTGAGCCTATACCTTGTCCCTTGCTCGGTTCAGTGTGTAAGGCATGAAGAGCTGTGCTGGCATAGCTGAGAGCAGGACATGACTCCAGGAGCTGGGGGTTGCAAAGCAGGAGTCGGGGTCGCTTGATCCACGTTCGCTGCCGGATGCTCGTGAGCTGACACTTTGACTACTTTGTTAAAAGTGTACACATAGAAAAACCAGTGGTTTTTCTCAGTTTAGTTTCTCAGCATGAAACATAGATAAAGAATTGCTATTTAAAATTCTGAATGTGTGTAACTCTGTGTAACATCCAGTATAGCCAATAGTGCACACTCATGGTGCTGTGTGGCACATTAGGCCTTGGAGACCACGGGGGCTACCCCAGTAGTGCCCAGTGTTGGTGGCCCATGGTCACCTCAAACTTGCAGAATCCCTGTTGAGAACCACTCAATCTGACTTCGGAACTTGTTTGTTCAAACTTTAGCGTACAAACCTGCTTACAGTGCTGCATTCAACAGCAATGGGTTTTTAGCGTGTTGACCTTGTAGCTTGCACTTCCAGTCTGCCTAGAACTGTATTTTTCGGCTGTGAAAGTGTCTGTGGGTCCTGGCTCTTGGGTGATTTATGCGCTGGTGAAACATTGGTTGGCTTTGGCAGACTAAACTGTCTAGGTTGCTGTACCTTGTGATGTAGCTACTTAATCCAGCAACATGAATGACCAGTTTCTCATTTAATGCAATTCATAAATCACTTGGTCATATGACTCTTATAATAAGAATATTTTTAAGTTTGTACTGTTAGGCATTTAGTGTGGTTTTAAATATTTAAATGGAGTATTTTTAAGCAGAAAAAGAATTTCCTTAAGGACAGTTGCTTTTTCTCACTTTATGTTAATAGCTGTGTCTTCAGTAATATTGCAGACAAAATGAGCACTTGGTTTATTGTTATCAGTCCTGGTAGGTTTGTACTGTTTGCACAAGGGACCACCATGTTTTCAGATGAGCCATCTTGTTTGTTGAAGTGCTAGAGAATGAACACTTCTGATACCGAAAAACAAAATAACTGTCTATACCTGTAATATTTAAATTGGGCACTTTTGGAGATTTAACTCATTCCCTTGATGTGCTTTTTTCTGATGACCCTTATCACTTTCAGCTACGGAGAAAACTGAGTGCATACAATGGACTTGTTTAAACCAAAGTAATTGGTCAGCTATGTATTTAAGACAGCCCACATTTTGGATTTAGTTTTGACTTGGAAGTGTAGTTGCTGATTTGGGTTTGTTTTCTTTTAATTCTAGTTATTCAATAGCCTCTTTTGTAAGGTAACAAGCACATGGTATCTGCCCAGAAGCACATCCTTGTACCATTGTGTAGTAACTGGTGTAATCAGTCTTGCTGATTACAGATCAGACAAACAAGGGGAAGTTACTCTTCACACCATGTGTACCCAGCAGTAGAGCCACTTGGCACAGAGATGCTGAAAATTTGCCCTTGCCCTTGAACTCCATGCAAAAAGTTCATAGCAGGGAAATTCCTTGGGCCTCTTTGCACGCATAAAAATCACCTTTGGCTCAGGAAATCTCTGAACAGTAAATTGATGGAGACTGGAAGAAAGTTAAAAACGTAGTTCAGAAATTTTTTCAGAAACATCAGAAAACTGCTTCAGAAACATTTACGCTTGCCCTGTTCTCAGAGTTTGTGTTTTGTGGCTTTGGCTGCTGTAAAAATAGGGAAATACCTTAGTTCTTGATTTCATAAGTTTTGTTTGTTTGTTTGTTTAACAGCTGTTTAGTCGGACAAATTGTTCTTTTTGCTATTCTTCATACAGAAACAGATAGTGATATGAAAGTCAGTATAGACCTGAGCTTGGCTGTAAAAACCTAACACTCTTTAGTTTTAATGGGTGCTATGAATATTACAATTCCTTATTACATAAGGGACAAGGGATACTGTTTTATTAGACTTAGGGCCTTTTCCTGGCATAAAATAGCTGTTGATGTAATATAGCAAATAGAGTCTTTCCTAGCTGTGTTTTGTTTTGGGAGTTGACAGCTGGTTATTCATTACATTCATCTATCAGCAAGTTCTAGAAAACAAATAAGAAAAATCTAAAATTGCAAAATAGTGACAACCCTAAGTAGGGTCTTTGAAATGGGTATGGTCTAATTAAGAAATACTTTGCATGGGTTAATTATGTTGAATGTCAAATACTAAGAAAACCAGGATTGTTTCTGTGAAGCATCATTCTGTTCCTGTTTGTACAGATGTATATTCAGGTGGTCTTCAGACAGTTTTTTAGCATGTTATTTTTTCTTATTTCTCACATGACATTATTTTCCAAAATGTTTATTAATGCTGTACATCGTGAGCTTGAACAGGATGAGTTTAATATCTTGTGTTTTGAGACTTTTTCCACTTAAATAAGAAGCAAGGTAATATTCCCCAGATTATTAAGTTTATGCTTTCTAAAAACTTTTGTTTCAAAGGTTGCTGGTACACAGCTGTATGACTGGAGTCTTCAAGGATATATTGCTGTAGAAGCTCTTTGGAAGGATAATCCTAAGAAGAAGAAATCAGGGGAAAAAGGTGATAAGGTAAGAAGTCTGAGGAACTTGATTTCTCCATTTACTGCTGCCTTTTCAGACAAAAAATTTATGAACAACAGTGGTTTTGTTCCACTGTGACTTGGCCTTTATTTCTGAAGAGAAGTTTTTCATTCTCTCTTTCTCAGCTTTGGAAAAACATTAGGCTTACTTCAAGTTAAACTTTCAGAAATGCTGTTTGGAAGTTTCCTTACCTGATACAGACAAACAGAGTTTTAGGAAATATATGTGGATGGCTTAGTGAAGCATAGTGTGAGAGACTGGAGAACTGAGCAAGCTGATTAAATGTGTGGCAGGGAAAACCTGGAAAGTAAGGTTTTTAGGTGTTATTTTCACTGCTGCTTAAAGGAATAAAAGTTCAAGTGTGTAATGTAAAGCTTCTGTGGTTTTAAATTCAGTTCTAAACTCACTGTGACTAGGAGAGAGGTGTTCTGGAGACAAAATTGCACTTGGATAGACTCCAGGGATAGGACCAAGTTCCATTGGTAGGGCTGGATGTAGGACTAGTTCCAAACAAGCTGGGCTGGGAAAATGTTCATGTCCTGGCAGTTGCTGAGTCTTCTGAGAGTGAAGACTTTCATCAGTGGATACTCATCCTGTATTGGCTCAAGGCACTTCAGTACATGAACTTGAATAAAAAAAGGTTAGTTAATCATTCTCTATCTTTCCTAAAATCTAGGATATCAAAAAGAAACTCAAAAATAGAGGCAATGTTAAAATATTTCAGAAAGACAAACTGGCAGCATTAATAAAAAAATCTGAAAATTTTCTTTTATTGGGTCCCAAGCTTTCAAGAGGGAACACATGGTTGGTATTGGAAGGCAAAAACTTTTGACACTTTCATCTTACTATAAGGCTTATTCAAGCACTTGCTACCTCAGCAGAAAAACAAACAGCATGCAGAATTGCAGAGACCACTAAATAAACACACTTGTTTCTGTTCCTCCTTGCAGAATCTTTAAATCCCCTTAGTTGCCAAAAAGTTACTTGCACGAAGGAACAAAATGCCCATTGATGGGTGTTCTCCAAAAGTTCATCTCATTGTTCAGATACTGTCAGTGTGAACTGTTGCTGTTTAACTTCATGGATTAGACAAGGTACAAAAGCCCTGTGACTCAAATGAAGAAACAGTACTTGACCACTTGATGAAACTGCTTGCATTTCCCAAGTTTACGAATCTCTTAGCACTGAGGCAAACAGCCTTCCCAGTGCTTTGTCCTGTGAAGTTCCTAAAGAGATGGTCTTGTCTCCTGCTGTGCAGAGAAGCTGAAGAGCAGCTGTAAAAAGTCACATGCTTTTGTCTAGAATGGAGACTGAGAAGTGATTCTAATGGTGGAAGTTTGCTCTGAAGCTTCCTTTGGACTGTGTTGGTGAAACCGTACAAAATGCACAGTTGAGAATCTGGGTGGGTAGAGATGGGTTTGTTTTAGGTTTGTTTCATATGGAAATAATAATACGGATTGTTAGTGCCACCAAATCAGTATCAACTTTTCAAGCAGAAGAAGTTATGTTTAAGTTCCATTTTTTGTTGGAGGCTTTTACTCATACAGAAGTGTGAGGGAAGAAAATGCATTTAACTATAATGTACTAAAATTGGCAAAGCATTCTAGGATAGATTCTGTGACGTCTGTCTTAATTTGACAGCCTTGTGAAAGAATGTGGTTGCTTTTGTATACGTATTTCTTATTGTTGTTCTAGGCAGCTAGAATCCTGAACTAGTGAAGACAGGCCTAAATGTTACTCGAGTTGTTGTTGCAGCAGATGTAATCCATTTCATGAAACTATGCCAGAGCCAAAGATGTTATTTTTGTTTTTGTGACATTTACTCCAGCATTTTCCTGTTGCTACACAAAGGATTCTTGCAAAGAGTCAAGCAGTATATGGGTGTCTCTTCTTGGCTTACTGTTAATTTGTTACGTTGCTCATAATTTGTTTGATAGTCATAGGTACCACAGCTGTGCATAACTTCATGTTTGTGCAGCAATGTGTCATTAAATAAATGTGGTATGTTAATTTTCTGAAGGTTTTATGAAACAAAAACCTGTGCCAGATTGAGGTCATATCAACTGAATTCTGAGTTCTGCCAAGAAAGATGAATTCTGGGACCTTCTGTGCCTACATTTCAAAACACTGTGGCTGCAGCCCCTCCATACGGCAAGTCAATCAGATAAATGTTTTTAATATGCTGTTGAAGGATGCAGCTCTTCAGGACGTCAGGATAAAATCCCTCTGCTAAAACTGAAGCACATAGAAAAGCAATTTCTTTCTCTTAGTTCTCACTCTGTCTTGTCTCTATACCATTCAAAGACTTTTGCTGTATTTTTAACAATTTTGGATTCTCTCTCTTTCAGCAACACTGGATTGGGCACCGCTTGTTTTTAGTGAAGTGGCCAAATTGTGTAAAACCACAACAGCATTACAGCTGTAAATACACCCTTCTTTCAGCCCTTGTTCCTTTCTTCTTGTCTTTGCTCTTTCCCCCTTTGGCCCAACTAGTAATAAGATTTCACAGAAAACTAATTTCCCTCTCAGCTTCAGAGACTGAGAGAAACTTTTATGACATATTGTTTGGTTTTCATTCCTGTCTGGTATGCTGATGGATGCCACCAGTGACTTAGCAATACCAATATATGATACATACAAATTTTAAACCCATATGTTTTTATTACACATGTAAAATATATAAATATATTTATATAAAAATATATTTAAGATCTATTTCTCTGGCAATCTCAGGGTATTTTATTAAGTGCTAGCTGGTTACAGAATGTCTCCAGGTGCAAAGAGGGCTCAGCTTTGGCTGGTTTCCTGTACTTGCTCAGAACAAGTGTCAAGGAAATTGTGGCCCAGAACCTTCCTCACCTCAAAGCTCTGTTGAAAATTATGGTGTCAGTGTTTTGACTGTGGAGCCTCACCATCAGCATCAAAGATTGTGACCATAACAAACCTTAAATTGTGTTTTAAGAGAGTTTTTAAGTCACATGTATTTTGGTCACCTTTTAAAACACAACATCAGCAGCAGAGAGAGCTTCTTTCTACAGAAAATGCTTGTCAGGCTTGGCTTTGGTAGGTGCTGAATAGGCAGGCAGAAGTTTGGTCATCTCAACTAAAAGGTAAACATCTACTTCTAGCAGCAAATGCTGTTTCCTGTCACATGCCCTCCTTTATTGTTTGGTAGTAAGAACAAAAACAGTATGAAACTTGTAAGGAATATTACTTCTTTTGGAATGGATCCTTAGTCTGGGCAGTGGGGAATTTAGATGTGGTAGAAGTGGGATGAACAGAAAGAATGTACTCTGCAAAAAGTTGATCTCTCGAAGGGCAGGTTACAGCAACATTTTTGAAAGTACTTAATGTTTTTGTGAGAATTAAGTTCACGGTCAACTTAAATAAAAGAAGAAGAAGTTACTGATTGACTGGGGGGGGATGAATAAGGTAAGGCAGTGATGTTCTCTTTATTCCAAGCAATACATTGCAAACAAAAGAGGACAGAAGGTAAATTATTAATCTGTGAACCCAGTTGAGCCTTTGTTTTTCTTTTGCATCTGCTTTTTTTTTTTTTTTCTGGTGGCTACACTTTCCCTTTCAAGAGTTTCCATAAGCATAAAAAATACATACCTGTCTTATGTACTTTTGAAGTTATAATTTCTAAGATTAGTGTAAAAGGGTCTGGTCATCTGCAAGACTTCTGAAGTTGCAACAGAAACGTCTGCACCTGGCTTAGCTGTGGTGTCAGGGAAAGAGGCACCACACATTTGAGGGTTTGACAGATAGTTTGCTTTGGGGTGTTTTTCTTTGTATGGAAGAAAAATTTTCAGGGTAATCATAGTGGGTTTTTTTAACAAAATTTGTTGTTTAAAGTTTAGGTCTCAATGTATCTCTGTTAGATACTGTGTGAGCTATGTTGGGATGTTTTTTAATCAGTCATGTACTGAAAGGGTACAGTCCCCTTGGTTCCAGTGTTATTTTTAGTTTCAAATAATGACGGGGTTTTTTTTAAAAAGGATCCCAAGGAATCCCAATGTATTGAACATTTTATAATGAGTGTATTATTTCTTATCAGTCACCTTTCACTTGAAACAGTCAGAAACACAAGAATGCAAAATATTTCCTCTTCTGCTGTGGGATAGAGCTCTGATGTGTGAACTCCTCTGGCCACCCAGATTTGTTATGGAGTGGTTGTGTTGAGCCAGAAAGTAGAAAGACTGTCTTGAATATGTGCCTGCTTCTGATTATGAGAGGGTACCCTGGCACAAAGGAAGTCTGTCTTCTGAGTCATTGATCTAAACAGATTTTTTCGCTTCTGACCTGGTTTTGGGTGTGCTAGAGGACTTTGGCACTTTTTTGTTAAATTATGTGTTTGTGCCACAGGAAGTCCTTTTCTGGCTAAATCACATTACTGCTTGAGCTGTCTCACTTAGGCTCACTATTTACACAGTGGGTATATACAGTGGATGGAGTTAAAAACTTCTTAATTGCTAATTGAGCAAATTACTTTGTGTGAGGAATGATAGTCTGTTAGTGGATTGGCTTGAATTAAATAACTCAGGCTTAATAGTTTTACTGAAGGCAAGCCCTGTGATGAGATCTCCTGAGCTCATAGAAATAAAGGAATTTAGCAAGACCCCTGTTCTCTTGTATATGTGTGTATCTTGCTTTAGACTATTTCCCTCTTTCAGGACATGAAAAAAAAAGAAAAAGCTTACCTAGACAATAATTGCTTTTTACAAGTTAAAACAAGAAACTGGAAAAACACAAACTTCTCTGTGAGGATCTTATTTTTAGTTCATTTGTTCAGGATTGAGTAAACTCTGAGATGAGGCATTGTTAGTCAGATTATTCATTGTAAATTATAGTAAAATGTCTAACTTAAAAGTTCCTGTACAGGCAAATTAGAGTAGATTGAAATGGGTGTGGCTTGTGGATGTGATTTCCTCTACTATGAAATATCCAGGGTAGTGATCAAAACAAAATGGGTTTTTGAAAGAAAGAATTACCTTTTAAAAGTCTTGCTAGGCATTTTTTGAATAACACATTTAAGAAATACCTTAATAATTGAATCTTGATATATTGAGTCCATATCTCCAGTAGAGGCATATGCAGGATCACACAGACTTGGTGCCTTATTGTCTTTAATGGGTAATATATAAATTTGACCCATTCTTTGAAACATTTTCCAGACGCTTCTAGCTTCTTTTGCTACATTTTCCATCACATTTAGCGTTATAAAATCACAGAATGGTTTGGGATGGCAGGGATCTTAAAGATAATCTAGTTCCAACCCCTTGCAAGAACAGCTTCCCCTAGACCAGGTGGCTCAGAGCCATCCTGCTCTTGAACACTTCCAGGCATGAGACATCAACAACTTCTCTGGACAACCTGTGCCAGTTCCTCACCACCTTCACAGCAACGAATTTCTTCGCAATATCTAAGCTAAACCTGCCCTCTTCCAGTTTGAAGCCATTCCCACTTGTCCTGTTGCTACAGGCCCTTCTGAAAAGTCCCTCTCCTGCTCCCTTGTAACCCCCTTTTTTAGGTACTGGAAAGCTGCTAGAAGTTTTCCCAAAGCCTACTCTTTTCCAGGCTGAACAATCCCAACTCTCTCAGCCTGTCTTTGTAGAAGAGGTGCTTCAGCCCTCTGATCATCTCCCTGGCCTCCTCTGACTTGCACCAACAAGTCCATATCCTCCTTCTGTCACAGGCCCCAGAGCTGGACACAGCACACCTGGTGGGTCTTCCAAGAGCAAAGCAGACCTGCTGCCCACGCTGCTTTTGAAGCAGCCCAGGATGGGGTTGGTTTCTGGGCTGCAAGGGCACATTGCTGGCTTATGTTGAGCTTTTCATCAACCAGCAACCCCAAGTCCTTCCCCCCAGGGCTCTTCTCAATCCCTTCTCTGCCCAGCCTGTGTTTGTGCTTGGGATTGTCCTGACCCAGGTGCAGCACCTTGCACTTGGCCTTGCTGAACTTCATGAGGTTCGCATGGGCCCACCTCTCATGCCCGTGACGATCCCTCTGGATGACATTCCTCCCTGCAGCATGTTGACTGCACCTCACACCTTGGTGTTGTTGGCAGACTTGCTGAGGGTGCCCTCGATCCCACTGTCCTTGCTGGTGACAGAGATGTCAGCATTGGTGCCAGCACTGACCCCTAAGGAACACCACTCATCATGGATCTCAGACATCAGACTATTGACTGCGACTCTGAGTGTGACCATCTGTCTGGTTCCTTATCTGCCACGTGCTCCATCCATCAAACCAATGTCTCTCCACTTTAGAGACAAGCATGTCCTGCTGGACAGTGTCAACTGCTTTGCACAGGTCATAGATGATATCAGTCACTCTTCCCTTGTCCACCACTGTTGTAACCCTGTTGTTAAAGGCCACCAAATTTGTCAGGCACACTTGACCATTAGTGAAGCCATGTTGGCTGTCACCAATCATCTCTCTATTTAAGTCAGGTTGGTAAAAATAGCCTTCTAGAATAAAGAGGAAATGCTGTTTAATTTCCATGTGTAGAATTTCAGAACAATTGAGGGTGGGTGCCACCTCTGATTATTTCACTCAACCCCCTGTTCAAAGCAGAGACAGTTTCAAAATCAGATTTGGTGGTTCAGGCCTTATGTAGTCATGTGCTGAATATTTCCAGGGGTGGAGATTTAGAAAGTTCTCTGGAAAACCTGCTCCAGTGATTAGTGGTGTGATACATTTATAATTTTTTGCCCTTTGAGCTAAGAGAAATTTGTTGTGCTCCTCTGTCCTTTTATCCCTGTCCTTTGGATGTGAACCTCTGAGAACAGCTTGGCTCTTCCAAATATGTAAATGCCCATTAAGAAATTGTGGATAGGAATTAGGTTCCCCCTTTGTCTGGTCCTCACAAGTCTGAACAGATCCTCATCTCAGCTTGTCCTTGTATGTGCTTCTGTCCTCAAGCCATGTGCACGGCCCTTTAAGTATTTTTTAATGGATATCTATTTAAAGCTGTAATCAAATGCATGTTTGTTATAGCATCTTGGCAAATAGATAGAGCAGACCCTGTAACAAGCTACTCTTCATTCTTTGATTTCTGTCATTTATGTTGGGGAAAGTGTGAGAACACCCTCTAAAAGGATATGTGCTAAAAGAGGCCTATTGTATAAATCCACACAGAATTCAGAGAATGCAAAATAGCAGCTACTCTGTGGGTATTCATTCTGTGTTATTAATATGGGCAAAATGATTCAGTTAAAGCACTTCTGTTGAAAATACTTGTTCTTTCAAATCCTTTAATTGTTTGGCTAACTACAGGAAGACAAAAATCTAGAAAGTGTTGGGTAGAAGATCATACTTGAGTGTATTATACTGAATTAGTCTCATGAACCACTTGATTTTGTGAGATATTTTTGTTTCAGCTTTTGAAGAGGGTTTCTGTTCTGGTAAAAAACATTAATCATGGATTGCCTCAATTGAAATGTTGTGCACATTTGTTCTTCCTCAAGGGTGATGCAGTGGGTGACAAGCCCCTGGAAGTCCATGCTGCTTCAAATAAAGAGCAAACCCAGAAGTAGAATGCTACATCACCAAGCATCAAACAGGTAAGGGATAAAGACTGGCAATAGCTTGTGGCTAAGCAGCAGAGTAACTTGGAAAAGCTGAACAGTTTCAAGTTTGACTTGTAGTTTTCTTCATAATTATTAGGAGAGTGCAGACAGATAATTTTATTTGTCCTAAAAATTGTCAAGAATATATGTGCTCCCTAACACTATTTAAGAAATCTAAATTCTTCATCTTTAGAGCATAAGAAGTAAATATATGTCTGCTTGAAGGGTTCTGAATTAATTGAGGAAAGCCTTGTGATTGTGGTGTTGGTTGGTTTTGGCCTCTTACTTTCTTTTTCGTCTTCCCATTTCTGCCTCCCATACCAAAAACCTCTTTGCCTTCTTTGTCATGCTTGTACAAGTATTAGGGTGGGGAAAGAAACCTCTTCCCTGCTGGTAAGTTTTCTCTAAAGATTTGTGAGTGCCAGGGTACAGCACTGCATTACAGCCTGTAGAAGTTCATGATGTGCCTGACCTTTCATGTTAATGCAGCTCCCAAGTGAGTCCTGTTGGGAACAAAAGATGGAGGAAATGAAGGCAGCATTTTCCAGGCTCTCCAAGGCAGAAACTGGAGTTGAGATACCACTTCTGGCTTGGCCTCAGGGCTGTGTTCTGAACTCAAGCAAGTCCTATGGTTACAGTTTCTAGAAAAGCAAAACAAAAACATCCTCTTGACTTTTTTATGATGGTTTGGTTTCATAGGATAAAAATTGCTCTGTATTTGAGGCTTAATACAAATAATTATAATGTCATTTAGCGCAAAATGTCAGATGTCTGCTCTGTTATCAGTTGGTAAAGAATGTCTCTTCTGAACAAGTTTTCTGCTTCCTTCTCTTTGCCCTGTATTATTTTTGCATCATGTTAAAAACTTACTTTTCATCAAAAAGTGATCCTGGTGTTACAGGGACTCCTCATCATTTTTGTATGCAGTATTCCATTTACCAGATTTTTTTTCCCATACTGCCAACTGTGTAAATAGAGTCCAGATCTGGTAAACAGCATCAATTTTTTTTTTCCATGCATCAGCATCAGTCACATATATTTGCAGATGTGGTGGAATGCACCCATCTGCTGAGCAGCAGCATTCCACTGTTACATGGGCAGCTTTAAAAAAACCTAGTTTTTAATTGCTATTGCTAATTCTCACAGCAGCTATGTGAGTTTGTTGACTGGCTGATTTACTGAGAACCTTAGCTTTCCCTTTAGAGCTATGAATATAAAGTCTTTAAGAATACATATTTTCCAAGTAGTTTGTAAGATAATCATGTAAAATAAAAACTAAAACAATAATAGGAGGATTTAAAAATATTTTTTGGTATAAAGAATCCCAAGAGAATTGAGAGGAAGAAATGCCTCTCTGAAATTCACTGAAATATTGTTGTGCTTATTGTCAACTAGGACAGAGCTACTAAATGATGAAAAACCAAGAAAAACTGAACTTTTGTTTGTGACACTGCACAAATATCAAGGTTCATTACAAACAGAAATCCATAAATAGGTTTTATTTTCTTTCAGAATTTCTTGCTATGAATATAATTTCTGTTAGGCCTTTACTCACTTTTTGAAATGTCAGCCTTGTGCTTCAGGCACATTTTCTTTGTTTGGAGAAGGTTTTAAGAGACTGAAGATAAATTGCCCAGGAGCTTGAAGTACCTGGGTGCTCCTGGTTTTGAAACCTACGTGCTTCACCTCTTGTTGTTTCTGGAGGAGGCACATGAAGGGAACTGCTGGATTTTTGACCTAGGGCAACCAGATGGTGAAAGTTCAGTTCAGTATCAAGTTCAGCTGTTCTGTGGGGGTGGTAGTTTGTTACTTGTGCTTGAAATCAAATCCAGTCATTTAACCCAAGTCCAGATGTTTTGTTGGATTGGGTGATCCCAAAGGTTGGAGAACATTGCTGTGATCTGTGAAAAGACACTTTTTTTTTTTTATTCTGGATGAGATCAGTCTTGAAAGTCTCACTGCATTTTCAACTATTGGTAATATTCCTAGTTGAATGTGGTTGCTACTCAATGATTTGCCACAGCATGGGTCTCTGAACTGTGAATAGTCAGCCAAGGACAAAATCATATTGGGTTGAAGACAACAACATATTTCTCTATTCCAAAAACCAGCAGCATTGCACCTCCTTCATTATAATTTGTTTGTCATCAAAAATTATATGCAAACTTCAGCTCAAACCACATCCCACTGTGGAAGAAGCAAGCTTTAATTTTATCCAGCTGTTGTGTTTAGGAGTTGCACGGAAGTGACAGGGTTTTGTGTTTTTCCATGAAGATAGCATATCTCATTTTCACTCTGTTCCAGATCTATATTTATGTAATTCCATTTCTTTGAGTTAAAGTGCCCTACTCTTATACCAGAGTAAGATTAAGAAAACATGCATTTGATGTGAATTTAAAAGAATTATTTTTGAGAAAGTTGGTTTATTATACAAGATTCCAGTTGGTGTTTGGTTGTTTGAAGTGTTCTCTTTTGTCTTTCCATTTAGTTCAACTATGGGAATCGAGTCCTCTAGAACAGACATGATCATTAGTGCTCTAATGTCAGTAATATGAAGAGTTAAATATCTCTACTGCAAGCAAATTGGTGTTGAGAATGTTCCTCAAACAGATTTTGATCAACTTGCCACATCAAAGAAAAAAAGTTTTGATTGCACTTTAAAAATGAAAAGAAAAGGCCTGTGATAAATTTAATTTTGCTTTCTCCCTGTTGCCTCTCCCCCTTAACCTCTGACCCCTTTCTCTGGTTATAGGTGAATAAAAATATAGATATGAGCAACAATTTCCCAAGAAAAAGATGAAAACCATCTGAATCCATTTTGAATGTGACTAATCTGCCTTCTGCCTCAGGATTGTCTGATGATCTGCTGCTGGGGCTTCTGGTATGGCTTCTGTGAAAGGACACTACATGTTTTGGGTCAGTCTTGAGACTTGATCCTCTGTTCTGCAGTGGGACCCAAGCCTACCCATTCTTGTCCCATTGCAGGATCAACATTGCAAGTAGCAAGTCTCAAAATCCCTCGGTCTCTTTATTATTTATATATAAAATAAAATTCCAGTTACACAAAATGATCCATTTTTTCCCCTCCTCCTGTCTTCTTTAAACTCACGGATGTGATGTTTGCACAAGCTGAGAGGTTCTCGAGATGGTGTTGACAGTGCCTGTATTTTTTACCAGCGAGGAAAGCTGAAAGTATTAGGATGTTTTGGCTAACATGAGCTCACAGAATTGGGAACGGGAACAATTACAATGACTCTTGTGTTTTGTCTGAGTCCCCCCCCTCCTTTCTATACAAGTCCTCTGCCTCATCAGTGCCAGCGGGAGGTGTGTAATGAAGCATCTGTGAGTTCCTGTCTGGTGGATGGGTGGGAATGGAGCTGTTAATGCTCGCTCTTGTTTTTGCTTGAATGCACAGCACAATGGGAAATCAGAACGTTACCGGTGGTGGGAACCAGCTATAGAGTAACTGGGCTGTTTCCTTATTCCCAGCCAGGGGAGGGGAGGAAAAAGTGATGTGGAGGGAAATACAAAAGGATTTCCAGCATTTTGAAGTCTTTGCACAATAAAACCCTTTCATCATTTGTTGTCATTTCCATGAGTCTCTCTTTTGGGGCTTGATGCATTACAAGTTAATGTAATCCAAGTAGCTCAGAGCATTTAAAGCTGTGTTAGTGAGCCCTAAATGCTCCTTAATTAATCAGTGAATATGAGGAATGGGGAAAGGATAAGATGAAATACATGTTTCTATGATACATTAACCTTCTAAAAAGACCAGGGAAGAAAATGCAAAGTAAATCAGATTCAAAACGCTTTTAAACATCTTTGTTATTCCATGGTTAGGTATTCCAGTTATTGCATGGTTAGGTATTCCAGCTGAGCATATTCCACAGACTTTTAGAGAAAAACAAACAGACCTTGGCAGTATGAAAGCCAGTCTGTGTGGGCATTGTAAAACAGGCCAACTCTTTTTTAGTACAGGCAATAAGGCGTGTGGTTGCCTCAGGCAAAAAAACAGCATCTCCCAGCATGTTCAGTGCATGTTTTTATAGTTGTTTTAGGCTGGTAAAGATGTATGTTGATATAAGGAGCAGAGTTCTTGCATGGGGTTTGGGAGGTGTGTGTGTGGTTTTGTTTTTACTTGAAACTTGCCAACATAGTTTAAGCAGGCTTGGGAGGATCAAAGTAGTGTTTTTGTCAGTAGTGGAAAGGAAACTTGGGAAACAGAGCTGTAACTGCTCTGTTACACCACTCCTGTGGTACAAGCATAGATTTGTTTCTGCCCTTAAAGACAGTTCTTCACTTATGCATTCTCATATCACATAGAGAATAATTACCATAGAATTAGGAATACAGCTTTAGATTCCTGGGGTTTTTTTCAGTTTCATATTATTTCAATATTTGCCATATGCCACATTGGCATTTTAGGACAATACTACTTGTTAATTCAGTTATTTGTTTACATATACACGTCTGCATGTTTTAAAAGCCTGGGTTAAAGAAATATCACTTAAATGCTTTTCACTTGATCAGATCTTCTTTCAGGATGTTTACACTGCTGCTTAAAATGTCCCAAGTGATTGACATCAAACCAGAATGCTTTTATCTAGCAGGAAATTACTGCCTTCAAGCACCTGCATACACACATGTCAGAGAGATGGTTCCAAAATGTGAGCAAGACAGCCTTAGCTGGAATCCTTTCCTTAGGTCTTCTGGTTTTTATAACTACAGGAAATAAAAAGTGTCATGCTGGTAAGAGCCCAAGAGTTTGTAAACATTCAACTCTCTTGGCACAGACCTTCCTAATGAGGAACAGGAGAGGAGCTGACCAGTGTTGATGTCTATACGTATCTATATATGTGTGTGTGTGCACACATGGAACTGAATTGTGCATGCGTTATTTTTTGCCAGACTTTGCCTGTGGGTGTTACAATGTAGGCTAAAAGTGGTATATTCCCCACCCAAGTGTCGTGTTTGGTCATCCTTCCACTTGAAGCTTTTTGGCTTGGTAACTGGACTGTGTGCAGTGTTCTCATCTCAGCATCCTTGGCTACAGTGGCTGCAGCAGAGGTTGGGGCCAGGTTGCAGTGCTCTCTCTTAAAAACATCTTTAATCTGCAGCATGTGAAAGTTGTAGAATGGGAGGTCATCAGGATGGCCCTGTGTTGGGATGAGGATTCTTGTAGGCAGCACGTCTCATGTCAAAAGTGACAGTGAAGCCTCTCTGTTTGCTAGAAGGAGCATCACCAGCGTGGAATAATCCAGTCAGCCCGGGTAAATGTGCACAATCTTGCAGCCTTCAATAAACACACAGGATTTTGCCACAAATGTTCATTGCAAAACTCTGGTTTAGACTCAGTGCTCTGACTGCAGGAGGCCCCAGACATAGACTTCACAGCAGTCATAATTCAAATGTTTTGGAGCATTTGTCATTGCATCTGTCACCTTCAAGGAGAGCGGTAAAGACCAAAATTGTTGTGGAGGGAATTGCATTTTACTCTTTGAGAAAACAGTGCTCAGGGAATTGAAGGGACTTGTTACTGCTGTTCATTGGCAGAAAAACCTCAGTGTGAGCACATCTGCTTCCAGACAAATATAAATTGCATTTGGGTTTTTTTCCTTTCTTTTTTGTTTTGTTTTGTATGATTATTTCTGTACCTTCCTATGAATACTGAGCTACTTCTAAAGCCAGTTTCATCACAATAAACTGCTATTGACAGAACATTTTGGCTGTTCAGGCATGCTGGGAAGGCCTGCATGGCTTCCCACTGGACCTTCCTGGATGCAGCCTCTCACAGCAGTGTTGGCTGTTGCACCTGGGTGGCCTGGCAGCTGCCTAGGTTAACCCCTTTCCAGAGGGGTTTTGGCAGGTGCAAAAGCTTCGTTTACAAGGAAAACATTTGATAACAATGTCTAAACTACAAAGCAGAAGTTGTTTTAGCAGAAAAAAGTATGTTTCTAATTGTGCAACAACCCCCTGTCCTCTTTAGTCTGTACCATTAGCTGATTCTGGTATTTTTTGACTGGATATGGTTCTTAAGTTCACTGGAGCTGGCAGCTTTCTTAGGGTCCCTCTGGAGAAAATGCTGGTGTATTGATGCCATTGGAGTGTTTTCTCCTATTTCATGTCAGTGAAATTCACCACTGGCTATCTCTGCTTAAAGGTGAAAGTCTGAGCTGGACTTGAAGTTCATGGATTCCTCCAGAGTGCCGCTCTCACAGCCACGTTTTCAAGCTGGTGTTCTGGTAGCCATTGCACTGATGTTGAAAGCTGGCAAAATCAAAGGTGGGCTGAGGATGTCTCACGGTTGGTTACAACTCTGCTGCCTCCCTCTGCTCCATTGGAAGTGGACCTACAATGCCTGCACTAGACTAAGCTCTTGTGACTCCTCCTTACCCTTTTCCTTTGTGTGTGTGTGTGCATTTAAAGGACTAAATCTACCAACCAACACACAAAGCCAGTCAGTCACGTGTGCTGTGTCCAGCTGTGGCAGATAAACTGGATGCAGTGCTCTGTGACCAGCCCCAGTTACTGAAGCATAATCCTGTTATGGGTAGGCTTTGCTGGATCTTCTGGAAGGAGGAAGATCTCAGCTGACTTGCTTACAGTGTGCTGGGAAATAGCCATGGCACAGCCTGAGCTGTGCTCGTGATCCCAGAGCCTTTGTGCCCACTGTGAAAGGAGCCGTGGGGACAATGGGACAGCTTGGTCAGGGAACTTCTCTGTTTTGTTTATAGTGTGATTATAAATATTCACGAGACTCAAGAATTTCATGGAGACTTAAGCTAAAGGATGCACTTTAGTCTGAGTGTCCAGCTCTTCCTCAGCAAAGCTTACCTGAATTTCGTAAGACAGCCTATGAAGTAACAGGATGGGTCATTCGCTCCACGCTTTTTGGCTGAGGGGACAGATGCTGTGGCAGGAAGGCTCTTGGTGCAGTCCTTTACATACTGGGGCTGTCTAGACAAGTACTGGAGGGCTGCCGGAGAGCACCTCGGCTTTTTCCGGGGGCTTGTGCAGTATACACTCTAAGGGAATAGTGAGTTCAGCCCCTGCATGCCTGGATTAAAGAATAACCTCACAAGGAGAGCTTAATTTCTTTCTGCTTTGGCTGTTACAGTGTGAAGCCACAGGACCCACCACGTCCCGTAGAAAATTTCTCAAAATCCGCTGTTCTGTGTCCCTCTGCATCTGGATCTTCCATGTCTTTATCTGGAGTACCTTCGTTCAACTCCAGGGCGCAGCACCCGTGCCTTTGAGGAAGTTTAATGGCTTTCTTTGAAGTGGAAGTGAGCCACATGCGGCGCTTGGCCGGGAGCGCTGGGGAGCCCTGGAGCCCGCTGTGCCCCGCTCCGCGGGCAGAGGAGGGAAGGATGCCCCACAATGTTCCCTCCTTGCCAACTCACATCTTTACCCCGGAGATGGAGGAAGGCTCTCACTGCCCCAGAGATGGGGCGAATGCTGAAACACGAAGCCAGAAGTGTCTTCGTGGCTGTATGCACGTACCAGCTGGGGATTACAGGCAGGCAGCTGGAGACGGCCCTCACCAATACAGTTTTAGCCCCTTTAATTTCTTCTTGTTGTTAAAAACAGTGTACAGAAACTTGGGGAGTTTGTGTATCAATCCTCAGTGAAAAGAAAAGGAATGCTTCCCTTCCCCCCACCCCCGTCCCAGATTAAGTTCACCAGCGTCCTCTTTGTAAATTTAGCAAGCTTCAGACTCACTTCCTTTTGTCAGGAGACCTGAAAGAGCCATTTCCTGATTCGTACAGGGCTCTTGTATGCGCACACTAAGTGCTCAGTCATGCCGTGAATCATAAAGGTAACCTAAGTTCAAAGCACTGCGCTGATACTTCGGTGTGGGACAAAAAAAAAAAAAAAGAAAAAAGTTTTGTAATTCAGCGCAGAGCGCTGAAGTCATCTTTGCATTTACTGAGGAGCCGCGCCATGGGGTTTTCGATCTTCTGCCTTAAAAGCATCGTTTACAAACTGCCCAAACTAAAACGGACTGGTGAAAGCACCAAAGCCAGCCCAAAAGATTATGTTTACTGTCGTGTGCCAGGCTTGACACATTTTTCATATCCTGCCAGAGACGAGGAATGGCATCAGGAGCTGCCAGTGAGTCAGGCTCGGCGCCGGCGGCGCCGCGCAGGGAGCGAACGCAGCGGCCCCGCCGGGGCCGGCGCGGGGCTCAGCACAGCGCCTCGCACCCAGCTCAGTGAAGGTGCTGGAGAAAACTCAGCTCTGCCACGAGCAAAGGACTCACTCTCCTGTCTGTGGTTCACTGGGAGGTCAGTGAGGCACGGTCTGTTGTGTTTATCTCTCCTGTACTCGCCTGCGGGTTCATCTGACAATGAAAGGGATGAGCTGTTACTGGCTGAAAGAAGAAAGAAATGTGCTCTACTCGCCTCTCTCTATCCCTGCCAAGAGAGAGAGCGAGCCAATTCATACATAACATTGGAGTCTTCTGCCATTTAGCAGCTTTTGCACAGCATCCAACTGTACGAGGACACGTCCCAGGGGTCAAATAACCTTTGGCTGTACTCCTGCCTTGATGGAGTAAGATAAGTATGATCTCTTGCTGTACAAGAGAGCAAAATACACAGATGCTAAAATCAGCAACTGTGTTTTGACCAGGAACAAAACAGTAAAGGGGAAGGAGGCTTAGCTTGTGGAAAAAAGAGATAACTTAAATGTGAGTGCATGCTCTTTTACTGCCACAACCCTTCTTGAACTCTTAAAAAGGCCAGATATTCACCAGTTGCTTTTTACTACTATTGCTTTTACAGTGTTGTCCTATTTGCAGATGAGGTTAGCCTGCTAAGGAGAGTCTCTTGTTTGAGGAATGTTAGAGGAGCAGTGGTATAAAAGCACTCTCTGCCTTGGGCTAGCCAGCCCAGGGTGACTCACACCCAAAAGTAACAGAACTATGGGAGCAAAAAGCCAAATTATTTTAGGCTCCCAGTGGGTGAGGTAAAGTGCAACATAGATGTGCAGGTAGAACTCCACATACCTCAGGCCACAAGTCTGAACTAAGAATGTGATATGCTGTGATCAAAGCCTGATTTTTGTCCTGGAAGGCTACTACCATGGGTAAACCCATAGCCACCACTTGTAAATAAACTGCAATAAATAAAATCATGACTATAAAGGAGGTGTGAGGCGGTAATTTTAATTAGTAGTCCTGTGGGAGTTCCTGTATGTTTGTGTTTTCCTTGTGGAGTGAAATGTGTAAGAGGAGCAGTTTTATTTGCACAAGAGTGCTCCACTCTCTGCCTGCAGCTGAAAGACTGCTCTGCCTGCAGGAAGGCTGAGGAGCATTGCGAGACCCATCTGGTTCACCTGCCAGCTCTCCTGGAGAACAGGAGAGTTCTGCAACATCCTTCGTGACTGGAAAAGTGGGACTTTTTCTGATCCATGCAGGATCTCAGTGGCAGGGTTCCTAGGCAGAAGATTCTGTAATGTTTTCATACTTGATTGTTGCCTTAATTCTCTGCAACAACTTGCTTTCTCTCAGCTTTTTTGTCTTGATGTGTTTGTTGTAGTAAATAAGTTGCTGTTTCAAATTTTATCTATATTGTTACTGTTATAAAGTTTGCTAGGTAAGAGAGTTATTGTTAAATACCCCATTGTCCCCACATTTATATCTTTTTTGTATCCCCCTTCGTTGGGTGCCACCCCCGCTGTCTCCTGGGCTGCTCCCCCGCCCCTCTCGGGCCCAGGCCCCCAGCGCAGGCTGGTCTCAGCTGGCCCAGCAAGTGTGTGCGGAGGGACAGTGCAGCGGCCCCGCACCTCCCTCGGCCCGGGCTGCTGCTGGCAGCACCACCGCTCCCAGAGCAGCTCCCGGAGCCGGGGGGGAGCCCCCTCCTGCCCTTCTCGGACCCAGACCCCCGCCTGAGCGGGCCCGGGCTGCCCCTGCCCCTCTCGGCCCCGGGCCCCCAGAGCCGGGCTAGCCTCAGCTGGCCCGGTGTCCCGCACACCCTGCTTCCCCATGCCCGGGCTGCTGCCGTCCGCCACCCACCGGCCCCAAATGCCCGGCGTGAGGCCGACTCCAGCCCTCGTAGTACCCTGTAGATCAGCCATCTACCCCGAGTAGACGCTCCAAAGCAGAGCGGAGACGCTGGAGAGTGGACAGAGACGAGTCGCCAAGGCAAGACACGTGAAAGGATTGAGCAATACATCCCAGTAACCCATTCCCATGGGTACTTGCCCATGCAAATAAGGACACCTTGGACACTTTTCAGGAAAAAAAGCCTTTTGAATAGAGAGCCAACATACAGTTAAAAGACATCAATAGCACCACAAGCCAAAGAAGAAGTAGAGGTACCTCCAGACCTAATTTGAAGCTTTTACCCCGTCCCCATAAACTAAAAAGAGAACCTGAGCTGCCGAGTTAAAAAGTTGTTTACCCATGGCTTGCCCCTGCCCATCCCCAAGAGGAAGGTAGACCCAGCTCTGCCCTGATCAAGTGACAGAGTTGCAACATCACTTCCTCTTCTGCATCCCCCTGAGCTGATCACTAAATAATGGCATTTTAAAGGAGAAATCTCTCCTGCCCATTTTATTAATAACATTTGTGATCCCTGTCTCTGGTGGACTTTCCTGGCTTTGCCCAGAGCACATCCATAGCCTGGGGGTCCTGCTGAGGTCTTCCCTGTATTTCTTCTCTCAGCCCTGCTTTCAAGGTTTCCAATATACAGATGCTCAAGCTCCTCTTATCACTAGCAGCTTTTATCACTTTGGGATTTTGAAACGATATTTCCTTAAAACCTGGTCAATTACTATTTTGAGAGCTGGAAAACAATAGGCTCACTGTTTTTAAAAATGTAATTTATTTTAAACATCAAGGTTTTAAGCCAGGTTAATTTTTAGTGATGATGGCTGTGCTGACCCCGTGGCCACATCTGACCCAGTACAGGGGACCACAGCTCTGCATCAGCATGTCTGGAGCACTCCTGGTGCTCCTGGAGCCCTTATTCCTACACATTTGGTGTGTGGGGCCATGGGTGATGTCCCAGATCACCCAGTGCTGGCACAGGTGCCTGTAGGTTGTCTCCCCACACTGGCACAGCAGCAGCCTCTCCCCCCTTGTAGGAGAGGCTGCAGATCTGGGTGGCTGTCCCTAAAATCCTGGAAACAGCAGCTTTGCAGCACTTCTGGTACCCTGCACCCTGAAAGGGTGTTGATGTGCCTTGCATAACAGGGACCTATTCAAGGTTATGAGTGTTTATTTATGAAGAGGTTGGTATCGTATTTGTTTTTCTAACATTCAGTTTCCTGCTCACGTGAAGGCAGCTACAGGAGACAGCTGTTCTGACTGGGGGAACATTGGGGTACCCTTGGCTGGCTGAGCTCCTCAAACCTGACCTTCCCTCCACAGTGAGTGCAGGATGGGACAAGAACAACAACAACAAAAAAGAAACATCAAAACAAGAGTGAGCAAACGTGCACTATGGTTTGAAAATGGCTCAGCGAAAACCTACAGTGGACTTTTTAATGCACGCTCCCCACTGTTGATTTTCTCCCCACACTAGTAAGGATTGGTTTCTTACTGATCCCTTTCTCCTTTCTCCCCTTTCCTACTCCCATCTCAGCAGTACAGTTGGATGGGGCCAATCACTTCTCCCCAGATTAAAGCCTAAGGGACGTTTTTGAGGGGGACTGGGGACTTCCAGCTGTGTAAGAGGAAAACCCGTTTCTCCAAGATGCACAAAGCTGGAGGTGGGAAGGCACCCGGTGGCGCAGCCCTCCCAGCCCTGATTTCACTCAAGGTGCTACAGTAATGCCAAAGTCTTGTTATTGTATTTCATAATGAGTTTTATTTTGACTTCTCTGGGTGATATATTCTTTAAACATTTTAACTTCAGGAAAAGGAAATTAATTTGAGATTTTAAATGCATTTCATAGAGAACAACTTACTTGTAGCAAGGCAATCAAAAGAAGTCCTTGCTTCTGGGGTGGAGATGTAGGCACTGATTTATTCATCTGATCAATTTCATTTGTCCTAAGAAAAAGGAAGGAAAGAAACAAGCAAAATTGTGTTTATAACAAAGAAGTTATCAGGGCCTTTCCAAGCACACCCATGCCATTACAGTGTCCTAATTCTCTTTATAGATTAACAAGCCTGAGCCATTGTTATCTTACTGTAGACACAACCAATATGTCATATGATAATCCCAGTGCAGTGGTGGTTTTGGATTGATAAATATTATTAAACACTTTGCTGGAGAAGTGCACCAAATGTTTCTCCTGGAGCATTTTTGAAGGTTACCTTTGATCAGGCACAGCAGAGGCGAGGGTTTCCTGCCGGGCGCCAAGTTACCTGGGCACTATTTATCTTCAGATGAGTCAGTGGGTGAGGGGCTGTCACAGGGCAGGGAAGGACAGATAAAACCAAGTGTTGCAGAGCTTGTGACTAAAAAGAAACTGGCAGGTGTCGGGTGCCCAACTGGAATTTTCAGGGCTCAGTTGCAGGAGGTGTTGCCGGCAGTGCTGGTGTGAGCTCACGGGGTCAGGCTGCACCGAGCTGTCTCAGCAGGAGATGGCTTAAGGAGGGTGGTCCCAAGATGATGCTGAGCCCCCACACCCACACATCAGGTGACATGGGCAGCCCAGAGGACCACAGGACCTCCTGCCTTTTTCACAAAATAAAAGGCATAGGAAAAAGCCCAAATGGCACCCAGCCACTGCCCTCCAGGGAAAGAGAGGAGCCAGGCTCATTGCGCTGGAGACGTGGCTCAGCCGTTAGTCAGCCGACCACAGGACTCTGTGGGATGTGGGCTCTCCTGCCATGCCAAACCCCTGTAACACCTCCAGGGAAGCAGCCAGTAGGTACCAGCTGGAGCTGCCAGTCCTTGCTGTGGGGACGAGGTCCTCACCCTGCTGGGACACAGTCAGGGACACATTGGGGTTTCCGGTGGAGCGTGTCTTTTTTGGCTCAACAAAGGACACAAAACATGGCACTTGGCTGCAATGGGCAGCAATATCCAAAACAGAGGGTATAGTACACACTTCTTATTGGTGGTTGTAACAGTCTCTTATTTAATTCTGTAGTCATACAGTTGTCTCAAGAATAAAACACTTAGAATAAATTATTTTATGTAAAAATGCAGTGTTTAGTGTCTTCAATGCACTTTCTGTAGACTTCCTTGTGATACAGAACAGAATAGAACTATTTCAGTTGAACAGACCTACAAAGAAGATCTAGTCCAACAGCCTGACCACTTCAGGCTGATCAAAAGTCAAAACAGATTGTTAAAGTCATTGTCCAAATGCCTCTTAAACACTGACAGTCTTGGGCCATTGACCACCTCTCTAGGAAGCCTGTTCCAGTGTTTGACCACCCTCCTCCTAAAGAGGTTCTTCATGTCCAGTCTAAACCTCCCCTGATGATGCAGCTTTGAACCATTCCCACACACCCCATCACTGGATGAAGGGGAGAAGAGATCATCATCTCCCTCTCCACTTCCCCTCCCCAGGAAGCTGTAGAGAGCAATGAGATTGCCTCTCAGCCTCCTTTAATCCAAACATTGAACAGAACTGGCCCTAGAACTGAGCCCTGAGGAGCACCACTGGTGACCAACTACATGTAGCCCCATGCACTACAACCCTCTGAGCCCTGCCCTTCAGCCAGCTTTTCACCCAGCCCACTGTAATCCCACTCATCCCACAGTTGGACATGAGCATTGTAAGTTCACTGCTACACTTTTAATGGAAACTACTCAAAACTTATCATGATCAGGTGCAACTCATGTAGTATTTATGCACATTATCACTCAGGCACTAACTGTATTTGCTGTGAATGAAGTCAAACTCCTCTATATGGTTGCGGGAAAAGTCTTTTAACTATGGCTTTAACGGGGCAGAAGAAGAGGAAATCACATATGTATGCTCACTCACACGTGACATGAGTCACACATAACTCTGAGACTATGAGATTAAATAAACTACTCTGAAAAAAGGGGGATTTAGTTAATGGTGTCAGCTCTGCTGGATGTCCATGGAGGTTGTTCTTAGGTGTCACAGGGAAGACTGATTTGAAGTCAGCCCTGGACATCATCCTGGCTGTACTTGCCTGGCCTGGGGTGGTGGCTGAGTTTGCAGTGTTTTGATAAAAGAGACTCTCTGGAAAAAATATTGATGTTTCATGCCAGCTGCATTGCAGAAAGCTGTTTTTAGGAACACTTGCTGCTTCACCACAGGGCACTGTATTTCTTCACTTATAAAAGTCAGTGTATGTTTTACCCAGTGTGCCGGGACGCGGCCTGTGAGACAGGCAGCCAAGCGTGCTGCTATCCACGGCGCCATAACACACCCTTGGCCTGTCACGTTCCCCTCCGAAAGCCTCTTCAGACAAGGCACTTCCCTGTGTGAAGGAGAAGTTTGAGCTTCCTTTCCCTGTGGTGCAGAGTAGCTGCTGAGGGGGCCCAGCAGCAGAGCAGGCCCACTGCCAGCCCTCCCCTGCCCTTGGCATGCCCAAAAGCCTGGGGAGGGACAAACCCACGCTTGCCCCCACATCTGCCTGTGTTTACCTCAGCGGGTTTCTCCTCCATCGTGCTCCCAGCATGGGCCACACTGAGGCCACAGCTGTGACTCTGGCTGTGGTGTCCCAGCAGGCACTAAATCCTGACTGCCCCAGCTCAGCCCTGCTGCAGAGAGGCTGCCTTGGACAAACCCAGGCTCTCCTCAAACACTGTTTGCCATGTCATGAGACTGCTGGGGCTCAGCCTTCCTGGAAAAGGACACAGTCTTGGCATTGGCTGGCATGGTGTGTGCCCGTGTGTGTGTGTTGGCAGGTGCTGAGCCTGCAGGTGTCCCCCACGCTGCAGGCAGGCAGGTTTTGCCAGCTGCAGTATCATCAGAAACACTAGGAGGATGTGACACCTGGAGTTGTCAGTGGTTGTTTCCCCAGGCATCTGTCTCTCCTGTGGAGTACTTGGTGCAACCTTCAGCAGAGCAGGTGCCTGGGCACCAAGGGGTTGAGAGCTTCCAGCAGCTCAGGGACACCTCCATGCCCCTCTGTTCTGTGGGAGCTCCCACAGAAACTCCTCTAGAACATCCTGCAGCACCTGTGATGAGCTTGGTGCTATTTAGAGCTGTGTAAAGTAAGGCCACCATGGTTGAGCTTGGAAAAGATAATGAAAGAGAAGGACCAGCTGCAAGTGCCACTGTCCCTGTGGTGCTGGTGCTTTGCATGTGCAGGGCAGCCCAGCCAGCTGAGGGGCTGTGTCTGCACTCTGGAAAGGGTTTAGGGCTGGCCCAGTACAGCCCACAGCATGCTGGTGCTTCTAAACCTTTTATTGCAAGCTGCACGTGCTTGAGGTGCATTTATATTTGATTCATATTCTTTACTTCTGCAAACAGTAGCACCAGATGCTTTATAACTTAAATGAAAGGACCATCACTGCTTGGATCCAAAAGGCTCAACAGTTTCTTTAAGAACAAATAGGAGATAATGTCACATCCTCCTCTGCACCTCTACTTGTTTTTAGACCCATGTAAAAGGACCTTTCACATTTGCAGTCCTGTGCTTATTGCAGAAAATACCCCAGCTGAGAGACCAGATGTAAGGCTGTGTAAGGGAAGCTCCAGCTGCCCAAACTGCTGGAGAGACACATGGCTATGGGTGCCTAGAAGCAAACCTGGCCCTGCCTGGGAGTGAAGCAGGCATGTCTGATGATGTTGAGCTGAAGGGGTGAAAAGTGCTTTGGCTTTTAACAGCAGAAAATAGCTTGCTGACACCAAGCCCAAATGGCAAGTAAAGGAGCTCTGGGGTTCTGAGTCCCTGCAGGACTTCGGTAATCAAATTTCAAATTGTGGTGATGGCAAACCCAGCATGCAAATACAGAATAATTTTATTACTTTGTGCTGAGGAGGTAATCAACTCATGCCTATAAATCCTGAGTATTTGCTTACGTAATTTATTTTTGTTTTCCTTTGGGATTCTTTAGCCTTGTCCTGACTTGATTGTCATTTGGACCAGCTGCACTTTGGAATGAAGTGGACTTTGGTTTATCACCCTATTTTACAGTTTGGCAGCTTTACAGCTTTCAGAGATATGTAGTTACATAAAATGGGTGTGATTTCTTGCCTGGCTAAACAATAGCCACTCTCCCTCAAATTTTCAGCTAGTTTTGTTTTGGTTAAAACTGCATTAATAAGGTGTTATTTCTTTGATCCTAGCACCTGTTGCTGCCTCCATCTGTCAGTTCTGCCTGTTGCACTTCAGCAACAAATAATTCCTGCTCCTACACCATGAAATCCAAAATTAGTACTTGCTAATCCATTAAGTTATGGCTAATGACATAAGTCTTACAGTTTGTTCTGATTACATTATCTGGAACAAGAAAAGACTAAACTTTTTCCCTTGGTGCTGCTTCCTCTGCTGGGTGTGTGACTTCCTGTGTCAGGCTTTGGTCAGCCCCTGCACCTGGCCTCCTTCAGTGTTGCAGATCTCCTGCCTCCTTTTAAATTTACATTTTCTGCCCCAGTGGCAAAGCTACACCTCTGTAAGGAGGTTATGACCTCTAGGAATGGTGAATGCAGAGTTTGATCCATCCCTCTATGTTAACTCTGAAAAAGACCCACGTACCTGCAACTGCAGCTAAAACACATTGAGGCTGCAGCTGGAAATGTTCATGTACATTTGTGCTAGGCCATGGCAGGAAGCTGGCTGGGGAGAAACCCAAATCCTATCACGTGAACTGATTGCAAAAGGCACGAGACTACAGACCAAAACTACGAGCCTTGTTTCCTCCTGCCCAAGGTGTGTGGTGGTGTTTGTGTTGGTGACTCAAGCGGGCCAAATCTGGAAGTTCAGGGAGATCACAGAGTGCAGACTGGAGTTTGCTCACCATGAGAGTAATAAGGAAACCCTGTGCAAAGGTACCTCCACAGTGGTATCTGGGCATCCAGTTATAGTAACCAGCTTTCCAAAGTCTCACCCTGCAGTTTTATCAGTGTGTTTTGAAAATTACACTGCAATATCTAGTTACCTGGAAACACTGATGGGCTTTCATGTGGAAAGCTTCCAGCTCTCTCATGTTTTTCCTGTGTGGAGGAAACTTTCTAGTAGGAATTTCAGGGATTCATGTCCCATCCCTGCACAGTGGGTTCCTGGGAGGTGATTTGAAAGATGTAAAGCCACCTCATCATACTGTACAGCAAACTTACAGGAGAGGATGGCACCTGGTTTTGTCTTACCAAAGCACGTTATTTTTAGTCTGTTGTAGTGGAGAAGGGAAACAGTTCAGGAAAACGGAGGTTCCTTTTTCCTTTGAGTAGATGTGACCATCTCACACCTGCTATATCAACAATCAAAATATGCAAAGTTCAAAACACAAATAAACAAAACTATTTACCTGAGAGCAGTTTCTGAACAGGGTGTTTGTTTTCCATCCTCGCCAGCTAATTATCCCCTGGGGCTTTTTGTCTCTTGCTTTGGCCTGGAGTAAATCTGTGAAATGAAACCAAAACTGATTTGAAGATGGAATTTCTTCCCCCTCACTCACTATTTTCAGTTGAGCTGTGTACCTGTGCTTTATTCTGTTACCAAACACAGTGTTTCTGATCACAGAAAAAGTCAGAGCTCAGCAGGGCAAGGCCTGAGAGTCGGGAGAGGTGCATCTCCCAGTGCTGCACTGGTGTTGGGCTGTGCTCCCGCCCCAGAGCCCACATCCACTCCCTTCAGCCTCACCCTCTCCTCCCCAGGCTCCCGGTGTGGACAAGTCTGGGCTCCTGATGGGTTCTGAAGCCCTCCATCAACGTTGTATTTACCAAAAAACGTCTGGACAGCAAAAAATTTAGCCAGGTCTTGGTGAGAGAAAGAAGAGTCCTGGGAGGGAATCTTGCCTGGATGGTGAAGTTAGAGCGTGCTTTGAGTTTGCAGCGAGATTAAACATTAGCAGCAGGCATGGTGCTGCTTTGCTGCTTGGTTTCAGACAGCAGCTGAGGTCTTCCTTTAAATTGCAGCCACTTCTCTGAAACTTGAGTTAAAAAAAACAACAAACCAAACAAACAACCAAAACCCCAAACCAACCAACAAACAAAAAAAAACAAACACCAAGAGGAAAAAAAAAAAAAAAAGCAATTCTGCCCAGGCAAGCAAAGCAACCCGAGCACAGCCGAGTCCGTTGCGTGAGGTGAATTATTGAACCCCGCAGGTCTGGCCCCTCGGCGCTGCCATCGTCAGTCCCTGCGAGCGCTCCGGAGCTCAGCTTCTGCGCCCCGAGGGACGCGGAGGGAGAGCCCAGGGGAGCGAGCGCTGTGAGAAGGCTTGGACAAGCCTAAGGAAATAAAGCTTCGGGTCAAGTCAAAGAAAGGCAGGCACGACACACACCCCTGGGCTGGCCTCCAGCCCGAGGCAGCGCTGCCTGGCGGGGAATTAGGCCGAGCTTTCCCGAGTCCCGCTCCGTACGGGGCTGGTGTTTGCCCTGAGCCGACACCTCCGCTCCCCGCGGGCCAGGCTCCAGGACGGCGACTCTCCCAAGACAAAACACGGCGCAGGAATGCAGTAAGGCGCCCATATGCTTTTTCGGAGGAAAAGTTTGCACTGGCTTTTTGAATTACATCGACAGCGAAGGCTCTTTACAAGAAGAGGGGAGGGGAAAGGGTTGTTTCTCTCGCATACATTTTGTTTTAACTTATGTAGACAAAAAAAGCGCCTCCTTCCATGCCGTCGCTATGGCTACGGCTCGGATCATTGTGCAGGAGCCCGTGAACCGGGAAAGGCCAAGCGGAGAGGGGGCGGCGAGCCCGGCGCTCCCTCTGCTCGCAGCCGGGCTGGTCCTGACGCATCCTCCGGCCGCAGGTCCGTCCAAGGCCACCCTTCTGTCCCCACCCGCTGGGAATGTGGAAACTGCCATTGCGAAATGTTTCGCTGGCTGGCTCAGCGTGAGGAGAACTTCCCGGGGCAGGAGTTTGAGAGGGAGAGCGAGGAGGAGCTTTGCACCCCGGCTCCCTGGAGATGTTATCAGCGCTGCTAACACCCGCTCCCTAACTCTTCCCCGGAGGCAGGCTCGCTGCAGCGGGGGAACAGCGCAGCGCTGGCTGTCCTGCAGGCCGGCCCTGTGCCTCTGCCGTGATGGGCTGCCACTGGTGGGACGCCGGTGACCGGCTCAAAGCCAGCTGGTATTGCTCAGCCCCCATCATAGGCTGGCACTCAGCTTGGCAGTGTGATTGTGGTCCTGGAACCGAGGAAACTCACACCAGGTGAGGTTTCTCCAGCACCTAAAGCCACAGAAAACACTCTGCTGTACGTCTCAATTGTAGTTCAGAGTCACTTTGGTCTTCCCATACCTTGAGAAAAGTTATTAAGGGAATTTAAGATTGGTCTTTTCTTGACCCACAGTATTACCACATCACTGTTGGAGATTCTCTTACCAAAAATGTGAGAATACTTGTACTGGTTTTAAAAACCCTGCCTCTTAGTAGGATCTCAGCAAAAGTCATATCTGAAAGGTTGGTCCTTGTATTTCCTTTCACGTGTGAATGTTTAAAATTATCCCCATTGGCTAGAAAAGGTCTCCTCATTTAGCACTGCTTCACTTGTTTTCTGTGACTCCCTGAGAATCCATTCCATCAGAATTTATTTAGAAAATGCAATGGTAAGCCACATTGACAGAAGACGAACAAGATATGATAAACAATTTTAAATTGATTGAAAATTTGACTAAGCTGCTTACTTTCCTAATTATAATGCCTAATTAGTTAGCTTGTTCCATTCAGTCATGCAGCTTTGATAGCTTTATTGTGCTCCAGAAGTCTGGGGCCTGAGATTTAAGCAGGCCTGCCCTAGATACCTAATGAACTGTTAATTTGAAAATAAAAACACTCTTAAACTGCTCTACTAGCAATCACCTTCTGGTCTGATAAATGGAGCCAGAAGCACAAGCTTAAAATAACTTCAAAACATATTGCACTAGGGCTAAGATGAAGTAGATATGAGATGCAGGAGATGAGATGAGGAGGGTAATGCAACTCACAGAGTAACCAGTGAAGTTACTACACCTTCACCAAGGAGAAGATACAACACCCTGATGCTCAGTGAGAACTGCTAGAGATCATCTCCTCTTTCCCATTCTGCCTCCATCACCAGCTCTGGGGCTGATTCCTTGGGTATGCTTGTTCTCACTTCCTTTGGCTTACTGAATTCCAGAAGAGTACAGGCTCAGCAAGGGTAGAGAGGTTTGTAGCCTGGCATTTAATCTTTGGCAAAGCAAGAAACACAGATTTCCACTTCTCTTGGGTAAAAAAAGGGATTGAACCTCAGGCTGCTATGTGTGGCACAAATGCTGCCACAGCAGCTGAGGTGCTGCACAGACAGGGACAGTCCTGGAAATGCATGTTTCTTATGCAGAACTTGACCTGCTCAATCAAGGTAATTTTTGTGACAGATTCCATTCTCTGTCCAGCTGGATTTAGTCCAGATAAGCACTGGAACCATATCACAGAACCATAGAATGGTTTGGGTTGGATGGAAGGGACCTCACAGGCCATCTCCTTCCAACCTTGTCCATGGTCAGGGATGTCACCCACTACACTAGGTTGCTCAAAGCCTCATCCAGCCTGGCCTTGAATGCTTCCAGGGATGAGAGATCCACAATTCTGGGCAATGCATTCCAGTGCCTCACCACCCTCACAGTAAAAATTTCTTCTTACTAACTAGTCTAAACCTGTCCTCCTACAGCTTAAAGCCCTCTTGTCCCTGTGAGAAGTCCCTTCCCAGCTTTCTGTAGCCCCTTTAGGTACTGGAAGGCTGCTGGGTCTCCCTGTAGCCTTCTCCAGGCTGAGCAGCTTCAACTCTTTCAGTCTGTGTTCATGGGAGAGGTGCTCCAGCCCTCTGATCATCTCGATGGCCTCCTATGGACTCACTCCAGCAGGTCCACATCCCTCTGACGTTGGAGACTCCAGGGTTGGATGCAGCACTCCAGATGGGTTTCACCAGAGTGGAGCAGAGAGCAGAGCCCCCTCCCTTGACCTGCTGCCCACAGGGCTTTGGATGCAGCCCACAACATGGTTGGTTTTCTGGGCTGAGAGTGCACATTGCCAAGACAATGGTGAGCTTCTTGTCCAACAACACCCCCAAAGAAGAGCACCTTCTGCTCTCTTCCAAGAGCTCCTGTATCTTTTATTAGTATTCTCACTCTTGAAGCAACAGCTGACAGCCAAACCTCACACCTGGGCAGAGCTGGCACACTGCTGACTACACATCAATACAAAAACAAAACAGAAAATAAGAACAGCTTGATGCACGGCTCTCTGTTGGCCCTGGGCAGAGTGATACCTTATTCGTACAATTAGTTCAGCATTTCCCATGGCTGAAGCAGTCACTGCCCCACTACTCTCTAGGATGAGGAAACATCTTCTATGTGACATATGATTTATGCAGGGTTTAAAACCTTGTTTTATTTAAACTAGTTTATGTTACAAGGCAGATAAGTCTCTTCTCTTCCTTTGAAGTGAAAGCAGTGCTGGCCAAAATGACCTTTTATTGCAGGGCTACCAGAGAGCAAAAGGAGAGCAGCACAAAGTTTGCACACATCCACTTCGGAGAAGGCCAAACAGAGCACTGCAAAGTTGTTAATTTGTTTCAAAAACAACTAAAAAATTGATGAGCAGCGTTGTTTTCACCTGCTACCGTGCAAAGGGTTAAACACACAGGGCTGATTTCCTACTGCTTAACACATTACTTACAGCTCAGCACAGCCACCGAGGCTCCGCAGAATGCTGAACCTGATCTGAAATCCTGATCAGAAACACATGCCACCAGAAGCATTTGAGTTTGGTGGTTTAAGAATTACATAGTGGAGCTTTTTGTGTGGTCTGTAAATATACTTTCATTTCATGTGACCAGTCAGAACCAATTTTTGTTACTTAGGCCTTGAAACCACATCAGGATACAGCTTTCCCTCCAAGGCTATGCCCTTCCAGCTGACATGCTCTGCAGGTACTGGAGGGCCCAAGCTCCAGACTTTCTGGAACAGCTGTCCAGAGAGCAGCAACCTCATTTAGGGACTCCAACTGTACCCAAAAATGTAGGTCACAAGCTGGGATGCCTGGCACCAAGCAGGGGTTGATCTCAAACCCTTTCAAACACTCAGGTGCTCAGAACCTTGCCCCCAGGTCCCACAGGTAAACAAGTGCACTTCTATCCCATAGTAAATCACTGCACTTGTGAAAAGGTTGAAGTAATTTTTATTAATCTGCATGTTATTCGATGGAAAACTTTATGTGAGAATTAAAGTCAATACTGCTATGAAGTGAAAACACTACTTTATTTTTATAAAAAGCAATAATTAAAACAAACCCTACCAGTGTGTACATTGTACACAGTTGAATGACACTTACAAGAATGAAGTTTCCATATACAAGGATTACAAGCCCACACTGGTAAAGGATGCACACAAGCACATACTGAACTTCACAGATGCCTCAGCTCCAGATCACAGTACCATTACTCTATGACCACACCTGCACTGTCATTATTAGCATCCACACTACTTTATTCCACTACAAACTGTACATACACAGAAAGCAAGGAGTTTATTCAGAGAGCACATATATTCGCAGAAAATTTATTTACTGGAATAATCTCTCACTCTTCTGTTGCCATCTTCAAGAGATACTCTTTGTCAATCTTGAAGAGCCTCCAGCCCTCCTCGGTGGACAGATCCGAGGCACCCCTTCTCTTGTAGAACCTGATGGAGGGCTCATTCCACTCTGCGACGAGGAAGTGCATGCTGCTGCAGCGGCACTTCACAGCCACCTGCAAAGCCAAAGTCACACGGTCACAGCGCCTAGGGACAGCCCCAGTGACAACTGGACAGATTACTCAGCAACTGCATACCACCACAAGTCATCGAGTTCATTCCAGCAGCCACTGAGGCATTTCTCAGTTTACCAGACTCTAGGCAATGTTTTAAGCTGTCTAGAGTCCTGCCACCTCCCTGAATTCTTGTTCAGACTTAGCACTTAGACATACCTGACTCAAGTTCTTCAGAATTTCTGACCCAATACCAAGTCCTAAAAAACAAAAAACCCAAGAAACTTAAGTTTTAAATCTACAGAAGCCCTATGGGTAGCAACTAATTTAATTCTGCAATAGGTACCTCTGTACTCAGCCATCACGTAAAAATCTTCAAGGTACAGCAGTTTTCCAATCCATGGATCGTAGGTGAAGTAATACATGGCAAAGCCCACGATGCATGTTTCTGAAACAAAGGTTGTAACTTCAGCCAGTCAGAATTTAAAAAGTAAAAATATCAAGTTTTACATGCATATTTAAACATACAGATTCTCTAGGACATGCAAACATTTGATACTAGGTTAAAATTAAAAATGAAGTTTGCAAAAAAGCACACAATTGAAAACACTAGTTCTGACAAATTTAATCACCCTAATCTGTCCGTACCCCGAAATCCTCAAAGCACTGTCACAGTAACTGCTAACATGGCTTTTTCCTACAAAATAATGCACACCCTACTAATTCATTTCCAGTCTGAAAGACGAGGAAGAACTTCACACAGCAGCTCACAATCTAGACAACTGCCCCAGTTCTACTTCCTTAGGAATAGACTTGTCAAATCCTGGAAAACACTGATCTTTCCATGTATGTTCCTCAGGAACTACTGTGCCAGAAGGCCTGTTTACAGGCCACCTTTACAGCAGCATTTCAAGTGCTTCCACTGAGCTTCATGCTGGTTTTTCTTTTACCTTCAGCACCAGGAAGTCAAGATAAGTAAAGCTGCAGCTTCAATTATAACTCTGTGGCTCAAAAGAGAGGAGAAACCAACTCTTTCAACAACAGCCCACTCAAACCCTGAGTATTTTAACTACATCTGCCGTAACACTCTGCACATACTGTAAGAGAAGCGTGCAAACAGGTTTCTGTCATCTACTGTGTCTTTGGTAAAGGTTTGGGAATAGCACTTGTCCCTGTAGACCTTACCTCATATTATGATCATCTACTTTATTGTGTAACGGATCTTTTAGTTACCTCCCCGCCCATCCATGTACACAGAAGGGCCATGTACATGGCGAAGCTAGAGACTGTAACCTGAAGATTGGGGACAAATTAAAGAAAAAAATGTGATTCAATAGAATTACATAAAGGTAAGTCAGGGTCAAACAAGAAAAGCCATTTAATAATTGGACTCAAGCACATTATGTTATACCTGATCTCCCATGCTTCCAGGATTAGCAACCACTTCAGCAGAGTATCACTATACATTACTGAATTTTACCAGTTAACCTAGTCCTCCTATCCCAGTCCACTGGTGAAACCTCATCTACAATCGTTAATATTAAGCAAATAATGCTTCTGTGTACTTAGCGTCCAAAAATAGGTATCAGGAAGTCTCACCTTCAGACGACCACTGGTCTTTTGGCACTTCTGCAACCAGACAGTGGTAGAAAGGGTGCTCGCCAAAACCATCCTCAAGCAGCTCTAGAAAAGCGGAATACACACGCACCTGAGCCACAGGCGCTGTCACTCGGCCGCCAAACGGGCGAGCTCTTGCAGCCTCCGTACCTTTCTCAGTTAGCACCACTTGGTCCTCCATGTCCTCGTATTTCGCCAGTTCCTGGAAGAGAGAAGGTTGTGAGCGGCCTCTCCCCGCCCCCTCGCCCTTGCGCAACAGCTTGTTTTGCTCCGGCACCGGGCAGCGCTGCCCCCCGCCCCGCCGGGGCCGCCCCGCACCCCGCCCGCACCTTGATCAGTCGCAGCAGGTCGGGACAGTCCTCGGGACGCGCGGCGCGGATGCTGAACGAGGCCATTTTCGGCGACGCTTCCCCCTGCGGCCCCCTCGGCTGACGAGTCCCCGGTGTGTGAACAGGAGGAGCAGCTGCTTCTTCATTCGTGTCCCGGGCGCGGCGGCCACCTGCGGTCAGTCAGGCTGCGAGCATGTCCCGGCGGCGTTCGGCTGCTGGCGGTCCCGCTTCGCTACCGCTGCTTCCCCGGCTCGGAGAGTGGAAGCCGCCGGCCTCGGTCGCCGTATTTAAAGACGTTCGCGCCCCGCCTTCCCCGCACACCAGCCAATGGGAGCGCCCGCGGTGCTCGCCCTCAGCCAATGGCCGCGCCCCTCCCCGGAATCGTGCCCGGGCCTGCCAGCAACAGCTGCGGCTGTCTCGTGACTCGCCCTCCCCCTCCGCGCGCGGCGCCCCCTGGCGGGGCTGGGCGGCGCTGCAAGGCGAGAGCCCGGGGGCTCTCCTTGGGCGGCGGGACAGGCCCTCAGGGAGCCCCGGCACCGCCCGGTCCCCTTCTCCCTGCACCGGCTGCCGCGGCACCCCGAAAACCGAGCCCGACATTATCCTCGGCTTGGGGCTTTTCTTGTGCGGGCGCTGTGTTAGGGGCCGTGGCGCCGCCCTGGCCGTAGAGCGCGGGACGGCGTTGGGAGCACTTCGTGCACCGCTGTGGGAAGACAGAAATAAAGCCTAAGTGTTTGCGGGAAACGAGGAGCAGTGATCCGTATCCAACCCGGGGCGCGGGGAAGCGTGTCCAGCACCAAGGTGCGCCCCCGGGCAGGAGCGTCCTTACGGGGAAAGGTTCAAACCACTGAAGTTTAACCTTGAGGTTGGGACGTTTCGCAGGCTGGCACACGCACCATAACTCGCCTGACCAGAGAGGAAGGGGTTGTGCTGGGAGAAGCACGAAGGAGTGGGTTTAAAGCAGGGGGATCTGCCAGTAATTTGCCGTAAGGGAGGCTCCGACACCATCCCATTGGAGGTATAGATGTCACTGGGGAGAGGTGGGTGTGATGAGGAAAATTCCATCTGGGTGGACTCAATAACATGACTTTGGAGTATGAAAGGATGGAGGAATTATCCTCAGCACTGTGCTTCCCTCTGGATATTACCTGGAGATACTGCTGTATGCTGAGGAATGAGCTGGATCATGATCTAGATGACTGTGTGGTCCATGGACGTACCAGCTGGGCCACCCAGAGAAGTGCAAGTCTTTTCCATATGTGTGGTTTTCTTTTCACCCTCTTACATTGTGCCACTATTGATAGTGCCACTATCATTCCTAGATATTGTAAAGGAGCTCTTTGTCGTACATTTAGCTTAGTCTAACTTGTTTTAAGAGTGATTTGGGATATGGGAAGACACTAAGTCATGCTGCTGACTCTCACAACACACACGCCATTTTTTCAGGTATCCAACAAGCTACAAGATTGGCCTTCACTTAGAGGGACCAGCATGGCACATGATACTGCAAGAGGATTATATAAAGAAGTGTGTATAAAGTGTGTGTTCGGGTGGCTGGCGTGAGCGCACAGTGGAAAGTGCCTGAAGGCCTGGGAGAATAATTTGGGATTTATGCAAACACCCTAACTGGCTCAGTTTACCCTCTACTGGACCAAGAACACAGATGCCTAAAGAACAGAAGCATTTCTATATCACTAAGCAACCTCCAGTGGCTAGTAGTACTAAAGTTAAAATTTATTTCATGGGCTGTGAGTCTGGAAATCCCTCAGGATGGGGCGTTTAGTAGGGAGACTGAATCTGAATAAACTACCAAAGAACAGACTCAGCCTAATAACATGCCTTCAAAGAATACAGATTTTTTTCATTCCCTAGAAATGATTAGACTGGGATCAGAAACGGGGAATACTGTCTCTGTGAAAGACAACAGCCTTTGTGTTGTCTCAACTCTCTTTGTTTTGCATTTCACAATGAGGAAGTCACACTATCAGGAAACCTACTGCTGTGTAAGAACACAAAGTGCCTGGTTTATTTCGTCTCAATTCAGAAAAGTCACATGATTTAGAAGTTGAAGTCTCAGCAAAAAAAGACCCAAACATTTTCTTCCTTGACTGTTTTTGAAAGTCCTGCTTTAATTTGCTAGAAATATGCTGATACTGTGTTGCTCGAGTTAATACAGTTAATTGGATTTAGCTTTCAATTTCACAAGGCAGAAGGCAAAAATATAAAAAAAAATCATGAAGTGTCAAAAAATGTTTCATGAAATAATAGGAAATGCAGAGAATTTAGGGAAAAAAGGAAAATCAAAAGTAGCTAATTAAGATATCTAGATCTCAGAGACTATAGTACAATTATTTATTTATGTATTATTAGGGTATCTTTCCAGAATAAGTAAGTTTAATGAGAATGGTAATATTTTACAAAAAGGTTCCAAAAGAAGTCAGTTTGTGAATTAATCAGACTGATTGGGTGTGTGTTTTACAGCTTCTTCCTTTTGTCTCAGGTCTGTTTGTCTTTGAGCAGGTTTCATGTCATCTTGACATAGCTGAGGCCAGTGATGAAATCTTTAATAACCTGCACAGGGCTTGGATTTTATCCTTCACTGGTCACAGCCTGTTGATCTGCCCTGCTCTCCGAGGAATGAGTAGTGGCAAGTCTCCTGAAAAGGATCAACATTTTTTTAAATTGTGCAAATATGTGTACTGGCAGGTGGTTAGCAAATGTGTTTAGGTTAAACCAATGTTGAAATAATCTGTTATAATGATATATGCACTGAAGTCTGGATTAACACACTTCTGTACCAGCTAGCAGCTTCCTCCATGCAGAACCTGCTGACTGAATCCATCTGCATTTCCACCAGGAGGGTCAGACTTTGGTGTTTGAGAAGGTAAAATGGTTAGAACTCTCTAAAATGTGCATCATTCCTATTATTCTTACTGTATCTTCTCCCTAAATATTACTCATAAGAGAAACAGAATAATTTGTGCAAAATAGCAAGCAGCACTTTTTTTTTTTTTTTTTATCATGCAACAGGAACTTTTATAAACAGCTGTTAACAAAAGCACATGGAGCATTATGTAGTGACTGAGGCAACACATCCTCCCCACATCCTGCCCAGAGCTGGAGGTCTTTTCTACTCTGAAGATACAGGAAACAGCCAAGCCAGTTCCCCCAGAGCCTTTCATGGCAATGCAACTGAACAATTTATTCACAGAGTTATGGGACCCCACCTGCACTTGTATCGACACCATGTTTTTATTTGCACCTAAATTTTCTAATGTTCTCTTTCCTTGAAAGAGAAAGGCTCAAAGTGAGACCAGCTTTCTTTCTTTACTGTTCAACTAATCAAACTCTCTTCCCCTGTTTTAATTTTTGATTTCCTCCTTTGCTAGGAAGATTCCTTGCATTCCTGTATTGAATGCCTCTCTCATGCCTCAGAGGTTCTCTGTTTGTAATAAATAAGAGGCAAAGGAGAAAAACTCCTTATTCCACGTTAAAGTGTAGCGAGTTAATGATTTTTTATTGTGCTAATAAATATTTCCAGGTATTTCAATCCAAGTTGTATGTCTTGTCAAATCTCTGGAGCAAAATACAGAAAATGCAATTAATATTCAGTATTGACCTGTAATTTTTCATGATTTTGGACATTTGGGATTCTCTTATCATTTTCAACTGAATGTTTTCTTCCTGATCCTTAGACCTTGTGTTGATATTTATGAGTTCACAGTTGCTTCTGATGTTTTATTCAAGTCACTTAAAATTACAGTTTGTCAACACTAGGCTGTACATAGAAAATCTATTAATCTCTGTCAGAATAGTACAAATACTAAATAAATACTACATGAGCAATGTTCAGAATTCAGGGCAAATGCAAAATTAACAGTTTCATGTGATAAAGCTACATGGATTTCCATATGCTGGCAAAAAAAAGGATCATAATTTTTCTTTATTATCTTTGAAAACATATTTTAGATCATTAGAACCCTATGTATTAGCCTATTCCTGTAGGCTAATACATCTTACTTGTCATTTGTAATTATGCAGTTTAATAAATGTGGACATAGCTAATTATCTGCCTGAATCCACAAATCATCTATATCATGTGTGCAAATGATTTGAGGTATAAAAGTTACAGAAATAAATGTTGGGAAAGAATCCAGCCAGGCCTCAGTTTTGGATACAGTAGAAGTATTGTATCTGGATGCAGTAGAAGTCCCTTTGGCTCTGATCCTGCAGTGAACTTAAATCGGGGGAAGTATCTCAGGCTTTAAAAAGAAACCTATGAAATCTAAATTTTTCCTTATAACTAATGGGAGTTTGCACGAGTAGGTGTTTTTATTATGTATCACAGTCACAGTTTTGTCTTTGGCACAGTCTTGTGCACTTCCCAGAGGTGATTCTTTTCATGGCACCTTGATTTTTGAACTTGCAGCACGCATGCATACCAGGTTTCTACATTTTTTTTTCCCCACGACCAGATGAGTGAGAAGCTTTGCAATAGCGCCCTCAGCTTTTTCACGGCATCACAGAATGCTTTCATTTGGAAGGGACTTTAAAGACCATCTAGTTTACAGGTGTTACCCTTACATGTAATGAATACTCTGGTTAATGTACTTTGTGTTTGCCAGAACATGTTTTCTCATATTCTTATCCAATCTCGCTGGTGTTTTGCTAAGTCTTCAGCAAGGTGTGCTTAACAACTTCACTAACTTGTACCTCCTGTATATACTCCTTTGCTAGCAAGCTGGAATGGCCAGTGAGACCCACAAGCATTGTTGTTGGTGTGCACCTGGACACGTGGATATATCCCTCCCGAGGAGGTGCAGACACGATTATGGCAAATGCTCTGGTCCTTATGGGCACTGTGGCGTCTTGGCACAGAGCCAGATCTGCTAGGCTGCCACACACCCCAGGGCAGGCCCCATGTCGTCTCAGCTCTAAGTTTCTTCAGTTCCCAGGAATAAAAAAAAAAAATGATTAATTGAACTTGTTGATTATTCGCCTGTGCAAAGCACACAGCTTATTTAACACAGGTTTATTTTTACAGACTCAATTAGGCAGGAAAAGACCCGAGATTATCAAGTCCAACCTGTGACCGAACACCAATGTGTGACCAAACCCCAACGAGTCAACCAGACCACGGCACTGAGTGCCACACCCATTTTTTCCCTAGACACTCCAGCACCTCCCTGTGCAGTCCATTCCAATGTCTAAACACCCTTTCTGTGAAGAAATGGCTCTACCTAATGTTCAACCTAAATCTCCCCTGGCGCTGTTAAAACTATGTCCTCTCGACCTGTCGCTGGTTGCCTGGGAGAAGAGGCTGACCCCCACGTGGCTACACCCTCCTTGCAGGGAATTGTACAGACTAATAACGTAGTTATCAAGATCTTCTGCTTAGAAAATTCCGAGGCTTTCAGTTACCTTCCCTAGCAGTGCCACCAAGTGACGGGCCGGGGCAGGAGGCCGTGTTCCCCACGGCCGTGTGACAGCACGGGGCGCGCCTCAAGCTCCGGGCACAGCGCCCATCCCACTTTCCTCATGGCACAGTGAAAAAACGGAGCATTAAAAAGAAAAAATAACGATGCTTATTAAAAGCAAGTCCCGGCAGGGCCCGCCCGCTCTGCCGGTCCCGCCCGACGACTAACGGTGTCCTGCCCCAACCTCCGCCCCGGGGAGCGGCCGCGCTGCACGGCCACAGGGACACGGGGCAGGCCGGGGCCGAGCGGTGCCGCCTGGGGATCCCGGGGTGGGCAGGGCGAGGGTTCCCAGCTGCGGGCGGCCCGGAGCCTGCTGAGTGCGCGCCGAGCCGCGAGTCACTGCTGCGGGAGGACCGTGTGGCTGGGGCAGGCGCGGCCCTGCTGTGACAGCCCCGGCGGGCACCATGCTGCCCACCCGGTAAGGCCGCCCTCGCGTCCTCCGGCCCGGGTGGGGAATGGCGGCCGGGGGAGAGGGTGCCCGCGGTGGGCCTGGGCAGGGGAGGCCGTGCCCCGACCATCACCCCGCGGCCGAGCCGCGCTCCGCCGTGAGGGGCTCGGGGCGCGGCCAGGGCGGGGCACCCTGAAACTTGAGCAGCGCCGCGGTCAGCGCGGCCTCGGGCGCGGCGCCTGGGCCGCCCTGGGGCACTGGGCGTGAGGGGGCCGTGCGGGCTGCGGCTGCAGCGGGAAGGCGTTCGCTGGCCGTGCCGGGACACACCGAGCCCAGAGGCTGCAGCAGTCACCGACGCGTTTCACCATCACTACTTACGTCATTCCTGGTGCATACGGGACTCCGCTGCCTTCAGAGTTTGGCGTTTGTTTTTTTTTTCGTGTGTTTGTGTTCCCTTTTACTCTCTTAAGGTCTCCGTGTGTATCTGCAGACAGTGAAAGCTTGTGTGTACTTGTACATATGTGTAGATAGACATGAAGGACGGAGAGAGAGAGAGATGTGTAAATGGTCTTGCTTTTCTGTTGGTTCCTGAGGACCTGCCACCTTTCCTTTTTTGGGATGGACCCCAGTCTCAGAAGAAGAAAATGAAGGGACCAGCAATCCACATTGGTTGTCAGGATGATGCTGTGAACTGCCACAGGGGGATTTTGTGTTACCACAGTTATGCTCGCCTAGAGAAGTAGTGCTGGCCTAGTACTCTGTAGAACACTTAGTGAATTGGGGGTGGATTACATTATCTGAAGGGTTTCATGGTTGTCCCTTCTTGCTTAATGGCTAAGAGGATTATATCCTACACTTTAGGCTTTTTTTGAGTTGCTGCAGTACAAAGCCATGGAGGAGAAAACCAGACTTAGCTGAATGGAACTGCTTGTAAGACCTTGTGAAATCCTTTTTGGTATATTCCTCCTTCCACTGCTATGCACACCAGCCGAGCGCAGAAGTGTTTGGTTAGGGTCATTGATGATTTCCTGGAGGCACATGGACCCCATCTGTGTTAAGATACTACAGAGTAGAAGCTGGTGTTGAGTCTAAGTTAGTTGTCTCAGGGCATCTGAATAGTCAGTAAAGAGAACAGTTACTGCCAGTGAAACATTCTTTCTTGTTTTTAGATAAGGCAAGGTGTCAGTTGGCATTTAAACTGTCTTGGAACCATTGCACCAATAGTATCTAGTTCTAAAAATCAAGCTGAAAATAAGGACTGGTATTTCTGAAGTCACTAGCATAATTCCAAAATTAAATCCTAAATTACTTTCATGGGATTATTTTTAATGACATTAAATTTTTCTGCTCTGCCTATAGGTTGTGCATCATGAGGAAGCTTCCTTCTGTTCTGGCTAGGACACTCACTTCTGGGACCAGTGCCTCCCCAGGCCTTCCTGACATGTCCAAAGGTAAAGTAAATGGCTGTAGTCCAGAAGATTTAATGATGTTACTAAGGAGTTTATTTTTTCAGGTTGTGTCCCTTCATGTATTAATATGGTTTGGATAATGAATGTGCCCTTGTCTCTTCGCTCATGGTATAAGTGTTTAGGAAGCAGCAGAGAATCACTGTGCATTTGGAAGGGAATGGCACAAATATGCATAATTCCTGAAATTGCAAATTTAGAGGCTCCTCTGGGTCTTCAACCTTGGCAGAGCTTGGTTCTTTTCTGGCAGAATAACTGCTGCTCAGCTTGGGTGTTGATAGAAAGTCAATGTAGTGCAGATAGGTACAGTGAGACTGGAGAGAATGGCCAAGAAATGGGGAATTGAGTGGAAATAATGCCATACAGAACTTCTAATCTGTCAATCCTGTTAATTTTGCAAACTTGTAGAAATCTTTTAATCGGATCAGCAGCATTGCCTTGTGAAATTGCTCTTGTCTATAGAGCTTTGTGTTGAAAGTTTGTTTCAATGCTCTAATAGTAATAAACCATAATGCTTCTGTTTCAGAAGCTTTTAAAAATATTTTCTTGCATTCTAATCCCTTGTACTGAGAAAAGGGCAGGAGGAAAAAAGCTGGAGCTGGGTACAAATAATTCCTTCATGGAGTTCTGGTTATTTCTGAGATCTTTTTTTCCTTTGTTTTCTAGACAGAAGTCACCAATAGTTACTGCAGTTATGCAGTAAAAGAGAAAATGAGGGTTATTTGTTAGGGTTGTTAGAGAACTTATTTTCGTTGTTAATAATTGGTAATTTAGGAGGTTAATGGAGAGAAGCAAGGATACAGAATGTTGCATACTTGCAACTTGCCCTGATTGTTTATTTGAATGTTTGAAAATTATGCCATCTAGAAGGCCAGTGAAAATAGTGACAGTGAGATCATCCTGGTACTCCAAGGGGTACTAATATTTTGTGGACTACAATAACTGTAAAGATTTGAGAATGTGTTTCAAAATTGTTCAGATTCAAAGTTTTGCTGATACATAAACTATTTTACTGTTATGTAAACTATACCTTCAATTTGGTATCTAAGCTTTCCCAAAACACCAAATACCTTTTCTTACTAGTTTTTCACATGCTTCCTTTTCACAATTTTGGCTTCCTGTTCAAAGAGTGAATGCCCTCTCTTCTTCCATGGCTCTCCCAAAGGCTACATAAAGCAGGACTTTGGAATTTTCCTCTGAAAAAACTCTCATCCCACTTCCTGAAAAGTGCTCTGGATACTCTTTTCAAAGTTAACAGTGTTTGTCAACAGTACATGGTAGCCCCAAATTTGAAAAACTATTTGGGATTTCACTGCAAGCAGATACTACACAGAGTCAGTGGGCAGGGAACTGGAAAGCTGGCTTGAAAGGAAAGGACAAACTGAGTTGAAAACAAAAAGACACTGACTGTAAATCAGGCAAGATAGATTGCCTGCAGTTACTAAAATTAAGGAACGTGTGCCTAAATAGAACTGAAGCAGGTAGAATAATCAAGTAACTCCTTATTAGATGTAAATTGCATTGTTTCTTTTCGCTGTTAATCTAACCTGTGTTTTGTACTCCACAGGACAGTCACCCATTCATGTGAATAATGGTGTGTTGTGGTAATTTGTACATATTAAAATATTTGCTATAACACTAAATTTACTCAGCTACTGTTTTTCCTTACTTTAGTTTTGATGAAAAATGAAGTGCCATTATTATTCTCTGTTGCCTTGCTTAAAGCCCCTTTGCCTTTGGTGAATGGCCCTGGTCTTAATTGTGGCAGTATTGTTGCACTAAATCTCTGTCAGCACACTCTGTCTGCAGTGCTGGATAAAACGTTTCTAAGAGGCTTGTGGGATACAAAATCTCTCATGGCAGCAGCTCCCTCAGTACTTGGCTGCATTTTAGATGTTTGAATCTGCGTCCTTCACCTAAGTCCACACCAAGCTCTGTACCAAAGCTGGTGGTCTGCCTGAACCTGGATGCAGCTGGGGAGGCACCAGCATGAGGGACATGGATCTCAGTGGTAGAGATGAGTGTAGTGATCTTGTCCAGCTGCCCTCTGTGTCCTTTTCCACAGCATAGTGCAAATAAACTCAGACCCTGCTGCTCTGGCATTGATGATTCACTGATCACAGTTTAGGAGATACTGTGAAATATGCTATGTGAGCACAATGGAGAAGTCCCATTTGCTATAACTGTTTTGCACAACTAAGACATTTGCCAGATAAGAAGAGAAATAGCTTATAGATTTTTGTGCTTAATTTTCTTACTTAAATTTTTGTTGTTACCTAAATTTCTAAAATCTAGAAGAGCAACATAGTCTTCCCAGGAGGAGAAAAAGGAAAAAGTTAAAAAGATGTATTTATGAGCTGTAAAATGGACTAGATTTGACTTAACAACATTTAGAAACACTTTACACTTTGTCCCTTTTATTGTTAAGATAAAAATTTTAACGTGTTGTCAGCCTGGAAAATATTTATTATTTTTATACCTAAAACTGAAATCAGATGTATTAAGTGGGACTAACAGCTTATATACATTTCTGCAGGTTTGGACCTGAGATTTTTTTTTCAGAGCTTTTTACCTCCTTAGAGTTGAAAAAGAAGATGAATTTAGTTTAAACAAAGAGAAAGTGCTGTTTGTTCCCTGTTCATCCCAGCACAGTCTGCACACTGTTGAAAAATTGAGGTTTTGTGTTCTAGAAGCTGTAACAGTGTTTCTGCTAACACTGTATTGATCAAATGCATGCTATGGCAGCTTCACAGGTGGAGTATGAGTAACAAGAAAGTAATACCTTTTCTGTAAGCAAGCCTGCTGCTGCTTAAGGAAAAAGGAATCAGACCTTCTGTGTTTCCAGAAGAAATCAACTCTCATGATTTTCAATTGGGTTCTTTCTTTGAAATTTTTTTTTGTTCTTAGAATTAGTAGTAGAAGTCTTCTAATTTCAAAACATGTTTTTAGCCTAATTCTGTAAAGAAATGAGGCCTAAGCAATCTATTTTTTGTCTTTTTCTGCCTATCTTCTTGTCTTCCTCTTCTTCCACAACCTTTTGTTGATGTCAGCCAAAATAGATGAGCCACCAGTCTCAAAGAGAAACACATTTCCAGAAATTTTGTGAAAGTTGGCTTCCAAATCAGAGGTTTGTTAGGGTGCCAGAGATGGGGTCAGCCATAGACCCTGGTGTTTGCTGGCTCTTGGTGAGTCACTGGATCCACGTGCTGGCTGGCAGTCATTGCCTTGCCTGCCTCTGGCTCGCTTGTCTAGCAGGCAGGCAGAGCAGGAACAGGCTGAGAGTGTAGGGGCAGGGGCTTAGGGTGCTGCAGCGGAAGGAGCAGGGAAGGGAAGGTTTGGGGTGTAGCAGTAGTGGTGGTATGGGGGGACTTGGGCAGAAACTGAAGTGACTGAGGAGGAGGGGAGCAGAGCTGAGTGGATCTGACTGAGAGAGTGGAGTGTGATTTAAATCCTAGGAATTCAGCTAGGCTTGCTCCATGGTTTATAGGCCAGCTTGCTGATCACTGTGAATACTCTGACCAAGCATTTAGCTTGAAAAATACCAAACCTGATAAAGGATCAGCTTGTGACTCACCAGCAGCCTCTTTCAATTTTGCCTTGAAATTCTGGATATTTTTTGGTTGCTCTTCCTTGATGTGTCTCTAATATTTGAACCTCTTTGTATCAAAAATCTTTGCAAATGGGCATGGAATCCATTCTATGCAATTCTCAGCTTCTATTCTGAGCCTGAGAATTGCTGCTGCTTGTTTTCAGATGTTTCCAAATAGCCAAAGTTCACCTGGCTAACAGCCATGGAGTAGTTTGGTAGATTTGATGGGACCTTAGCACACTTAATAATCTTATCTGAGAAAGAGTAGAAAAGATGCTTGTGCAGATTATTCTTGAAATTTAGGAGAAACTTGTGCAGAACTAGTATTAACTCTGAGAGTGCAAACAGGGCCAGAATAAATTGTATAGGCCTGTGTTCAATGTCTTAACACTGTGTTCTTTCAGACTGCTAAAAATTTGGGCTATGAAATCCTGCTGGCAAGAACCAGTCTGCTGATACTGCCTGCCTTTGTGGGTGGGATTCTTTAATTGGTATTCTTCTCATTCCCTGTTTCCCAGCTGCACTGTTCCCTTTTAAGTTCTTTTATGACTTTCTGATTTGTGTTATCTCCACAGTTTATGTTTAGGCTATAATATTTTCACATCAAAATTCCTCAATCTAATCTTGATCCATGCTGTCTTTCAGCTGTTAATTAGCACTGGAGGTGACTGATTGCACTAACAGTCTTTGTTGACTATATGCAATCAGCTATGGCATCATGTTACTCAACCCATTACTGTGATATGCCTACTAACAGCAGCAGTGAATTTGGCCAAACTTTCGTTTCTGGGCTGCTATTTGCATGAATTTGCTTAGTTTTCCTGTTCTGGGATGAGGATTGTGCCTTTAACACCAGGCAACCTCATGTTTGTCACTTGCAGAACTAAGCTTGACTTGCTTTGTGTTTTTTTTTTTTTTTTTCCCAGTGCGGACCAAATTGAGGGATATAGTGGGAGCATCTACCAACTGGAGGTACAGTGTGCATTACATGAATTTTACTTGATTTGTGAAACCAAGGTGGAGCTCAGGGTTGTGGTAGTGGAAGTTACCAATAGTTAGCTTGCTGATGGGGAAGAAAAAGTTACCACTAAAAGGTAATTGAAACAAAGCTTCTGAACTGGGACTTAGTGGATCACAAACGTCTAAGATTTCTCTGTCAGAAACAAAATACTTGATCTTGGTGCTTGCAAGATTCTCCCACTAGCTTTAAATCCAATGGGAGTTAGGAGCTGTAGAGTCTGGCTGTCAATGCTGTGTTGCTGTTATCTCCTGAGTTATCTCTAGGTGGATTGCCCACATGGTGGATTTGTCCTGCACTGGATTCAGAGGCAGCTGAGCTTGTTCACTGTGTAGCAGGCTGCGTTCTAAATGGCACCCATATCTCTTTGGAAAATTGTCAGCTTGGGATCAGGGTCTCCTTAGTCAGGAGCATCTTGAGCATTTTCTTTGTCTGCTCCAATTTAATTTTTGATTAATTTTCATATAACTTTAAATAAATGCTGGTTTGTCTTTATCCAAGTTACTTTCCTCCCCCTCCATTACATTGAATAAGCCAGAGTTGACTGTAACCCTCTGCTTTTACAGTCTGGAAAAGTCAATATAGCAGTCTGGAGGAATACACATTGCAGTTTGGTTGACCCATGTTTTTTGTTAATTTTGTCTGTGTTTGCTGAGCTCTTTTTTCCCCACTTTGTGCAGTGATAGGAAGATGAAGAGAGGCTTGCCTGGGTGAAGTGTCTGATGTGTCCAGGCCTTCTGACTCAGTTTATTTAGACACAACTTTAGGCACTCTAACAAAAATGCCTGAATCTGGAAAGCTGATTTTCGCTTAGTAAGAATGGTATCTAAACACGAGGGGGCTTGAACTTTTCATCAAGTCAGCTAGACAGGGCTCTAGAAATTGTTTATGAAAAAGCCTTTCCCACATCCCAGAATAGCTGAGGAGGAACGATGCCATAAGGAAACACCATTCGAAAACTGAGATTTTAGAGGGCTCTCATCAAGTCTGATTTTCCATCTATGTTTTTTTCCCCCCACTGTTCCCATTGTGGAGGGAGAGCAGACTGAGGCCAGGACCCCCACAGCAGTGTTTTACTTAGACAGGTACTTCTCTCATGCTGTACAGAATACAGCAGAAGTGGTTTGCAGAGTACTGAATCCTTCAGCTACTGTGAAAAAGTAAAGCCAGGGAGACCACAGATGGGAGTGCTTGAGAATAACAGATTTAATACAGAGAGGTTTGGTGGGAATGGATTGTATAGCCTCTGAGAGCCCACTTTAAAAATGGAGTGTCAAAGAGTTGATAGATGTGGAGACTGGACAGCTGGGGATTTGATGGAGTTAGGCCACAGAATGACTAAAGAGGACAAATCTGAGGAACAGCTTAATAGGGGTCCTGAAAAGGGAGCTAGGGAAGGACTGATGCACACATATCTGGAATTCTGGGAGAGAGGAGGGATGCATGTTGGAGGAACACCTTCAACCACTGATTTTGCTTAAAGGGAGACTTTGGTTTGTGACTTCTCTTGTAAAGGCCAGTGGCATTTTGTGTTCGTTATTAGAAAGAAATACCTTGCTTATGTGTTTATTCTGGTTTTGTACTTAAATTGTAGTTAAAACTGTTAATCTGTTCATTGTTAAATATAGTCTAGATGGAGTTGTGGCCATTTCAGAAATATATAAACATCTTCAGAATGTTTAGGGTAGGTGCTTGTTAATATTTAGATGAATTATTGTCACTGTATGACTAGTTCTGCAGTGTATAACAGTATTTGTCTGTTGAAAAATGTTACTGCATTGAACCTAATACTTCTGCATATTGAAGAGCACATTCTGAAGTGGAAGTCAAGAAGAATTCTGCTGCTGACCTCAGAGGAGCCAAGATGGAGCTGGTGAAAACAGAATATAGTTAAAATTTTATTGTTAGATTTCTTTATGTTTGTAGACAAATTTCTGATTTATTTTCTGATTAATTTCTTTTAAGCCTTTCACTGAAAGACCTTGGAAAAACCTTTTTTAAAAAACATGAAGATGCATCATCTTGGACCTTGCATCTTTCTTTAGTCATCCAGTAATATTCAATTTCTATGCAGTGACATAACTTTAAACATTAACCCTCTGCAGGAGGTTATCTTTCTGTTTCCTCTGAACTCCATGGTAATCATGTTGCCCAGATGAGGTAAACCACATCTCATGTTTAAATAAACAAACAAATGAAACTAACTGAAATTTTCTGCTTGACTTTCACTCTCTTTGATCATGAGTTATTTGTATTTCCTCGGAACTTATTAAAAAGAAAAGAGGGAATAAAAACATGTTGTAGCTTGACTTTCTGAAACAATACTCAAGCCAAGTAAGCCTTCATATTAAGTGGCTAATACCCAGAATTCATCCAAAGTCAAAACTTAAGACAAAATTTCTTTTTGGTGAAAAGTTTTCCTGTTGTATTTATTTATTTATTTAAAATTGGTTTTGTTAAACACAGTGTCACTGAAATCTCAGCAATGCAGCAAGCACAACTTGAAGGAATGGCATGCATCCAGAAATTTACTATTAAGTTTGGTTGCTTAGTGTTTTATGCATTCTCCTGCTTTATGAAATGGATCCATATTTTTGCTTACTGCTTGGCTTTATACCAGAACTGTTGCATGTTTAACCCTTAGGTTTTTAATAGATGGGTATTGATTCTAGGGATGTTATGAAATACTTGCTTTATTCAGTCAGGTTGTGCTTTAAAGGGGAGGGAACTCTGGAACAGGTAAGAGAGTGTGTTGGGTAAAACCGTTACATCTTGTAGATACCTGTGCAAGGAATCAACTTAGTAGATTGGAAAGAAGGGACAGGTAGTTGCACCCTTCTCCATTGTGAGAGTTGCAACCCCTCTGACTTGGTGGTGCTGGAAAAGCAGCTCTGAAGGAATTGTTCTGTGTTTTCTGTGTTGTTTCTTTCTGTAACTTTCCTGTATAAATTTAAGATGTCTGGGAAGGAAGAGAGAAAGAGAAGGAGATTAGTTTTTTGTCTTTTAGCTTGCTGTTAGAACTGATGCTGCAGAGGGGGAACTCACCTGTGGATAATGGCAAGTCTTAGCAGATTGGTTCTCTTGTTATTAGTGCTAGCCAACACAGTACATCTACTTAACTTCTTGGGAGAGATTGTAAATTGACGGTCAGTCCTTTAAAATTGGCAGTGCGGGAAGATTTATGATCCCGTAGCTCTGGAAGACATGAATATGCCCAAAACCTCATAGGTTAATTTGTTCTTTTCAAGGAGAATGATTTTGGTAGCATTCAGAATTAGATGCATTTTGTTCATCTCATTAGTATGTGCTTGCCACTTGCACACAAACTACTTCAAAGATTTTTTCAATAGTCTTGCTTAGCATCATTTTGTGCATTTCACTTTCTTTTAAAGGCACACTCACTGTGTCTTGCTATTTCTACTATTTTTTGGTTTTAACTTCGATAATCATTGATGTGACATCTTTTATTTAGGGTTTCAATTCTCTTCTTCTACTTCAGAATAAAGGGGTTTTTTTCTTACCAGGGATCATGTGCAAGCAATGCAAGAAAGAAAAGCTCTTCATACTTTACTGGCAAAACGACAAGAAGATCTTCCTCCTAGGAGAATGAAGGATAGCTACTTGGAAGTTATTCTACCTCTAGGAAGTCAGCCTGAAATAAGAGAAAAGTACCTGAATGTACACAACAGTGTAAGGTAACAAAGTTACCTACAGTTAACATGTTACACCCACAGGAAATTGTTAACTGCTGTTTGCCATGTGTGTAAGTATTTAATTGTCAAACCCCTATATTGCAGGTTTGGAAGGATACTTGAAGATCTTGACAGTTTAGGAGGTATGTACCTATGCCCTTGTAAAGGCTGCACAAAGTCAGTTTGATTACTGCTGAGCACTGCTTGGTGTGACACAGTATGACCTTGGAGGGAAACCCATAATTCTGCTGTCTCAGAAGGGAAGGAAAAAAAGAAGACGTGGTACTGAAAGAGAAGGAAGGATGATAAAGAACAGATGGAAGCAAAATTGTTCGGCTTCCTGCCTCTGTCAGATTTTTAAAGGACCAGCTATAAAAATAATTTACTAAAAAGTGATCCTAAATTATGAATTTGCTTTGAGTGTGAACTCAGAGAAAATTTGTGGACTGCATATTGAAAATGAAAACGTAGTCTTTTTTAATCTTAAAAACACTCAACAAAAAATGCCACAACACCAACAGTTAATGAGATAAAAATATTTTAATCTTCCCTTTGGGGAGAAGAGAGTATAACCTGGAAAGAATGTAATGTATCCCTTGAGAACAAATTAAAAGCAATTGGTGTATCTGCAAATTGTTGTTAAGGGTAAAATCAACTCAGTTATTTCAGGAGTTAGCTTTCTTAATTTTTTTCTCCTTTTTATTTATTTGTGGTCTTGAAAAGTTCACTATCTTTTTCTTTTGTGTTATAAATGTGAGGTTGTTAATAGAACTGGGAGATACTTTTTCTTACAACATCACCAGGTGACTTCCTTCCTCATCTGAGTTCCATAGTTGGTTGGGAGATTTTTGATGGGGGTTTTTGACAAAGAATTAAGTGCTTACTAAGGGAAAATAGAACATCTTTTTTCTGTTCCTTCTGAGAGTCCAGATGGACAAAATTGAGGAAGGCAGAGAAAGAAATGAATGCATGTCTGTTGAGGGTAGACAAAAGAGCTGCATGACTGGTATTTCTTCCTGGGTGATGGAAGATACTGGTTTCAGTATCTGTCCTGAATTGGAAAAGGAGACTTCAAACTGTTGGCTACCCTGCATTGTTAGATGAGATGAGCCTGTTTTTCATTCTATGCCTTGTTTAATTTCCCGAGAAATCTGTGAAGATCTAATTTTTTTCCTGTGACAGCACAGAATGTCTTTGCCTTGTTTGCAGTCAGGCTGGGCTCCTGTCAGTTCCACTGAGGATGTATTGTTTTGGGTTAATCAAGATTCTGTCCCAATTAAACAGTATTCAGGGTGGTCATGTTGATATAAGAAGTTGATAGGCTTAACAGGCTTTAGAATTGTGACTTCAGTAAACATAGGGAAAAAAGTCTTAGATTACTTGGAAGGCTAGAGATCTTCCAGATCACAGATCACAGAATATTCTGGTTTGGAAGGGCCCCACAAAGATTGTCAAGTCCAGCTCTGAAGTGAATGGTCCATATGGGAATTCCTTCTCCCTTATCTCATTAAGTACAAGACAGATACTTTTGATAATGAAGATCAGTGTTGAATGAAAATTATGTGAACACTAGAAAAAAACCATATCTTTGCAGGGTTGAATTACTCCAAGGAGTCTGTTTTCTTAGATGTGCTCTTATGAACAAAGCTAATTAGTTTAAATAGTGGTTTGGCTAGTAGTAATTGCAGTGTGATAAATACCTCTGACTATGGTTTCTTGCCTGTAAGGCACAGTTTATTTAATCTCTAGTTCTTTAAAGGAATCAGTATTTAAAAAGTCCTCAGATAGCATGTATCCTTAGACAGCCTTCATGAAATCAAAATAGAAGATAGGAAGAGTCTGAGACAGTGAGCTGCAGAGATTATGTGGGACTGGAAGTCAAGTGATAAGCTGGTTTAAAATGCTTAGTTAAATTTATCTTTGTAGTAAGTAAATATGAATAAAACTGAGACAGCTGCTGCTGTTTTCTTTATAGCAATCCCATGTGTTACATACATGAAGGTATGGCAGCTGTGCTCTTCTATAGTAGGATACTTTAGTTTGTGTTTTCCAGGTACCTCTTATGCTTTGCAGAGATGGCTTTGATCTGCTCCATTATGTTTTTGTTAAAGAGCTGGCTCGATTTTTGATCTCTTCACAGTTCTTATTTGCTACACTCACACCAAGCAGGAAATGCAGCAAAGATCTCCTTTATCCATAGTTACAGCTCTGGTGGATAAAATCAGTAAGTAGCAATTAAGTAAATAAAATAATTACATCTGATTGTCTTATTCTTTCATCAGCTACTGCCTTCCCATGGTTATTATTGAGGATACCTTTTTCACTCCTGTTTTAGTTCACTTCATCTTGTTTTAGCTTTGAAGTTTTCTGGCTTTTGTTGATAAGAGGTGGGAAGAGGGTTTTGTATATGCTTTTCAGCATTTCATATGTCATTTCCCTTCAAAATGCAACCTTTATGGCTCCTGCACTTTTGTGTTTAGTTTTATTTTGGCGTGCAGATTCTTAGCTTCATTGTTGAACAGTGTTTGTTCTGGTGGAGTTAGATCTTGCTTGTGTTGCCTGTTCTGCTGAACACTCCCTTGGATCTGCTGTCCACCTGTGTGCTTCCTACTCCCCTTCTGGCTTCAGAAGTCTGCAGAGGCAGAAACTGCAGACAAAGCAGTGTGGTCCCTTGCAACAACTGTCTTTTCTGGGTTGTCTTTGTGTGTGTTGCCACTTTCAGATCACATAAAGGTCGTAGAGAATCTGGCCTGTCTAGTATTAGTTGTGAGTGATCTGTCTCCAGTAACCCCTAATGTTTGTCTTGTAGATTTGTGCCAGAAGATTATACATCCAGACTGTGACATCAAATTCACAGGCAATGTTTCTTGGGTTGGGAAGACCTCCATGGAAGTGACAATGCACATGCTGCAGGTTAGTTCCTGTGGCTTCTCTCCATCTTATGACAAGCAGGAGGTGCTTCAGGGGAATTTACAAGAGCATATAGTGACAGGACACAGTGGAATGGCTTCAAACAGGGAATGAGTTTAGATGAGATAGTGGGAAGAAATTATTTACTGTGAGGACAGTGAGGTACTGGAACCCTTGCCCAGAGAAGCAGAGATGCCCCATCCCTGGAAGAGTTCAAGGCTGGGTTGGTTGGGGCTTTGAGCCACCTGATCTTGGAATGTGTCCCTGCCCATGGCAGGGGGATTGGAACTGGATGTCTTTAAGGTTCCTTCTAACCCAAATCATTCTGTGGTTCTGTGATTCTGTGATAATTCAGGTAAACAGGTATATTTTTTTTTATTCAATTCTTCTTCTTAAGTCTCTGATGTAGAAGATAATGTTACAGCTTTTTGTTCTGAACTCCTTACAGTGCTGGCATTAGTGGCAATTTGGTATACTAAAAGAAAAAATATGGCATTTCTCATAGTCAAGGTTAAGTAGGTCCTTTTACAATGACTGCATTGATTTCCTCCCCTCCCAGCTCCAAGTTTTAAATAAGCATTCCCTGGTAAATGTTTACATTGCAAAATTCCTGAAATGGAAAGTTTGAATTATTTCCTTATCTTTGACCTATTGTGAGAGGTGCTGCAAGGAATGACAGAATGTGAAAGTAAGCAGAATTAACAGTATGATTGAATAGTTTATGCAACTAAATAGCTTGCTAAGCACATTTCAAATTTTAGAGTTCAGTAATGTATTTTTTTTTCCTGTCTCTCTTAGCTACATGGTGGTGACTACAGCCCTGTGTTAGATGCAACCTTTGTCATGGTGGCCCGGGACCCAGAGAATAAACGGTAATTTGTAGGACAGGAACGGCTTCCTGACTTCTGCTGTGCTGAAAATGGCAAACATGGCAGCTTGCTCTGTATGTGTAGAAGCCATATAACATAGGTGGTAAATAAACCACATAGTTGGTGCTTTCTGCTGGCAAGTGTGAACTTCTCTGTGGCAAACTTCAGACTTATTTTAGCAGTCATGATACCAGGAATTGCTGGTAGTCTTGGGATCTGAGCCTTTCTTTGAAGCAGATTTTTTTATGTGTTTGAGTGACCGGCCTGAATGAACACAGAAGTGAATGAGTCTGCCAGAAACCCACCTACATTCTAGTAGTTTGAATTAATGATTGAGTTTTGGTGGTTAAATAGTCTATGAGTTAATAATACCATTATTTCCCTATTAGGCACTTAATAGGTATCATCAGAATAATTCAGGTTAAAACTTGCTTGTGTAACTAAGAATGAACTGGTAAATATTCCCACTGAACTTAAAAAAGCCCCAGACATTTTGTTATTTTTCTGGTTTTACTTTCTCTATAATTCCTTAGTTATTAGAATAAAAGGCTGCTCAGTTGCCATTTAGGTTTATGATTCCAGCATCAGAAAAATTGCCTGTAATTCTTACCTCTTTCCTATGTAGCCTGCCCAAGTAATACACATTTCTCTGTTTCTAATAAGTTTAAATAATTGTTTGTATTTAGCAAAGATGAGTTCAATGAGGGGGTTTTACTTGATATAATTATGTGGTCCTGATAGAAGTAGTTTCTAGGTTTGTTTTCTTCAGATTTTTTCTAGAACCACTGAATATACTATACATTAAGAAAACAAATTATGTTATGGTTCCCATTTAAAAGACTAATTTTTCAAAATACTGACATCAAATCTGATATATTTACCCAGTAGCAGATTGACTGAGGACAAGCCTACATGGACTTGAGCAGATAGATGCAAACTTCAGTGGCTGTTATACAAGCTAGCTGGCCATAGGCCAGCTGTGTTTTGGAAGCGTTCTGTCCATATAAGGAGAGTATTTATGTGAGGTCAAAACCCTTCAGAGGGGTACAGGATATGTTAGGTTGGCTGTAGCCCCACAGAAACAGGATCGTGTGGCTTTGGGACCATAGCAAACTTGCATCTTAGCAGCCTGGGGTTTGGCCAGGAGAGCTGACGTAGATGTGTGCTGAGCTGAGGGGAAATGAGCTCTGTGATGGAGAAGGAGCTGCTGGATTTCCAAAATCCAGAGGTTTAGGAAACCAGGAAAGATCAGTTTGTTCTAAGACAAAAGCTCCTCTCTGTCTCTTGTTGCCAGCCCAAGTAAAGGCTTGGGATAGAGGTGAATTGTTTAGCAGGCCTCTGTGTGTGTGTGCATGTATGTATATGTATGTTGTTCCAGCATTTGTATAAATGTTGGAAGTTGAAAAATAATAATTAGAGGCTATGGTGAAGAACAGCTCTTGAAAATAAGTGCTCGTTTCTAACTGTGCAAATAATTAAATGTTATATAATTAGGTTAAACTTATTTGTGCAGTAAAACAAACACAGAAATGTTGTGCTCAAGGCATGTCATAACCTTTGATAAGTGGTACACGTGGTAAACAGCTTTTGGCTGTTGATAAGGCTGTCAAGGGAACATGTACATTATAAAAACACTTGCTAGCTATGGCACTGTGCTTCTGCTATTCCATGAGGAATGGTACCAGTCAGGTTTTGGTTTACACTGTCCTAGATCATCATGTTCTCATTTGCTGAGTTTCTGAACAGCTTTCTGCTTGAACAATCTTCATTACAATTTATGAGGACAATTTTAGCTTAAGAACCGTAGATGTGTCACTTTCTCTTTCCTGATTGCACTAGGTAGTGGTTGGATCACTTAACTGCCTCTTCAGAGTTAAAGCTAATGTGATATTCTGTTGGCAGCCATATTTCTTTTTATCATATAACCTGAAATATGTAATTTCATCTTGTACTGTGTATGTAAGCAAAAATGGAAGACTCTTACAATGTATTTATGAGACAAATTCTTGTAAAGTTTGTGACTTAAAAAAACCTTCCTGTCCATAGGCGAGCATTTGTTAATCCACTCATTCCTGAGAGCCCTGAGGAGGAAGAAATCTTCAAGCAAGGGGAATGTATGTCATATTTCCTGGTAGTATGCACATCTGCCTCAGTTTCAACTTAATAGCTGGGAGGAAGCAAAGTTCAGGAGTTCTGCTACTTAGAGATGCTCCTAATTTGTTTAAAATCAGATTTTTGTTCTGTCTCATTTGTGTCAGTAGGGAGTATAAAAGCCTGCTACCACATGCTTGGAAACTCTTTGGCTAAACTGACAGACACTCCTGATGTGCTCTGCACACCCTCTAGACTTCTCCCTTGGCAGGATGCTCCCTCTGCTTTGGATCTGAGTGCAGCACAGGGGCTCCTAATACTTTGGCCAACTGATTAACCCATGGTGGGCCTGCAGGACATCACAGCTCCTCACCTGTGTGCCCATGCTCGTTTTGGAAAGAAACTCAGGAAAAGAAAAGTGGGACAGCAGGGGAAGGACTATGTAGCTCCATCCTCATTTGTTTCAAGCTGAAGTTTTAAAGTGGAGAATTAGAAAAACACTGAAGACTAAATAAACTGGACAGAAGATCTTTTAAGTTAAAATTTCAATCACTGAAGCCTATGGTAATGAGTTCTGTCATAAACTTCCATTCTTGTGCCATTGGCAAAACCTGAAGCTGATTGTTCTGTAGAGTTTTTTTGTTAGATACTTGGTGAGTACTCACTCTTGTGAGTACTTTGAGGGCAGTACTCAAGTTTTCTGTAGGAACAGTGTGTGAATGCCATAAAAATATGTGTAGAAGCTCTTCATCACACTGGTGAGATACTAGTGAACTTCTGCTTTATTTTTATTTCACTGCAGTCAATTATAAAAACAAAATTTCTCTTTGGATCTATAGGACCATGAAGTTACAGCTTTTAACTTATGGAGGAAAAGGAAAGAGGGTTGATTTCAGGTTAGAATCTTCAGAGCCGTTATTTGTTTTTTCTTTGCATTTTAATTGTGTTTTTTTTTTTAAATATTCAGTGAACAAGTTGAAGAGGATTGAATTCAGCACTGCTTCCTTACTGAAAATGGCTCCCACTGCAGAAGAAAGAAACATTGTGCATGACATATTTCTTAATACACTGGACACAAGGCAAGAAGGGGAGGGGTGAAGGAGAGCTGACATCTTGTAGAAGAGAAAGGTGCCTTTTGAGTGGGTTCTCATAACAGGGTAGTCTGGAATAAATGCTCATTTAAATTCCTGTGGCAGCTTATTTGAAATGCAGGTACAAACTTTAATATGACATCTGCAGCTCTTAGAAGAGTCTTGTGTTGTTCTAAACAAGCTGTTAGGAATAATTTTAGGAAAAAGGTTAATGATCTTTAACCAAATAAGAAAATGGAATGGTTTTGCAGTCATGACTTCCACAATCAGTTTTCTGCCATGATATCTAATTTTAAAAACAGTGAGGGTAGGAACTGACCACCTTTTAACCAAATAACCTAGCAATGTGTTTTAAATACAATACCTGACAAAATTATTTGAAGGAGTTGTTAGCATACTTCTCTTATACTTGAGATTGGTGTGAAGTGATAGAACAACATCTAATTATGTTAGTGCAATGTTGTATTTGTGATAATTTGTAGTTTCTTTAACCTATTAGCCTATACAATTGTTACTTTTAAAGCTGTTTACCAAAGGCAGACCTGCTTTCCCTTAAAATTAGCAGTTATACTTTGTACAGATTCTGTCTGGGTTTGAAAACTTCAAAAACTGTCTGCATGTTTGATGTTGAATTATTCTATTAGCTCACTGAGTGCTTTTATTTCCTATTATGACTTAAAAACAGAGCAAGGCTTTTCTGACAAAGTGTGCAATTTGTGGTTGTGATTCATCTTTTCTTTCATGTACCTTTCTCAAGCCTCTTCATTCACATAAACTTGAACATTAGCAGAAGTTTTTGAAAGATCAGGAGCATAGGTTTATTGCAGTAACAAATCAAAGGACAGCTTTAGATAAGACTTCAAGGTCAGCTGGAACAGTGTTTAGTGATACCATTTCTGTTTTGGGTTTATTTTGGTGTTCTATGTTTTTGTGGGGTTTTTTTAGTATGTGTCTGCATTTGCTATTTATGCTTTTTTGGCTTGCTGAATTCTGCTAATTCTGTGGACTATAAAGTTTATTGTCTCTTCCAAAGGACAGTGAGTTTCCAGAGTCGTAAATTACCACCCAATTCAGTGTGGATGGAAGATGCAAAGCTAAAAGGCCTGCAGATTTGCCATCCTGAGGTATTTTGAAAAATAGTAATGAATTACAGAAAGTTACTTAAGAAGTAACTTTGAGAGGGAATTTTTACAGGGACGTGTAGTGACGGAACAAGGGGTAATGGCTGTAAACTGAAAAAGGAGAGGTTTAGGATAGATATTAGGAAGAAATTTTTTGCTGTGAGTGTGATAAGACTCTGGAACAGGTTGCCCAGAGAATTTGTGGATGCCCCGTCCTTGGAAATGTTCAGAGCCAGATGGGGTGGGGCTCTGAGCAGCCTGGTCTAGTGCAAGGTGTCCCTGCTCATGGCAGGGAGGTTGGAACTAGATGTCTTTAAGATCCCTTCCAAGCCAAACCATTCTATGGGTATGAATTTTGGGCTAAGATTAGTCAAACCATTGTTTTGTTTGGCTTCTGCAGTCCTTGCAATTTAGAGCCTAGTTTCTTTTGCCAGTTTTTTGTTATTTGTATGGATTACCACTGCAAAATGGATGATTTTTAATGACCTTGTTTTCTTACCAGAGTGTTCATTCTGCGTAAAGAAATTCCATTGCAAAGTGTTTGTGAAAAGTTTGGCCTTTGGTTGCTGGTACAATTTTGAGTTGTTATCTTATGCTGTCAAATTAGTCAGATGAGCTATTAGGTAAAGTTGCCTTGGGCATTTTGAATTTTACATACTTATTTCAGTAGTGCTTTTTATATATTCAGGTGTTGGGACTTATGTTAAATACTGTGAAGTGAAGTGCAGACTTCAACACAAGGCTTTGAGAAGAATTTGGTATTTCTTTCTATGTACAGGAACGGAACATCTTCAATAGGATCTTTGGGGGTTTTCTCATGAGAAAGGCATTTGAACTGGGATGGGCAACTGCTTGCAGCTATGGGTGAGTTGTGGACCTGCAGTATTTATATAATCCAGAGCATTTTGCTTATACACAGAGGTTGGGGACCCAGGCTAACCAAGCTAATGACAATCTGAGCTGAAAAAACTTAGGTTCTGGTAGAATCGTGCAGTATTAGTGCACAGTGCTGCTTTACTTGGAGCATCTCTCTGTATATCTCATATATTTGTATATATGATATATATACATATCTATGTGTATATATAATACATACAAAGAGATTGGCACCCTTGGAGCTTGGGTTTTAAGCATTACTTGTCAAGATAGAAAATACATCCGTTTTCTCTTTTCTTTTATCTTACCAAGCTATTGAGATGGACTTTTTAACCATATAACATTTTCATTCTATCAAATAAATATTACATCTTTGCATTCAGTACACAAGAGGAATGGGTTCTAAGCTTCTTCTAGTAACTGCTTGAGCTTAGGAAGTGTGACTGAAGTCATCACCCAGCAGAGGTCCATGTGTAAGTTTAATGGGGAATGCAAAGCCTGATATAAAGTTAAGTGCTTTGTGTCAGTGCTTGGAAAACTGAGGCCTGAGCAATGATGGTGTGAAGATTGTCTAGCAAGTGTAAGTCATAAGATAGAGTAATGGTGCAATAATGTATCCTTAGAAAGTGTGTACTTCATTCAGTGATGACATAACTCCTTAACACTTCCTGTAGCCTCTGTTTAAGGAAGAGATTTATTCTCTCGTAACTCTTCATCAAAATGCTGACAAGTAGATATTTTAAATTTCTGCAAACATCCTTTTTTTTCTTGAGAAGAAATTTCTGTTTTGCTTCCTCAGGGGTTCCAGACCCTTTATCGTATCTGTGGACGATATCATGTTTCAGAAGCCAGTTGAAGTTGGATCCTTACTACTGCTTTCTGGACAGGTAGGAGTTGATTTCTGTTTCAAAAGGAGCAGACCTTGTCTTTGCTGTCACCAGTGTTAGTCACTGATAATGAACAATGTGTTATAAGAGTGTGTGACTTTTCTTGTTAAACAGTGTAATGAAATCTGTTACAGTTTTCAGCACTGGTGATAAATTACAAGTTCTAACTCTTGTTTTAACTGTGTAGGTCTGTTACACAGAAAAAAACTACATCCAGATTCGAGTACACAGTGAAGTTTACAATGCAAATACCAGGGAGCAGCATACTACCAATACTTTCCATTTTACATTTATATCAGAAAATGAAGTCCCACAAATTGTACCTAAGACATATGGAGGCAAGTATCCCATTAATATGTTATCATCATAACTCTGTAAAAAGGTTAATTTCTTTCTCTTGGAACACTAGTCGTTTTAATATATGAACTATTGGCATTTAAATAATTTAACAGGATTTCATGGTAAACTACATAGATTTTATGCTTTCATGACAATGTGGATTACTTCTTTCTCTTGCCAGCCTGTTAGTTGTAGTTGCCCAGTATTGGTACTAAGGTACTAATGTGGTTCTCTCTTTTCTCCACTTTATTTCAGAGTCCATGTTGTTTTTAGATGGGAAGCGACACTTTACTGCAGTCATGAAAGAAGTCTGACAGGTACTGAGTGCTGCAGCAGCAGTGTCTTGGCAAGAGCTGTCACCAGAGGTGGCTAATGGACAGATGCTTGTAATACTCAAAGGAAAACCCAACAACCACCCAAAACCAAACCAATCGAACCCAAACTCCACACCAAAATCCACCTTTTCAGTACTCTTCATGTATTTGCATATATTTGGATTTTTTTATTCTTTACTACTAGAATTTGTTGAAGTCTTTTACATGCCAGTGCTAGGAAGAAAGGCTGAAAAAATACAGTCTTAGGCTTTAGATAGACTCTCTGTCTACTGTGAGAGATCTCATTACAACCTTTCCTGTCTTGTCACCATCTGCTGTCTTTCCCTTAATAGCTCTCCTTTGTGTTTCCCTCATAAGGGATAGAAGTTCTGTCAGAAAAAGCTGTGCAATAAGTAGATACACACAGGTGAAGCAATTTGACCTGCATTCTTGTGTAAATTAGGTTAAGGGTCATAATTCTTCTTTCAACAAGGACACATGCATCTAAGCAGCAGCAGAGGCTCAGAAGTTACTAGTGTGTGCACAGTGGAAAGCAGGTGTTTCCCATCACTGGGGATTTTACAAGGTTATTGCAGCTTGTGTTGGGATGGTTTCATGTTTCCTTGAGAGGAAACTGATTTTTGCAATGAAATGAGGCGACTAGGTGGTATTTTCTGTCACTCTGTTTGTGTTGTTGCCAGCCTCTTCTAATTTTTTGTTTGTTAAATATATAACTGAGTTCCTTAGTGAATTATTTCTTGTAGCTTGGAGACTAGATGTCTGATTGGTGAGACTGGGTGGGAGTGGGAAATGGCATTGTAGAACAGAACATTTTGGAACAAAAAAAGGTAAAATGCTGCCCAAATGGTAATGGTGATGTTTGGTGCTGCAGTTAGGGGTCCTGAGAATCTGTGTTGAGCAACTCCCAGGTCAGCTGCTGGATTGTGGGAGGACATTTATCCCACTGAGGGGTGGTACAGCTAGAGGACAGTCTCCTCCTCAGCTGGATTATTTATCTGTTCCCTTGGTGGACTGTAGTGCAGTATGAGTATTGCACAGCTCTAAAGGTTTACTTGTGAAAGATAGAGAACTTCCCCAGCACAGAGGGTACACCATGCTGGTCATAACTATGGCAAAAAAAATAACAGGAGCAGAGTACTTGATATTGAAGTGCTTCCAATGTAATGGAGAAAGTTTTAATAATCTCCAATTTCTGGCACATAAGGCCCAATTTCTTGAAATCACGAAACTGAGTGGATGGGAGGCATCAACTTTTAGCAGTGAGTATGTCACAAGCATGAAACTGGATCTCTGGTACCTTCACATCAAGATTGATGTCCTAACTGATCAGGACACCCAAAGAGGAGTTGAGCTCAGGGGTTAAATGGATGAAATGTGATGTCCTGCAATACACAAGAACAGATTCTGGCTTCCCTGTGAGGTTTAAAATCTTTTGAAAAGAGGATGCAGCAAATAGGAATTACGCTAATCAGCACAGATGCATGAAGCACGTTGATAAAATAAAGCAGCATGACGAGCTTTTATTTCTGAGCAGGAAAGCCTGGGACAGTCACAACTAGGAGCAGTTTCCTTTGGTGCTGGAATGGCATGAAGTTCATGACCCCTAGCAGCTCTTTGCTATTCCTGTGAGGAATTGCAATTGAGCATTGTAATAATCAGCATGTTACACATCAGCCTTTCCTTCTTAAGATTCAGCTGCTGTATTAGATGAGTTAGATGGATTTCCAGAGGAGGCACAGGGGTGTGGCCTGATGCAGAGCAGATTCATTCATTGCCCTGATGGTAAGCTCGTGGTTCCTTCCATAGAGTTTCTCTCTTCAGCCACACTCCAGTGCTGACGCAGCTCTATGACATTAAAATCTTTTTCTTTAATGGTTATGATGCTGTGGAGATAAATCATATTTTCTGGGTTTTTCCTTTTTAAAACTGACTCTATTAGACTGACCATACAGATAACTGAAATTGTGTCTCAGATTCTTCCCCCTTGTTGCAGGGATTAATGCTGACTTTTAGAAAGTAAACAGGAAAGCAGGAAATGAAAGGATCTATTTCAGAACTATGTTTTACTCCTGAGTGCCTGCAGGTTTTTATCACTGACGCAGTGATCTTACCCAGATCACTTTTTTGTAACACATATAAGTTAAGGGGATACCAAATTCATGCTCTACTGACTTTTCAGCTGCATTTAAAGATGAATTTATCATAATTTCTAAATTCAGCCTTTGGGAAGGGGTTGGAAAGGAGAAGAAGAGGTAATAGAGTATAGAGGAAGGTGTGATATCAGAACCTCTGGACACTGAAGAAAATGAATGCCACAAATGAAGAATTTGTGTCGAAGAATTGATGTGTAGTCCAAATTCATGATAACTTAATCACATACCACAATGACAGTAGTTACAGAATGTATGTACAGCCATACAGAATGTGTGTGTATATATACACATATGTAAAAGATAAATGCTTTTCTGTCCATTGCTATATATATGTACTTGTGTATTTTTTACTCTGAGATGGTAACTCCAAGCTGTCACCCTCTCTGGTATCTTAGTTCAAGGCTATGCATGCTGCTTTGTGCCTTTGTGTGTGTGTGAGAAAAATGTTCTCAGATCTCACAGTTAGAATTAAACTATTTCAACATAGTAATTCATGTTGAGTTTATGTTGCAACTTATATCCAGCCTGTCACTGCTGTAGGTCACTAACCATTACCACAGAAGCCTAAAGGAATTGCTAGAAAATATTTTTATTTATAGTAAGCTTATCTATATAATAAATAGACCATGGCTCTGTATCAGGAAGCAAATGTCTGTGCCCATTGTTTCTTGGAATGCAGTGAGGAGCAGCAGGATTGCTTCCCCTGACCCTCTCATTTAATAGTGATATAAAAGGAGATTTCTGTGGGATTGGCTGAACTCAGTGCCCAAAGGAGTGCCTTGTTTCAAATATTTTTATTCTTCCATAGTTAAAAAAGTACTAATATTACTCAAACTTCATGTAACAGTTTCTGGTAGCTCTTTTTCAAATATGGACTATTTCTTTGCAGCCATGTCAGGTTTTGCAGACGTCACATTGTACAGCACTCTGGAAAAAAGTTTGCAGGAGCTGGTGCAATGTGGGCCATTGAGCATCAGTTTTAGTTCAGAAATCTGCTCTAAACTCACTGCATGCTCAATTGGTTTTACTGCACATTTGGTCCAGCCTTTGTCTGGTGCCACTGGTTTGATTGCTGATCCTGCTCTGAAGGCATTCTTAACTGGGCATGGGAGACATGATTTCTTCATGAGCTAGGCACAAGCTAACAGGAAAATAAAAGGCTAAATACTCAGCTTTCATGAAAGAGAAACTGGGGACTCCTTTTTTTGGAAGATGTGGGTGGATGACCAGATCTGCACAGAAAATACACTGGAGCACTTCTCTGCCAGCAGAGATCCTCGTCCCTGCAGGACTCCTGTCCATGAAGCTGGAGGCACTGCTGGGCATTGGCAGGTTGGAAAATACCTGTAAGATCATCGAGTCCAACTGTAAACTAATACCAGTACAGGCTCCCAGCAACGTGGTGTTTATTTTTTGGATATACTTGAGTTTGCAGAGGATGAGTTTTCTGTGGGCGAGGAATGGGCGTAACCCAGGAAGGCTGCAGAGGGCTACATCATCTAGTAACATCAAAAATCTGTGCCATTATTATTATCTGAATTGATGCTTCTTCGATACTTCTGGAAGTGACATCCAGGTCTCAGCTAGATCAGTCTTGCTTGGAGAGGTGGCTTTTATCTGGAAACCTCACCACCATATATAGTTTAACAGCTGGGGGGGCAGTAGAGGGGTGTGGGTGGCTTGCCCAAAATAGCAGAGGAAGTTGAAGACTCTGTCTCATTATTAGTCATTACTTGCCTTGCAGGAGCATTTTTGCTTTTTTTGCAAAAGACATTCTCACAATGGCATCTGCATTTTATGCACTTCCAAGAGAGGCCCCTGAGTATATCCTGGGGTTTGGGAAAGCAGAGATGCGTGAAATTTGAGTTTTCCGCTATTTCAAACCTCACATGGAGTACTGGAAGAACAGACTGCTTTATCATTTGTTCATTTCAAATATGTACAATCACATGGCAACTCAATTCTTTGCCTAAGGACTATTTCCCTATTTCCCTAATACTTTTTATCCCCATTGAACTGCATTAAAAAAAATCCCTATGCCATCCCTTAACACTTGCTTAAAATGTAAATGTGTATTTATAAAAACCTTGAAAGCTGACACAGCTATGCTGCTGTGACTTAAATTTGCAACGGTCAAAGCATTCAGATGGCCCCGGTTTTCTTCGGTCACTAAGTGTTCTCAGCTCAGTTTTCTCTTCTTGACTCAGGCTCTGTACAGCTTGTGACATCTGCTGTAGTTTGCTGCTCTTGGTGCTGACTGCTGCAGAGATACACCCTGTGGCTGTAACTCGCTGCTCACTGGGCTCTGCAAGGAGCCGTGAGCTGGGTGGAACATGTTCAACAAGTGGCTGATAACTCATCTGTCTTTATCAGGTGTCACAGGCTGGCTCAGTGCCAGAGGTTCCTGCAGCTGGGAGAGCATTAGGTGTGACTGAGAGCCAGCTGGCTGGAAAGGACAGCAAGGCCTGTGGGGAGCAGGGCACAGGCACCAATTCTAAAGGGGGCACAAGCGTTGTGTTCATTTTGTGCCCTGGGCTGCTGCTGGATATCCATGTGGTAGCTGGGCCCATGTTTTTCACGCTCCAGTGGCTTGGAGTTGAACATTCTGTGTGTTCTTGGTGCTTTGGGGTTGGTGTAAGCAGAATCCAGAGTAAAATTCAAGGTGATTTACATTCTAGTCGTGTGAGAAAGCACCTCTACATGCTGCCCTCTGGTCTTTGCGATCCCTGGCTGGAGCAGCACGTTAGCATCCTTTGGGGTTTACCTTTCATGTTTCTCAGATTCTGTGCTGCCTAGGTGTGCAGTTCTGAGCCTCATATTAAGTGTTGGAAAGCTCTTTTCACAGAGTAGGTAGACAAAACAATCCTTTTCCAGCTTGAGACCAAGGACAACCGTTAAAAGTTTTCAGGCCCAAAAGCATAAACAACGGTGGACTGAAGAGAGAAAACAAGGATGGGACTTCTAATCTGAAGCTGTAATTGGACAGTTAACCCCAATGTGCAAATGGACCAACTAAAAAAGTGTGACAACTCATGACCAGTCATCCACTGTGTGACCATTTTGGGTTCATCTTGGGTGTAGCCCTGGCCAGGCTCTTGTGCTGCCCAAGGTGTATCCTTTAAGGCCTTTTGATGAATACCTACTATGAATGCCTACTTTGTTCTCTGGGCTCTGTCTAGTCTCTGTTCCAGGTCTGCCTTCTCCATGCATCAGTTCCCATTCTGCCTCTGTTACCCTCTAGATGGGATGAGGGCCTCCTTTCCCCAGACCTCACAGGAACAGGGAGGCCGAGGCTCAGTGGAGCTCTCCTTGCTCCGGCTGTGGTTCCCTCTGCCCTGTGGCATGTGCATAGGTGTTATTTGTATCAGAGCTGAAGTGAAGCAGCTGTTTCTGCTCTGTGTCTGCAGTGACTAACATGGAGAGCTGCTCAATACTCACCCATAAGTCCACAAAATTATGTAACTTCACAGTGCAAATGCAAGTCATGGCCTAGTTCTGCAGAACTGTACTGAACTATCTGGGTATAGGTCAGGGAATTGTATGGTCTGGTGAAGGAAGGGGAAGCGAGTTCTCAGGCATGTGGGATCCAACCAAGAGTAATAATGTAGTGGTTCAGATGGAAGACAGAAGGTGCCTATTGCCTTTTCAAGGATGATCCTGGTAAAAAGCTGACACACATTTCAGTTGCTGCTTTTCCAGTTGCACAGACTCTAGAATACCGTGTCAAAAAGAGGAAGAGGTGGGAAGAAGCAAGATGACATCCTCAGGAAAGGGTTCTCCAGTGCACACAAGTATGTCTTACATGGAGATGTTCTTGTTCACACAAGACTTTTGCAGAAATTAAGGAATCTATTAATAGCAAAAGTCATGAATCTAAGCCCAAGATGCTAAGTGGATTTGGGGAAGACTGAGCATCTAAATAAAGCCTAAAGAGAAAACATGTATTTAATAAGAAAATTCTCTAATAACTAATAAGGTACCTGTGCTTCACAGAGGTCAGACTTCTGTTTAAACAAAGAGCCCTTTAATGTTTTACTGCCATTACATATTAATCAAACTCACAAAAGTACCAAAATTAATGAAATTTTATTGGCAAAAATCAAGTTGAATGTGACCTATTTAATTCAACAGAAGCGAGCCTCAGTTTAGTTTATCAAAATACTTCAGTTTTCCAGCTGGATCTGGAATTATCTGTGCAAGAAAGAAAATTAAAATGTTAGTCAAAAACCAAAGCTACAAAGCCAGCAAACTATAAAGCCAGAACAGCACAGTATTTCATAGTAAGATGCTACTGCCAACTCTGAAGAGTAGGAACAACTAGCAACACTGAAGAGTAATTTATCAGTTGATTTGGTACTAGATTACTGTTCATCTCTAAAGGTACCTAACATCAGTAGCAGAGAGATCCAACCGATTGAGGTATGAGAGAGTGCAGCCTACCAAAGGAAGAATTTTGACAGCTTGCACCAAAAGCAAGATATTTTGGTAAATTAGTATCTGTAATCTAGAGGCTTAGAATTTACTTACAGTTCTTCCCTTGGCCACCACACTCTCATGGCTTCCTCTGGTTTGATCTAATTAAATCAAACACATTTAGAAGGCATGACTACATCTTTGAGAAAGGCTTTTTCAACTACTCTGCTATTGTCTGCATCTTTTGCACAGAGGAGGTGGAGAATGCTTATGTATAGCTTTAGATTATTAAACTGGCAGTGTTGGAGCTGTTAATATCAGCATTGTAAGATTGTTTTTTAGAAAATATATCAATATCATGTTATCTAGGTGATCCTAGTTATGGAGGGCAGAAGTTTTCAGTGCCAAAATAACAATGTTGGGCCAGCCCACCGTCTTCATTTCATAGTCTTAATACTGAGCTTCACCCATTATGACACTCCTCTGCTAGCTTGGAAAAATTGACTCGCAGCCTCAACATCCAAGGAAACTTTCACATCCAGCAAAGAAACATGGTTTAACATTCCAATGATTTTTACTATCACGTGCAATGCTCGCTAACTCTGCTTAGAGGCTGCTGGGACCTGGTTTTTGTTGAGCCAGCTCTTTAACAACAGTGCTCCGTCATCACCAGATGCTTCAGAAGGAAGCCACATGCTCAAATAAGTGACAGTGATCTCATCTGAATGAGGCAGCTCAGACCTCTGGTGAAAGTTTCATTATTCTGCTGAGGCTCACTCTGGGCCAGTGAACACAAACAAGTTCAATGAGTGTTTATGTGAACTCTAGCTCCTCTGCCTCCAGTCACATGGAGCCCAGGAGTAACAAAGAAGGGAGGGCAATTGCACAGCAAAGCAGTGCTCCCTGCTGGAGTGCTGACACTGGCACTGGCTCTGGCACACAGCACAGCAGCCTGGGAAATTTATCTTTCTTTTTTTGGGTAGTGCCCAGGATCTGCAGTAAGAACCACCAAGAATTTATACAGACAAATAACCAAGAAGATACATACAACAAACTCAAGAGTTTTGTACTTTCCCTCATCAGGTGTTAACAGAAAAAACGTTCTTGATCACAAACTCACTGCTGATCGAGTGAATTTTGTTCACACACCAGGAGTTTGAAACAACTGGAACATGTCTAGTGTGAAGGAAACAATCCCCTAACGAAATCAATAGTAATCCAAATGGTGTAAGTTTAGTAATGAGTCATTACTCACACCTTTTCACTGAAAGTTGCTAAGATTTTGGATTTGGCTCTAGTAGAAATGGTAACTGAGGGCTCGCTAGTACTACATGCATGTTTATATTAACAGTGACTTACTGTTTCACTGCCAGGTTTCCAACCAGCAGGGCAAACTGAAAAAAAAGGAACAAAGTTAGCTGAAGTATTTTTACACACACAGACTTTTGTGTGCTTAATATTCTCTTTCTGACCTTGAAGTAAAACACCATGAAGTGTCATATGTCAATATCTGAAATTATGGAATGTGCAGTTTTCTTTACATATGGGATGGTGACCTAGCAGTTTATACCTGACACCACCCACCACTTCTGTTACCTGAAAACTGCAGGTCTCTGGATGGATGCCTATGCCTTAGTTTAATTCTTGTGCCCTTCTACATGAAGTACTGGCAAAGCAGTATCTGAGAATGAACACCAATTCTAGTAAAACAGAAGTTTTGCCATAAAATTCAGATGACTACACAGAGACCTACCTTTCTTTCTTTAAAACCAAAACTAAGGGCATTTTTTAGCAAAGAGATCAGTTCAAAGATTCCACAAGAGACTGATTTTATTTGCAGCCTTGCTTAGGAGCAAAGGGATCACAGCATGTGCTTATCACAGTGTGGTTGGGAGCCCTGGGACCACCTGTACAGCTGCATATTCTGCAGTAAAGCTCTCATCTGTTCAGAGCTCTCCTTCTGAGGCTTCAGCCCCAGCAGTTATGTCATATTACACTGCTTCAAGACATGCTGACAGACAAAATGCCTGACATGATAGGAATTGTGGAGAACTGTTATTCTGTGCAAAGAAACCAATGAGGTGTCTACAGAGGCTCTCCTCAACATACATGTAAAAGCTGGGAAAAATGTGGTATTCTGGAAACACTGCAAATTCATATTCTGTAAGCTGGCTTTTTAACTAAATGTGGGTAAATTTCCTTAGTCAGATTGCATAGCCTGAGTATCAGCATCTGTTTTTTCAAGTCTGTACAGCAGAATAATGATTTGCACCCTCATATAAAGGTTCTTTCAAATGCCTGGCAACACTGAGTTGAACTGGAAGTTAACCTGCTAAATGTCTATTCATATTTAAACAAATCTTCAAATAAATTATTTAAAGAAATGTGAGAAAGTTCACCCCATGCTTGAACTGGATGAATAAGAATTCTTGATACAAAGTAATGATCTGAGGGCAGTAGAATTTCTTTGTTGGGGAAAGATGATCACACAGCACTTATACAGAAAACACAGGTAATGGTGCTATAATTTCCACAGCATCACCATGTATTGATATGAAACACTCTGAGCTACTTGTCACAGGGTCTCACTGAATGGCACAGGACAAGGATGGCCTGCATCTCCATTATTTTAGTATGCAAAAATGTACTGAAATATTTGGCCTCATTCTTCACAGTCTCTATTTTGTACAAATTTATGCTTGTAAACATACACAAAATTCAGGCTAAGGAATGTTTTATGCTCTCATTCTCATGGATGTGAAGCAAAATGTAAATTACTATTCTAGAAACAACCTAAGGACCTGGGACTGTGGAATCAAGCAGGGCAATCAAACCACTTCAGTCACTGTATGAGGCCAGTCCTTAATGCTAACGAGCATCTTTCCTCCAAAAAAGCTAATACAGCTTCCAGGCTAAGTAAAACAATCTTCAATATGGCAAAATTTAAAAGAGCACCTTCTCCATGTTTGTCTGTGTACTGGAATGCTTGTACTAAACGAAGCGTTTCATCCACTGATCTCCCAACAGGAAGGTCATTCATTGTGATCTGTCGAAGGATTCTCTTATTGTCAATAATGAAAAGGCCTCTGTGGGAAAAAAAAACACTCTGTGTGTGTGTGTTAGGAAACAGAATTAATGATAGTGGTGTTTTCATACACTATATTTTGTCTGCTGGATGGGATGAATTAGATCTTTGCAAACATCATATAATACTGACCACCAGTAACTGACTATTCTTTACCTGGATATCAGAAGACATGAGCTGAGCTCCAGTTAAAACAACAAAAAAAGAGACTTCTTTGCAGAACACAGAACTAAGCTCTGACAGGCCCTGCCAGGGGATGCTGCAGATGCTAGGGTATTACAGGGATCCCAAAATAAACTATTCAGTTTTAGGCAAATGTATCTCTTTAGGTAACCTTAGTCTTGACTTGGACCTGGGAGGTCCCTGAGCAACTGCAGTTCTGGGGTATCCTGCATATTTGCCCCACCCAAGGTATCTACTTATGCCTCCTGTTAAACAGGATATTAACCTTGACCCCTCTTCTGACGCATTATAACTGTATTTTTTGTGTTCTTCAGTATTTGCTACTCACCATAAACCCTTAAGTAAAAGCTGCTCTAAAAGAAAAACTTCAAATGCTTCTTTAAATATAGAGGAGTAAGTATTACCCCTGCAAAAGCCCAACCGACCTGCAACGCAGTGAAATACCTAAGTGTGTGTCCTTGATCTTCCAGATACACTCCGTAATCCTTGGAAATCTGGTGTGTCAGATCAGAAAGAAGGGGAATCTTCATTGGTCCAAGTCCTCCTTGTTTACGAGGAGTATTAATCCTTTGAAGGAAAGGACATATAGATGTATTTCTCATACAGATTTATATTCCCTACACAAGTCAGAAATCACAAACTACATCAGTATGGACAGAAGGATTTAGTGCAAGTGACTTTTTCTACTCTGCACACAAAGGAGATGAACAGTATTTGTGGTTAGAACAAAATGATCAGTAGATCTTCTGCAGGTTTTGGCCACATCTCTTAATGATGACCTTCTTCTTATCAGTCGCATTTGCTTTATGCCAACGTGCTCATGAACTGGGACAATGTGAAGCATTTACTGACAGTTTCATTAGTATTTTCTTTTTGTATTTGTAGTTGTTTTGGACTGAGACACGACATATTGCAAGCAATACACATTAAACAAGCTTAAAAAATAAAGGTACTTTCACATACTAGGGTTAAATTGTATTTTAAACATTTGTGTCAATAGCATCCCACTTTCACACGTTATGATATACCTACACAGGCTAAAAATCAGGAGTACTGTTCTTTTGCTAAGTTGGAATCATGAATAATGTTTAGTGAAAGACAAGAGGAAGATACATACCATGCTAAGTGAGTGAATTTTGAGTCCACAGAACATGCTACTACTTCAGTATTTATTGCTTTGAATTCTTCAATTCGGTCACTGAAGGCAATTATCTCAGTTGGACAGACAAACGTACTAGATGATTTAAGACAAGATAAAAGTCAAAATTTCACAAGAAAGCCAGTAAATTCTCTGCCTAACTTAGAATGGTGTATTTATAATAAATTATTTCAGCTTTTGCTTATTTTTATTGCTTCTTCAAGTATTTAACCAGAGTGCTGCCTGACAAATCCTCCACCCTCAGACTCCAGCTTAGTTACAAATGGATTATTTCTGCAAACTATAAATCTGTGGTCATTTTACAATCTGGATTCAGAGCTTGTACAGTTACTTTCTTTTAGACTTTACAAATGTGGCTGAATATAAGCACTATAAGCCAATTTTTTCAGAGGCTCATACTATAATTTGTTGTTATTGTGCACGTCTGCAAGTTTTAACTAATTGGTCTTCAACTTTTTCTATTACAGAACAGTTTAAGTAGTAAAGCTCATGATGTTATAATATTAAAAGTAGTTATGCATCTCTGTCCTCTTATCTTCATTTTGTGGAAAAGAATGGGATTGTCCCTTAAAAAGCAGAGATGTTTTCACTCAGTCAGTGAAGTTACTGCTTTTTAAATAAATGAGGTTAATGTTAAGTGCTCTTAGGATGTTATGGGATGAGCTTAAAGGGAAAATGCCACCTCTTGGATACACTATATACACTCTAGAAAAAGTAGATGGGATGCTTTCTTCTAGTTGCAGCAGTGATTTACAGCATGAAACAGAACAGAGTCTGCCTAACTGGGTAACTACAAAGTTGTTTGTTTTGTGTGAAGACACAATTAGTGGACACAGTTACTAGGACAAAGATTGTGTTGCAATTTTAGCAATGCATGATGAGAAAACAAATGCAAAGAATATATGTTCTTCTGTCACTCCTTTCTTCTCTCCCAAATTCTTACAAACAAAAATACAAGACCTCAAAAAAGAGAAGAATTAATGATTTATGAATCTAGCCTAGCTGCACTCAGTCTTGGTACGCCTACAGTGCTCTTACTTACAAGTCAAGAGGATAGAAGAAGAAGACAAGGTATTTTCCTTCATAATCTGTTAACTTCAGCTCTTTAAACTCTCCATTAATGACTGCTGTTCCCTCCCAGTAAGGTGCTGGCTTGGAGACTGAAATGCAAAGAATGTTGAATTAAAAGTCAAAATATAACACCTGTGTTCAAACCAAGCTGTCCAAGGACACCTGTTCTTCCTGTTGCTTGAAAAACAACCTGCAGTTCCAAGATGAAACTGCTTTCCAGCTCTGAACAGGGGGGTACAGAATGATGAAGAAATGAAGGCTTTACTACACATACAAAGTAAATAATTTGACCAACTTGTGCTCATACATGAGCCCTGTTGATCACTGATAACCAAGGCCACACAAACATTATCTGGGCCTACTGAACAAACCCTGTGTACACTGCCAGCTCAAGGCACCTGCTAGACTGAAGGGGAAAGCTCTTTAATATTTCAGATACTTCATTATTTTGTTAGGAATAGTTGTTGGGAACCAGAAGCACAAGATAGTTCAAATTAATTTTGCTACTTTTTAGCCATGGAAACCTGTCTGGAATCCTAGTTCACAAAAATTACAAGTTACAACATGTTTAGAGACAAAGGCCTAAAAATGCAGCATATGTTTATTAAATTAGAACTCCTAAGCAAATTTTAACTTGAAGACAGCTGTGTTTAAAAAAACAAACCAGTTGAAAAGCATGAAATATATTTACTATTCCTATCAGAAGGGATTAATCTTCAGTTTAAGTTATTAAAAATTAATCTGCCAGGTACTATTTTCATACCACTGTGAATTCTGAGACAAAGGATATGGTATGCTGGAATTACAAGGTGATCTGAATACACTTGCCACGTCAAGGACATTGACATACATCTCCAGCAAATCAGGGAAAAGCTTCTGAGAAAAATATGTGGAATCTTAAATATTATCTGGACGGTGCCTGAATTGTTTGGCTCTCCTTTTCTTTGGAACAACCCACAGCTGCAGAATATAGTTAGCAAGGATGTATAACAAGGATCTTCAGATCAGGAGGGAGAAGGAAATTATATTAAACAAAATACTGTGTATCTTGACCCCTTTCTAAATTAAGGTAATTGTTTTTGCAGTTATAAACATCTATCTGTAGTAACTTACATTACAAAGGGACAAAAACCCACACAGTATTGGTTACAAGTATCTTGGCTGCTTTTCCTTTTTTTTTTGGTAGCATCTGCTTGCAAACGTTTAAAACAGAAAGTACACCCTGGCTCACTAAAGGAAAAGGATTTTAAAGCTGTAAATTCTCACAGGGAACATAATTTCTGTGTGATCTCTCTGTACTCTCTGTCCTGCAGGACGGGACTTTGAGCAGGTGTCCCTGAACATCTCACAGCGACGCGATTTACGGTGTTTGTCCCCACGTCTGTCATGCAAAGCATTTAAATCGCAACAGAGCACAGGCACAAAACCAGTGCCAAACCCAGCGCGGTGGCAGAGGGTTCCGAGACTTGTCCGCTCATTGTTGCTGATCGCAGTGTGACCACAAAACATTCCTGTGTATCCCTTGAAGCGCTTCCCTGAACTCGTTCGCCATTACTGGAACCACGGACCTTGCCGGACGCCCGTGAGACAGTGGCAGTGACCACGGTGGAAATAACGATAATATGGGTCTGGAAGGAGCTGGCGGGGGCCGGTCCGCCCTCCCTCCTCCTCCCGCCTCCCCTGCCTGCCGAGGCGGCCGCGGAGGCCGCAGGCAGCCGCGTGGGGAAGGGAGGGCTCGGGGAGCCCCGCGCTCCGCCTGACGTGGCGCTGCCACCGCCCCGCTCCGCAGCCCCGAGGCGCACTGCGGGCGCATCCCCGCCCCGGCCCCGCCGCTCCCCGCAGCTCCCGGCACCTACTCTTGGCCTGGCTGAGGTGCAGCGAGTGGTCAGAGACGGGCAGCCGGGCCGCCTCCCCGGGGTACACCTGCCCGCCCGCGTAGTAATGGCATTGCTCGTCCCCGCGCTGCCGCGCCGGGCGCGGCTCCTCCGTCTCCGCTTCGGCTCCCAGCGCCGCCGCCAGCAGGAGCAGCAGCAGCGCGGGGCACCGGGCCCCGGCCCCGCCGCCCGCCTCCATGTCCCGCCGAGCGACTGCACGTCCCCGCGGCGCGGCGAGGGGCGGTGGCGGCGGGGAGGAGCTTGGTCCGCACACGCTCCCACCGCATGGCCTGGCCGGGGCTCAGGCAGGCGGGCGGGCGCCCGTGGGGCTGGGGGTGTGCCAGCCCTGCACAGCCACCCCAGGCTTGGCATAGGAACCCGGCCCGGCACAGCCAGCCCCGGGCCCGGCACAGCCACCCCGGGCCCGGCATAGGAACCGCAGCCCGGCACAGCCACCCGGGCCCTGCCCCGTCCGTGGGCCGGGCGCTGAGCGCGGGCAGTGCCGCCGGGACTGCGGCCTCGGGCTACGGCCTCGGAGGAAACCGGGAATTATGTACGAGCGTAGAGAAAGAGGGGAAAAGTACACGTGTGTGCGGAGAGAGAGCGCGCTCGAGTCCTGAGCGTGTGATTGTAGAAGGAAACGATGATTGTGAGAGGCTTCCCATCTGTTGTCATCTCTTATCTGTGGCAGCGTGGCTTCTGTGGGCACGGCAGCACTCGCGGTCATGCTCAGCTATGCCACGTGCAGCTTGTGCATTCTGGCCTCATGAATCCAGGGAATGTGGAAAAGGGGTACTGCCTCAGGCCCCAAATCTTCAACTGTTGCCAGCTGGGCAGCAACTCTGAATGGGCACCATGTAGTGCACGTGGTTACTGTGTAAGAGTGTGGTTAGACAGAAATTAAATACTGGTTGCCTTAATTCACAGAATCACAAAATAGTTTGGGTTGGAAGGGACCTTTAAAGATAATCTATTCTAATACCCCTCCAATGGTGGAGTAATCTTCAGCTAGATCAGAACCCTTGTTCAGAGCCCTGTCCAGCCTGACTGAGTGTTTCCAGGGTTGGGGCATCCACCTCTGGTCAACCAATGCCAGTGTTTGGCACCCTCACTGTAAAAAATTTCTTTTTATATTTAGTGTTAATCTATTGTTTTGTAATTGTCCTATCACAATGGGCCCTGCTAGAAAGTCATCAGAAGGCTGCTCTAAGGTGTCCCTGGAGCCTTCTATTCTCCAGGCTGGACAACCTCAACGCTTACAGAAGAGATGCTCCAGTGCTGTGATCATCTCTGTGACTCAGATGCCTTGGTTCAAGTTTGCCTTGTGAGAGGTCATTTTTCTCAGTGCTGAGTAGATTGTGGCTCATATCACAAAACAATTACCTATATCACAGATAAGCATATGTCACAATTACATATGTCCTAGATAGAATGTAATTCCACAGTGCATTTAATAACAAGATTTTGAAGACAGTAGGTAGGGTGTGACAAGCACTTAGTAAGGCTTTGCAACACAATTTTTGGTTGAACTAGGCATACCTACTGGACAGGGACAGGCCAGGCCATCTGTCAAGTGTATCAATTAAATTGTACTCGGGATCCTTAAAAATAAGAATGTGAAGGAGCTGGAGCTGTCCCTTATTAAAAGTGTTGACCTTTTGTGCTTTGAGCACTGTGGATGCCATCCTCTGGGAAAACTGGTGGTCCAGTAAAAGTTCTCCAGACTGACAATGTCAGAAACGTCTGCATTGCAGCCTGTCTCTGCAGATGATTTGTGATAAATGGTTCAGGACGGTGTGGTACCTGTGCCAGAATGGATAGTACAATTTCTCTCCTTTTTTTTTTTTTTTTTTTTCCCCCAGATGATACAAAACAGGCATGTAAAGAACAGAGGCAAAAGAAAATGCTGACGGCCATTTTTGAAGAATAAAGGCTCTGTAAAAGAAGAAAAGGATTAGCAAGGCACCTGTGATTATATGTTGTCTCTTGAAAAAGTCCTAATATTTTTGTGGTTTCCTGCAACAGATTTCACTGTTTAGAAAGATGCTTCACAAAATTAAATTTACAGGAATGGGAGAAACAAGGTCTTGCAGGCGTGCTTAGACTTCTTAACCTATGATTTTAGTGTTCCTTTCTCCCAAAGCTCTGACTTCTCTCCAGAAGGATCTCCTTTTCTTTCCCATCTCTTGTGGTATTTGCCTTTCATTTGCAGTCTAGGTTCTACAAGTTAAGGTCATGCCACTCATGTCCTTACTGCCACATTAATAATCTTCCTTGGCCGCATTTGCCCACCTGAAGGAAGAGATTGAAGATTAATGAGGGTCAGAAACATAAGGCTCTGGAACAACCGTCTGATGAGTATGGGAGCAAAACCTGCATATTTACCAGGCTTGATCAGCATGTGTGGAATTATAAAAAAATGGTATAAAATGTCTGCCTAAAGGGGAAATGGACTTGATGGCACATGAAATTCCCTTGTCCTGTTTTTTTTCACAGGGAATTGGTGGTGGCTATTCTCTGTTTATACCTCCTGAAGGGTGGAAAGCAGGATAAAACCTGTTCTTTTCAGTGCAGCTGTTTGAGTTTGACAGCCCTGCCCTATCAAGGTCGTGTCATTAAAAGGAAGATAAAGAAAACCTGTTTGCTCGTGTTAAGAACTCTGGCTGTGGTAGAAAAAAAGCATTTAAATCTGTGTACTCCCACTGATCTCAGAATCAGACGAGCTTTACATTTAAGCTTGCTAAAATGTGTACTGTCTTACATGATCTAACTCTAGTAGCACTGAATTTAATATCAAGCTTTCCTCAATCTCAGTGCTCATAAGAAAAGTGACAGTCATGGCCTCTGTGAGTTCACAGTGAAAGTTATTTTGGTTGGCCCTGCTCTTTTCTTTGTGCTGGTGTTTTGAGCTGTAGGAAATGGCAGTAGTTTGAGATGTAGACATGCAGTAAGGTCGAAAAAAAAAGAGCAGTTGCAAGGTATGCACTTTGCATAATGTTAACATCCTTCAGTTGAAAGATATTCCCATGTATCTCTACATGAGAGAGAAAACCAAGGTAAGAAAACCAGTAAAAATCAATGCAGTAAAACCAGAAAATAGTAGGCCTCTTTTGAGTGGAGAAAATGCTGAAGGACAAAAATGGGTCTTATCTGCAGTATATAGTGTTAATTTAATAGCACTAATACGAGGTTCATATGTGATTAAGTATATATAGGCATGGAATGGAGTTTGAAAGAGCACCGAAAAAGACTTTCTGGTTGATGCTGTACTCTCAAGGCTTCTGCAAGTGATTAAAAAATGAAAAAAATCATAAATTGAATCCAAGATGAAATCCAAATATATATCACTCTTCAGAGTCTAAATGGAGAAGATGGGCAGCAGTCTTTCTTTTCCCAGTGATTAAATACTTGACCGAATGCTGGTTGTTGTGTTTAAATTGGTGGTATTAAGTGATACTGTTAAAATGTGATAAGAGAAACACTGCTACATTCATCCTCATACAGCTCATCTGAAGCTAGGAAGGCTTAGCATATGTAAAGGGAAATCTCTTAAATCCTCCCTTTCCCCCACTGCACCCAGGCAGCATTCCTCCTATCATGCCGTATCCAGGCCCATGAGCAAGGTTCAGTTTTGGCAAAGGGCTTGATAGTGGCAGGATGTCATTGCCACAGTGACACTAAAGTTATGGAAGCAGGGAATGATTTAGGCTACTGAAGCAGTTTAGAAGTGGTTGTGGAGGTTCTGTGTGGTGATAAAATTACCTCACTGCAATTTAAATGACCGAACATAAAAATATCTTGGAATAATTAGTGTAATATATTTTAGCAAGATACCTGTCACCATTTCCTGGAACAGATGGAGCAGATGTTCAATATTGTGCTGGTGAAACTAGCAGTTGGTTTTATCCCCTTCTTGGTTTACAGGGACATTTTAACAATATATTGCATTGCTTATCATGCATGACAAAAAAATCTATAGCATAGGAAACTTTGCTGGAGAAAGGAGGGTAGAAAACATCTGTTTTGTGAGAAGGATTGGAACAGAATGACCATAATTAAAATTAACAATTAGAGAAGACATCTTCTCTTTGGCTCTTGTTAAGGCCAGACTGGTGGAGTCAGCTGTGTGTGCTGACTGCAAAGGGGCCTTGAAGAAAAAGTGTATAAGGCTGAGAAGTGCTGGGTGGTGCCATTTGCTTTAACAGGAGCTGCATCCTGACTTCTGACTGCTGCTTGTGTTGTCAGCTAGTGGAAGCAGTATGACTGAGTAAACATAGACTTTGTAAAATCTGCCACTTTATACTATAGAAGCATCATAGATATGTTTATTCCTGCAGCCTCCCTTTGAGGAATCCATTAGTGTTTAGAGATGAATTTATGTTTTTCCTCTGCAAACACACCTGCCATAGAAAAGTTCTGCTTCATTTCTTTCCGTTTCTCCTCCAGCCAGCTCTGCTTCATATGTCATTGGTGTCAGAAACCCTGCAGGGCCTGTGTGATAGGGGCAGAGCATGTTACTGACGTGTTTGACTGAGCATGACAACAAAGGGTGGTTGGTACTGCTAGTCACTGCGTGAGGGGTGAGTATGGTTTCTAAAGCACCTCCTGTTCCAACCTTTCTTCTGCCTCTGTAAGTGCTGACAGAATCTACAAGTTTGTGAATAAAAGCCAACATTGTGAAACCACCTTCTTGAGCTGACAAATCATGTAGTCCTTGCAGGACCTTTGGCTGTCACCTGGGGGTGGGTTACAAGTGTGTTTATGCTCTGTCTCATTTTTTCTTCCTTTAACAAGTATGTATTCAAAGAAAGTGCCCAAAACATCTCTGTGCACTAGCACAATTTTTGGACAGCTGTACTGACGAGGATAGAGAAAGTCAGTGCTGAATAGCACCTGTTAGACATATGCTGCTCTCTACAAGTCAGTGAACTGTGAAGGACAGTTGAGGAATTGCACTGGAAAGCCAATGCTGGACGTCTGGACCTGCTGTTGGCAGCATGCTGCTGCTGTGGCCTGACACCATCACAGCCAGGAGCTTGCTAGCCAAAATCACCTAGCTAGCTTTGTCTGGTGGTGCTGACCAAGCCAGACCTTCACCCACAGAGCAGTAACCCCACTGTGTCAAGTGTGGTAATCTCCATCAGTGACATTCACAGGGCTTCACAGGCTCCTGCCCTCAGGGTCCCACCCTTGGTTCTGCCTTCTCAGATCTGAACTGAGCTTAGAGCACTCTGGTCCAAGCCTTGAGCTCAGTCAGCCTTTGGGAAAGGGTGGAAAATTTGTCACCTCTCTACTCAGACAAAGCAAAGCTATGTCTTGTCCTTGCAGGTGCCTGAACCACAGTCTCATGGATGGAAAGAAGCCCTGTGGCAACCTAATTTCATATTCTTTCTGAATATCTGAATGGGGACAGATACTGCTGATGTTTATTGGTGACACCTGGGGGACACCTCTTCTGTGGGGTACCCGCTAAAGCCTTGCTCAAGCTTATGGGTGTGCTACATGCCTTGCATTTGGGCAGTGAAGGAAAATGGAATATTTAGCTACCGCCAAAAAATAGACCCTGCTGTCTGAAGCACGGGTGATCCCATGACATTTGTAGGAGAGAAGGCTGCATTAGGCTGGATTCCCAGGATGGTGGGATAACGTGGTCATAAAGAACTCCTAACTCCTCACGTTATGTGAGCCTGCCTGTGCCTCTTCACTTTTATCTTGCAAAGCTTTTTATATTATCTATTTTCTAGCAGTGTTCCATGCCTAAATTTGCTTTTGTCTTCTATTTGTACTTATGAAAGAGAAAAACGGCTTGTAATGAGAAATATTTATGCACCGTGATGTGTCAGTTACTTTTATATTGCTCACTAGATGGCAGTACGATGCTTGTTATACCGATTGAAAGAACTGAAGTCATCTATTCTCCAGGTGTCTGAAATTCCCTAAAATCTGGAGATCTGGTATTTTTTTTCTCTAAAATACAAGGTCCACAGGTGTAGGAAATGCAAGTTGAAACATATATTCAGTCCTCACAAACAACCCCAGTTCCTGTGAACTTGTTACAACAATCATGCTTATATAGTTTTCAGTAAAGTAGTTTACTCTATTGAATAAACTCTGAGAGTGAAGATGCTGGTGATACTACAGTAGTGTCTTGAAAAGGAAGAAAAAATAAAAAAAAAACCCCATAAAAATTCTGGTGAAAGAAGTGAAGATGTGTAACAGAAAATGCGTTTTAACCTGGTCACTGTGGAGTATGGAAATCAATACGGGATTTTTGTTTCTGCTACACAGAGTTTTCTGGGAGTTTAGGAGGCAGTCTAGAAAGCTGTCATCTCTACTTTAACTAGTTGGAGTGGAGTGCACAGGCCCTGATTCTTCTCTGCTCTTTCAGAAATCTCTGTGCTCCATTTAGAATTGCTGTATATAAATGAAGACTTTACCTTTATTATGGTAACACCCTCACCTATCCCTGTTCAATTTTGCAAATATTTCAGAGGTTCAACTATTTTAGCTTGCCTGCTTGGTGTAATGCAAGGACCTAGAGTTTTCCTTACAAAGCAAAATTTCTTACTAATTGGAAGTGAAATGGACCCAATATTCATGTTCCATGAACCATAGGTGTATGTCTTAAGTCTCCTTCAGATAAATTTAATGGTCTAATTTAGCATATAAGTTATGTAGTAAACTGTAAATTACTTCAGGTTAATACTAAAATAACTCCTGTTAGAGTCCAAGCTCTTTTTCTACTTTGATTTGTCAACTTTCCAAGTGGCCTTGGGAAGCCATGCCTCTGTGCAAGAGTAAATATTTAATCAACCACCACTAAACTTGAAATCTAGTGCTGTTGTTTTCCCATGACTAAAGGAAAAAAAATCCTGTGGCACATAGACATGTGTTTTATTTATTATTGCATTATTATTGTTTACTCATTTTTAAGAAAGGCATAATTCTTGGAAGTTTGGACAAGTTTGCAAGTTTGCAAATTCTTAAATGAAACCATAGGGATTTCAAGATACTATAGATACTATAGATACTATAGGTAGTACATTTGAAGTATACTACCGGTGTGCAAAGCATTTATATGTTCATACCGTACAATCTCATTCACCGTTACAGAATCAAAATATGGACAAAAATGTTTAGAAAATACTGATACTTGCTACAGTTGGGTGCAACTGCTTTTCTTTTTTCTGCTGCTCATGAAGCCTAAAATAAAGCACAGTATGCAACTTGCACACTTAAATCATAATGCAAGAATGAGAACCAGAATACTCTGACTGTTTTCCTCCGTATGGGGTCTAAAGTGATGAAAAGGGGAATGGGTTGGTTCACACCATCGTGTAATCTGAAAATAAAATAGCACTTCTGCATGAGCACAGTTAATGCTCCCTGTGCCATTCCAGTCATGACCCAAAGCCTGTCCCTGGACATAGGGATGAGCATATCTGAACCACTCCACAACTGCAGCTGTCTTGTCAAAATTTGTGTCATCTTTGTCATTCACTGTGTGGGAGGTGCTGCTGAATTATTCCCCCTATTTAAAAAAAGATATAAAACTTTCTAAGATTTTGAAGATGGTAAATGTTGCTGAGATATATAAAATGATGTGTTGACCTTCTGCACAAGTAGCTGTTGCAAGGGGTTATTCCTCAAGCCTACGCTTTGAAATACTTGCTGTGAGCAACTACTGAGCGAGCTGAAGTTGCCAGTTAAGAAAGCTGATAACACAGAATAGTTCATAGAGCAGAGTTCCTCTCTTAGACCTGGGTGTTGATTTCTGTGATAAGTTTTCTGCCAGATGGTATTTTTAATGGAAATTAAACAAGCAGCATTAAAAAAAAAAAAAAAGGTCACATTCTGTATCTCCTGATCATCCTGTAGGAAAGCAGAATTCAAGGTCGCTTGCAACATTTGCTGCCGTTTCTCAGGGGCCTGAGGTGATGCTTTTTGTCCTGGTTGGTCTGCAACCACATTACCAACAGACTGGAGCCTCTTAGTGTTTAGCAAGAAATAATTCATTTTAAAAATGCCTCATTAAAAGTGCCTGACATAACCTCTTTGGTAATTTCATTTTTGTTACCTATTTGGTCAGTTTTCTTACTAGAAAGCCATCTAGAAACTGTTGTGGCAAGTTGGCACTGATACTGAAAGGCTTGGCTGGGCCATGAGCTTTGTGCTCTGCTCCTCTGCAGGTAGCAGCAGTACACCTTGAGAGTCACCTGCTTGCTGTGCCTGGATGTGCTTGAGTAGGGCACCACAGCAAACCACTGTTTATATTTCTCAAATTGTTCGTTAAGGGTCAGTAGTTCATTATAATCCCAAGCCACTTTGTGCTTCAGTGCATTCTCGTTCCCATCTCGGTGCTCCTGGGTGCTTCTGATAAAGGCAGGAAAGCTGATGCGGGGTTCTTGTTGTGGAGGAAGGCATAGACTGTCACCAGCATGTCCTATCTCACAGAGGGGTTTCTTTGAAAAATTGCAAATAAAGAGCAAGCAGAAGGCTCCAGATGACAGATAGCCTGGTCAGTAAACGTACTAAATCCTTCTGCACCCACTCAAAGAAGACAGAAGTCTGTCCTGTCTAGAGCTACAGGGACTGTCTGTTTTTCAGAAGCTGTAAAGATTTTGCTTTTACCCTGAACATTTGTGGTGTGAAGCCTGCTGATGGTGACAGCAGTGCTTCCACAATGGAAGAGCATGAGCTCTGCTGGGCAGCAGTGATTGCTTCCCAGCAGACCAGGCAAAACACTCCCTCTTTCCTCACTCCCCCGAGTGAGCCGGATAACAACCCCAAGCCTGGAAGGAAGGAATGGTGAGTCCTATGCCTTGAGCTTTTGTGCAATGTTGCTAAACTCAGATGCTGAGAGGTTGGAAGATGGAAAGCAGTAGCAGTAAGAGACTTGGAGATTGTTGGACCTGTCTGGTTCCTGGTGTGCACGTAGGGTTCACATGTCTGGGTTTCCATGGAGGCCCCAGATGGCCATTGTTTTAAATGGAAGATGAACTTCCATGTAAGTGTGAGACATTTGAAGGAAAGACTTTGGGGAAACAAGCAAATATTGTGATGTTCCTGAACAACTGTGCCCAGCCTTTGGGTGGCTGAAAGCAGAAGAGTGAGGAGGACCCTTTTGGCATGGGTCAGCTTTGGTTGTGGTTCTTACACAAAGTTTGTGTAAGGGCAGAGTGTGTGGGGTCTGAACAGCTGCCTTGCTATGCCTTCAGGCTTGTCCTGCTGTGGGCTGGCTGAGGGAGAGGCCAGCAGCTCCTTCCACCTGCCTTCCCCAGCAGAAAACTGCTGCTGAGAGATGCAGCAGGGTCAGGGCTGTTTGCAGAACCTGGTTGGAGAAGAGGTTACAGGCATCACCAGGAGGAGTCTGGCATTACCCTGCTCCCACTCAGCCCAGTGGACGCTGCTGCCCTGGTGTGGTGGTTTGACCAGGCAGTTACTTTCCAGGAAGTTCTGAAATACGTCTGTGTGAACACACGGACAGGGTTAAATATCGGAGAGTCCAGGAAGACGTCCCTTTTCCCTTCCGGCCGGCAAAGCAGGTAAAGCGGGCCACCTCTCTGGCTGAGAGGGGGGGAAAGGAGGCGGTGGCTCGGCTGCTCCGCTCCGCTCGGGGATGCGACTGCAGCCGGGCAGGCATGGCTCCGGGCCGTGTCCCGGGGGGCCGCGTGGTAGCCAGGGAGGGCAGGGCCGGGAGGTGTCCCTGGGCCCCGTGGCCGGCAGTGAGGGCAGGGCCGGGCGGTGTCCCGGGGGCCCTGTGGTGAGCGGCGTGGCAGCCGGTGGTATTCGGGGGGCAGCCTGGGCCGTGGTTTTCCCCCCTCCATCCTCCAACACCAGCGCAGCTTTGAAATGTGACACTGTGAGCTGCAAAATGAAGAGGACAGAGAGAGAAAAGCCTGGAGAAGAATTTAACCCCTTCCTTCCTCCACGGATGGACACTGTGATTGGACATAGAGAGACAGCATGAATGGAAGAAGCGGGAAGCTGTTGGAAGGAGGGATGGAGGAGTGGCCAACTCTGGCTGGACTTTCTCTTGAAGGACCACGGAGAGAACGGACTATTTCTTGGTAGTTTTGGGGAATGCTGATTCTAGCGAAAGTGTGGACTGAGAGAATCTTTGTTGGATACTAGATAAGCATTTTGAAATGGTACCCCAAACCAGCTGAGAGGCCCATATGTAGCCAAGGAAAGGCTGCTATGGGTGGGATTGCAAAATCTGCAGATTCAGGCAGCTGCACATTTGTGACATTGAAGTTATGAGAGAATTGGGTCTCTATGGGTCAAGAGAGGCTCCTCTCCCAGATTGATGCACAGATTTTGTTTTTGGGAAAGTGAATAGATTGTGGGGAGGAAGAGACGTGTTTTGAAAATTCAATTTCTTTTTTTCTTTCTTCATTCTTTGGTGTGTGTGTGAATAAACTATTTTTGTAACTCTTAAGTTTAGGCCTGATTTACTTTTATTCTCTCCTAATCATTATCTCACAGATGAGCAAACACTCAAACCACAACAATTGGTGTTTCCGCCCGGTTGAATTTCAAACCTAAGACACCTGGTTAAATACCTCAAAACAGGTGGACCACGCTTGGATATGAAGGAACATCCTCTCTGAAAGGTTGACTCAGGCACCTGAGGAAATTACTGTGGAATAAAGACTTGTGAAAACTGAACTGAATGTGAGCATCAGCAATGCATCAGGAGACACAAATATTGCTAAAATATATGAAATGAAAGTTAGTGGAAAAAATGAAACATTTTGTGAAGCATGCCGAGCTGGAAACATTGCTATGGTTATTAGGTTTTAATTAGTTGGAAACTCTTAATTCAAGCTTGGTTTCTGTGCAGTGATTGTCCTAATGTGGTTGGGTTTGGGATCTATGTTTTCTGAATTTGCCTTTCTTTATGAGTTCTAAGTCCTGAAATATTCACTGTATATGTGTCCTTCTGGCATCTAGAGTGCTGTGCAGGGAGATGTTTTGTACACAGATTTTGCAGTAAATTATGCCAATTACTGTGTAGTGGTGCTTACTGTAGCCCCAGGGACTTAAGTGGTCCTGCTCAAAAGACATTTCGTGTGAAACATGAAGGAAACATTTGAGGGTGTTTCACAACAGGAAAGTAGCGCCACCTTAGCTGTTTCACCTTTCAATATTAAAAAGACTGAGAAACTCAGAGCCTGTGTTTTCACAATGCTCCGTGAGCTCACGTGGCCTCATACACGTACAGATATGCACACAGACACCTAAGTGTGTCAGTGAAAAAACTCAAATTAAGTATTTTTCTTCCACTGAAAGGTTTCGCCTCCTCAGTTGAGAATACTCCATTACTATTAACATACTTCATAATATCTGTTTTCAGGGTCAGGAACATTTATAATCCCTGGTCTCGCTTCACATGAGTGAGTACAGGTCTATCTGTTAACTAGAGCATTGGTATCTGGAATTAAAAAAAGCATATTTTGGGCATCACTGTGTGTCTGTTTTCCAATTTCTTGTCTGAAAGTTTTTATCTTTGCTATCTTATCTTATGCCTCCTGGAAACAATTTTCCCTTAACACCACTTCATAAATTTCAGCATACACTAGACTGGAAGTTCTAGGCCATTTCTCGCATTTTATAATGAATTTTCTGATTGAATTCTTTTACAGATAGTGCCTCATACATGCAAAGCAGTGCCTAAGATCCTGGTGGATTTTTCACTGATTTTATGTGTACATCTTTAAGAACTTGTGATATATTCTGAAAAGCTAAGTTGCCACTGAAATGTGCACATTTATGTTTTCCAAGGCTTTAAATGAAAAATCTGAAAAGGGATAAGAATAAGCCTATTAACATAAAACCAGGTAAAATTAGGAACCAAGTGTGTTTGCATAGTTAAATTTTATTTGGAATAACCACAACAATTTGAAATAACTACCAGATCTGTTGTCAAATAGCTGAAGGTTATTAGAGAAACTCTGTCACTTACATTAATTTAATTAATGCCTCAGGCTTTACATAAGTAGCCATAACACTAAGATGATTAATCTCTGATTGTAAAAGGAAGCACCAGTATAGCTCTGTGGGTTCAAAATTTTCCTCACTGGGCAACCCACATGAATTTTAATTCGGAGTTTCATTAAACCTTCTTAACAGATAGTTCTATCATGTCATGTTCTTCAGGGATGGCTGAACATGGGGGAGAAAGGCAGAGGCCTCTCCCCTGTGAGAGCAGATCCTGGCCCCCTCCGTGAGCTCCAGAAAGGCCTGAGTTCACATGGAAGGTGCAGCCTGGCTGCAGGACGGGTCTGGCTGCTGAGGGAAAGGTCATTCTGTGGGGGTGTTTTGGGTACTAAAGGTGTGGAAGTAGTTCACAGAACCGAGCAGCTGCAGAAAAAAGCAGGAGTGTTAGTGGAGAAAGTCATGATGAGAGGGATTCTGCTGCTGTAAAGCAGCGTGAGTGACTGTGTTGAAGGCACTAAATGGGGAATCCCTGGACAAGAAGCAGTGCTTGGCATCGTTCCAAAGGGCAAGCAGGGCCTTGTTTGCATGGTGAGGGCTGGGGGGACTTTTGGTCGTTAATACAACTGCACACTCAGATTCAGCCAACTTTCAGTAGCGGAACGGGAACTCCTGCACCTCTGCCCCACACATCTACTGTAGCACAGAAAGGGAAAATAGCAATTTGTCACCTGTATTTAAAAAGGACTTTGGAAACATGTCAATGTGGTTTTTGTCAAGATAAATCGTGTCTGAGAGAAATCCACTGCTCTTTGTCTGAAGCACTGACATGAGTGTGGATTAGGGTGATTTGGTTGGTACAGTGTGCTCAGATTTTCCTAAAGCTTTTGATAAGCTCCTCAGTCGGAAGATCCTAAAGAAGCAAAACAGTAGCAGGATGAAAGGAAAGTTCTCTGCTGGAAATGATGTGAGGAATAGGAATAAACAGTCAGGTATTTCAGTGGGAGATAACAAGTGAAATCCCACAGGGATCTGGACTGAGTTCTGTGATGTCTGGCATAATTTAAAGTGGTCTGGAAAATGTCCTAAACAGTGCTGGATGCTTCTTTGAATGAGTTATTCAGGGTAGGAAAAATAAAAATCTACTTTTGAAAACGTGGTGAGTGGCGTTGCAGTAAAAGAGCAGCCTGCATTTGGTGCCAATAACCACAAGATAAATGCACATGGGAAAAAATAAACCTGAAGGTACAATACTGAAGTGGGCTTTAAACTACCTATTGTGACTCAGGGAAGAGCACTCAAATTAGCTGTCAGTAATTCTAAGAAATGTTGGCTGAGGGCAGAGCAATGCTCAAAAGCAAATGGATTGTCAGAAATTGCTAGGGAAGACACAGCAAACAAAATAATTATTTTGCTGTGCATTCACCTCTTGATTACTGTGTGCTGTTCTGGTCTCCATGTCTAAGAAAAGGTAAGCCAGTGTTCAAAGGGGACAGAGAAACCTGACGAGTGTTTTCACAAACAAAGAACAGCTTCTGAATTGAGATTGATTAGATAGACGCTTTAGATGGGAAAAGGGAAGGTGGAAAGGCATGTGATAGCGGTGTTTAAAATCATGAGTGACACAGGGAAAATAAGTAGCAAATGGTTGTTTGTATTTCTCCCAGAACAAGAACAAGGGACATCAGGTGGAATTACTGGGTAGTGGCTTAAGCAAACAACAGCAAACTTGGTCCTTGTGGTGTGTGAATATACTGGAACCAGTCTTACAGTATCTGCTGGCTGTCAAGAGGTTAGATGGGCTCAAAACCAATCAGGCAAATTAACAGAGAAAGTAAATCTGTCAGGGACTAATAGGCAAAAAGATGACATTTGTGCCTGAGGAGCTGCCCACATGGCAGGCTTTGGATGTGAGGAGGAGAGAGTGGGGAAAATGACTGCATGGTTTGCCCTTTTAAAAATGGTTTGCCTTGGTATCTGCAGCTGGCTCCTGTCAGTGGTGGAATACTGGACTAAGTGGACCTTTGATCTGATCCATTAGAATTCTTCTGCATAATGTTTGTGTTTAATGTGGTTTTTTTAATGTTTTTGCACATAAAATATCTGAGAGACCCACAGCATCCCAAGGTTTTACCCCTACTTAATTTAGACCCAGCCTGGATGTCCAGTCAGAGTCTTGACAGAGAACGTGTTTGGAAGGTCTCATTGATGCAGCCACCTGAGAAGGTGAGAGCCCTGGGGACGCCTGTAATGAACCAGAGGCACCCATGCCTCTGGGTATGGAATTTGGTTCCTTGTGGGATAAGTAAGTTAAATGAATACCAGTGCTGCACTGGGTTTTCCTTCAGCCTGTAATTCAATGGTTTGTAGTTGTCTGAAGAGTACCTTTTGCATTGTACAGTTTATTGTTCTGCTTTCTCAGCTTGTGTATGACATGGATGTGCAGGAGGAAGCCAACATATTGTCATTGGTTAGAGAATGCCCCTTTAAAGCAGTGAAAAAAATACTTTGTAGCTAGAAGTGTGACCATGAGAACTGCTTTTTGATACCAGGAGAATGTCGAACTAGAGTTAAATTGAATGTCTGTTTCTTCAAGGAGGGTAAATTTATTCAGCTGCTCAAAATCAAATTAAGGGGGAAATCAGTTTGGAAAAACACAAGAATTACAATATAGCTAATGACCTGAGGTAATACTGGCAAGAAATTTGCTTTCACATTATAAAATGAAAAATTGTTTCTCTAAGAGGGAACTGCTTGCAGCTCATGATTGCCTACGGTAGTTCAGAGCCCGGTGTTTCCTTGAGAGAACAATTAAAATGTGCCGCCCTTCCACCATTTACTTCCCCTCTATTATAGTAGTAATACCAACAGTTATTATACTGTGATCAAGCCTGTCAGTGTTTCTATCATAGTATTATATTCCAACATGGATGTTAAGCTGGAAAGGTTTTCCCAGCCCAGCCTGAAACAGCCTCTTGCAGCTGGTGGTCCATGAGTGATCCACAAGTGTCATATCTTTTGCAGAAACACAGGCTCTCCTACAGCATCAGTCCTCACAGGAACCATTTCTACAGCTGGGAATAGGAAGTGAATCCTGTGTTTGACTGCATCTTGCTGCAGAGAGGGATTTGGATTTTAATGTACAGATTATTTTGATTAACATGGGTGGGTGAGTAGAGGGGCTTTATTCAGTGTGGTAGAAAGGGAGAACATATTCCCCTGCTGATTTACTTCCAGTACAAAGGGCAGACACTGAAGGAGCTGTGGCTCAAAGGTACCACTGCTGTTCTCATCCCTGAAGGTGATCCCTTCTGGCATAAATTTGTCTCTCTTATTAAAAGAGAATTTGGAGAATGGTGGCTAGAAGCTGCAGCCATGACTCAGTAAGAAGGGGAAAAGTGCTGCTCTGATATTACCTAGAATTGCATTTAACTTAAACCAGCACAGTGCCTTGCTCTTCTGTGACCTTTACCCATCAGGAGTTATTAGCTAATTGAATTCAGAAGGTAACTCCCTAACTGTTTTCAAACTAAATTAACTTGCTTCAAGGGACCAAGTTGTGTTTGTATTTCCACAGAGATAATGAGTTTAGGCTTCAACTGAAACCTTGCCAGATAATGAGGAAAAAATAAATCAATGACCTCAGTCTTATCTGGTCTTAACAGGCAGGCTTTCCTTTGCTAAAAGTGACCCTGAAATGGTCTGGATTGATTCACACAAATACTGAACCCTGCATCCTGCTAAGCAGAGCTGTCCTGGGGAACACTTTGCTTCACGAGGAGATCTAATCTGAACATCAGCAAAGCTGCAAGGATTTGAATCACAGCTTTTCTTAGAGTCAAAATGAATGCTTCTGAGAAATTCAAATGAGCAGTAAGATAAAGAGTTAAGGAAGAATTTAATTTCAGTACTTATTAGAAGAAAAAAACCACATTCTCACACTTGTGCCTGGGACTGAACAGTCTTTGTAGGCATGTACTTTTCTGATTTACCATAGACATATTATTGATTATTACTCTGATTATTTAATTAGCTGGTATTGTTAAATAAGAAATGCTTTACAGATGTTAAAGGGAGATTGTTGCCTGCTGATAACTGGTGTAGCTGTGCTGGTGGAGATCCTTCCTTTGGTGCCTTGATTAATGGAAGAAGTACACAGTTCAGAAATGTTCCTCTCCAAAAGTACCTCCTTACTCTCTATATGGATGTCTCAAATGAAGGCTTAAATTTTCAGGAAATAAATGTGATTAATAATAGTTTTAAAGAATATATGAGGCAATCTGTTCAAATATGCAGAGGTAAGAGGCAGGAGATTTTAATTACTTGTAAAGAATCTGTAAAATCTACTCCTTAAGTCCAAGAAAGAAAATTGAAATTTTGTAGTATCAATAAAATAATACAATAAAAGCAGGACACAGCCCTACCATTCTGGTCTAATAAGAGATGTGATGTTTTAGGGAGAGATGGTTGCTTTTATCAAATTTGTTGATACAGGTTGTATAGAGCACCAATTCTTCTATTGTTGAACATCAAGGACGAAGTGCCCTGAGGCAAAACCCCTTGGAGATGTTCAAAACCTGACTGGACACAGCCCTGAGCAACTGTCTTTTTTTGACTCTGCTCTGAGCACAGGTCAGGACTGGATGATCTGCCTTCCAAACTCAATCAATCTATGACTGTGAACCTAGAATACATTTTTAATGAGTGGCTAGGACCTTCTTGTGTCAGCTGGTGCAGAGAACAGAGCCCAGGTTCCCTGTAGGGGAAGGTGGCTCTGGAAAGGGTTTCTGTCTCAAGAATCAAACTGGGCTCCTTGCATTGCTTAGCTTTTTGTCCTTTTGCAAAACCAAAGTCCCATGCAACTTTCAGACAACTTAGCTCTTGGAAAGTGGCTGTGATTCCACATTTATCAACCTGCCATCCCTGCAAACTGTGAGAAGTTAGCCTTTGGACATCAGTGAGTTCTACTCAGAGCAATCTTCATTTGTGACTGGCTTGGGTGTGCTTACTTCAGTGCTGCATCCGAAAGGATAAATTAACTAATTAGGGAGGTGGTTTGGTCTGGGAATAGAGTTAATTCATTGTAAAAACATCATAGGATAAAGCAAAATGGACAGAACACTCCAATAAAATAAATCAGCTATGGATATAAAATGTCAGAAGCTGAAATCATTCTATGTAATGCATTTTATTTTTCAAGTATTTGTAGTAGAAATGTTTCTTTTAAATTATCACTTTTGGTGACAAATGGTTTCTTTTAAATGGTTTAAAGAGTAAAAGAATATGTTTGAAAAGCTGCTTTAGGTCTTCAAGCAAGTGTCATAGCTCCTTAGTGACAACTTGAAGATTATTATACAGTCAGAGTGCTGTAGGGATGAGAATTGAGGCTTGAACTTTAGGAAAAAACTGTAGGATATTTTCTACCAAGAAAAGTGAAGGGCTGACTCCTTACACTTGGTGGAAATCCAGTCAGAGACCACACAGAATGTAACATGCTAACATATATATACAAACACCCCTTCCCCCCCCATTAACAGTGAAGAAATTGGCTGCTATTTGATTGTAAATGTGATTAAATAGTTAATTTTATAGGAGCCAAAACGGGTTTGTTCAGCTGGGTACATCTTCACATGGAAGCAGAATATTCATCTAATATCTGAATCACAACTTTGATTTTAAAGCTTTCACCCTAGTTTTAAGTTGTTTCGTGGTAACCAAACCCTTCTTTTCCTTTCTTGTCAGCTGTTGCCCTGCCTGTGCAATGCAGGCCACTTGACAACCAGGGCTCCATCAGTTTTATCAATGGTCCCTCCTATCACCAATTACAGATGGCAATTCCATAGTCTCAGGGCAGTTAAAAATACATGATAGCTTCATGTTATTTGAGGAGTGTTTCCTTTCTGCATGAAGCTTATGTGGGCTCACAGATGTGCACACTTAGACTCCAAGCACAAATACATCTGGTCCCCTTCTCTTTTCAGGTCCTGAAACTAAAATAGATTGAATTACCCCCAATGGTAAGACTGAGTCAAAACATATGAAGAAGGAGAGTTTGTGTTTGTTTCTGTGGTTTTGATCTTTTTGTTTGGGTCCTCTGCAGACCTCAAGCTTTCCCCACACTTGGAATTTTCATAACCACTTGCTTTCTGTCCCTTGTGTGCAATCTGGTTTCTGAAGAGGTGGGAGTTTGTTCGCCAGCCTTTCCCCCACAGACAGCATTAATGAGCTCTTTCTCTTCCACCCACACCCTATTTTCAGGAAATGCGTAGGAACTTAATGACTGTAAGACTTTTGGCTTGTCTTATTAGATCTAAATTGCCCAATGGGCTCACAAAAGGTTAGGGAAGAGACACATCAAAAGACAAACAGTCCTGGATGCAGACATAAAGAGCCTTGATCCTTAAGAAATGTTAGCATTTTAGCTTTCACTCAGAGCTGACTAGAGGAACATCTGGAAAGAAACAGTGCTTTTACGCTCAGATGGTTCTTCAGACCTGGGACTTTCAGGACAGGGCAGTGGCTGAAGGAGCCTGGCTGATTGCCTCTCCCATGCTTGATGAGTCTGGACAAGTCTGAACATCCCTGTCCCTGTTCACCCACAGCAGGGCTTCACGGGTTTCCTCTCACATGTGCAGTCTTTGCATTTCCTGGTGGTCTTGGTTTTAATGTCTGCCAGTGTATCCACTCGGATCTGAAGGGGGTCATAAAAATGTGACAATGTGGAAAACTGTTCTACTAATTCAGTCCTTGAACAAATTATTCAGTTTTGCTTTCCTCAGCAGTTTGCTTGCAATGATCCTTCTTTCTCTGTCTTCTCACTCCGAAGTATGAAAAGCCTGGATAGATGAAACCATTCGTGAAAGAGCAGGTTTCCAAACAGGTGAGAAAGACTTCCAAAACTGCCTTGCATCAACCTTCTCTTGGAGGCTTTAAACAGGGCCATTCATTATCCTTCCTCTTCCAGCTACTGAGTTTCCAAGTGCAGATTTTCTGTGCCAGCAGCAACTCACTGCCTGCAGTCACACCCCAGCACTACAAGGACTTTCTGCTTGTCTAGATGGTTCTGCATGCTCTTTCAGTCACAGCAGTGTCTTATCTCTGGTACCTGATGAGTCCTTTCCAGGGACCCTCAACACTGACATACTCACTCATCTCCCTCTTGTTCTTTCCCCAGAGCCTTGCCCAGCTGCTGGGGCTGACAGGAGGAAAAGGTCTGAGATACCTCCCAGCCAATGTGGCAGGCCCAAAGTCAGAGCAGTCTTGTGTCCCAACAGGGATTCTCCTTTTGTGTAACCATATGCATAAAATAACAGCTTGAAATTATCATAGGGGATGTGTGTTTTGGAAAGAGCTGTGTTCATTCAAATTGTTACTGGAGTGTAGGAAGTCTCAGACCTTGGGCTCCAAGTTTTCCTTTTACTTAAAAATAATTGAACTGAAAGGAAACAGTCAATCCTGCTTAAAATATTTTCTCTCTCTCTCNAATTCTAAACAAGGAAGGATGTTTCATTTTAGAATTACCTGAATTACCTGAAGATGTGATTTTCGATCTATTTTGTCCCAAAGTTAAGATTTCATGGCTGGCAATTCCTACTAGTCCTGTATGCTAAAGCAGAGTCAGCTTGAAGGCAGCAGGTGGTTACAGACCCTGTGCTACTTTCAGTGATACTGTTGAAAGAAAAGCAGAGATGGACTTACATGTTGCTAAAGTTTAGGTGGTTTAGTCTACTATCAAATAGACATCACAACAGCTACCTACAACTTACTGAAGATGGAAAACACCAATTTAATGTGGAGTTGGTATGCATAATTATGTTCAAATTCTGCCTTCATAATGTTGTCCATATTTGCAATACTGTAAATGTGAAAATGAATTTTCTGTCTGAAAGCGTGCCAGTGTGAAGCAGCGTATAATTTTGTTTTTGTTTGTGCTGTACTCTGCATAATTACTGTAATTATGCATATTAGGCTGTTCTGTGTAATGGCACCAGAAGGTAGATAATTTTGCCAATGGAGCAGCTTATATACATTTTGTACCATCTACAGAAGTGCTTTGAAGATCACTTAATACTGCTGATTTGCCCATAATAGGTCAGAAATTATTGCTGCTGCTTCCAGAATGTCTATCTGGAAGAGATGTCTTCCATAAAAATCAGGTGCTACTAAAAAAGTCAGAACTTTCTGTCTGAGAAAACAGAGAAAAGAAAAAGGGTAAAAATCTTTAATTAGCTGATAGGGCTTCTATCAGTATGATATGACAGGAAGATGCAGCACAGATTTTACTCTGCAGAAGAAATTGTAAATATAGAGCCACAGAATCATAGAATGGCCTGGGTTGGAATGGACCTGCTCAATGCTATTTATTTATTTTTCAACGGAACAAACTTAGATCAAGATACTTAATAAAGGACTAACATGAAAATTTTAAAATGATTCTAAGCAGAAGCACATTGATGGTAGAGAAAACAAAAGGGGGAGGGAATGCAGGTGGCAAAAGTGGAGTTGGGCAGGGTGAGGTAGGCATGGAGTAAGATGCTACCTGGGTAAACTCAGAGTTTCAAAGGAAAGGTGATATTTAGGAGATGGTTCCTTGAAATGTTCCAGAAAATGTGTAAAAGTCATCTTTTTTGCTGTGTGAGGTAGTGGTTAGTAATAGTATTAGGGTAACTGGAGACCTCAGCCATTCTCTGGGAGTCTTTTGTGTGCAGCAGCGGGGCTGCAATGCTGGGACTCGCTCTCCTGCAGATCTGGCTCTGTCTGTCTCTCAATTGCAGTGGCCAAGCTTTTCTCAGCATGGAAAAACCTGACATAGGGGTCCTGGGGAGCCAGCCCTGTCCCTCTGTTAGAGATGGGCGTTTCTAGGTGGTGGTCTGAAGATGCTGTGGTCTGGGAGAGCCTGGCACATGGTTTTGTACCCTGGTCCCTTGCTCTCTGTGTTGGTAATAGCTGTTTTTTAGTTGTTGTTGCTATCCCTCAGAGTGATGGATGTTGCACAAGGCTTTTTTTTTCTGCCAAAAGAATCATGGGTGGATAGGTAATGACTCATTTGTCAGAAAAGTTTGGGAACTAGTCACTGAAAGCAACTAGTGGAGTTGTTTGGGGAGATGAGGAGGGCACAGGGTCTAATGCTGTCGTGATTTGCTTTTGTGTTATGCTCTGCATACTCATCAAATTAGGGCTCTATTCTGTGGGAAGAGATGCCTGAGTGACCCTGCTGGTCAGATGCATTAAAAGTGTCCTCAGCCCTGCTGAAGAAGGAATGCTGCTGCTAGATAAGAGCAGATTCTCTGAGAGGATCTTCATGTCTCTCCAGGCTGAATGGATTCACTCTGAAGTAAAAGCCACATGAAAACCTTCAGTGTCCTTTTTAGGTCTCCTTCAAAAGGCATAGTTTGACAGAGCTGATTTAAGATACACAGGCTGTGTAGGATACACTGTTATTTATCTTGTATTGATCTGATGATCATAACCTATGCTTTCCTGACATGTAACGCTTGTGGCTCCCTTCTTTGGTAAAACTGACCTGCCACTTGCAGTTCATTTGAAATGCAGCAGCACACTTTGCCATGGATTTGAGCTGGCACATTCACCCTGCACTATTTTTTTTTCACCCAAATCAGGGTAGGTGTGAATACATCCAGCTCTGGAAGGGGCTGGCTTTGGCTGTCTGCAATATCCTCTCCTTGGTCACTGTTTGAGGGGACTCTGCATTCACATGTCTTGTGAGACTCTGGGTTTTGACATCATGATAGAATTCAGAAAGTAATAATGATTTGGCTATGGTGGCTCTGACAAAAAGCCATTTATTCCTCTCTGAAATTTGGCTGAATTAATTTCCACTCATAAAAGCAGCTGCAGATAAACATATTTTTCCCTGAGTGATTTGAAATGATGATTGTTGCTTTATTGACTGATGTGCATTTCAGTCAACCCACTCTTCTTTTGTTGACAACTTTGTAGAATATTTCAGATAATAAAAATCTGTTTTCTCTTTGTTGGTCACCTCAAATGTATTTGTGTTCTTCAGATAAAATTGTTATTGCTTTGGTTAGTATTGAAAAGAAAAACACGTTATGGAAGTTGCAGAGCCTTGTTTATCAGCACATAGTCTCAGGGAAGGGTCCTGTCATAATATAAAACTCAAGTCCAACTTTCTTCTTAATAAGGAAGGTGAGAAAATCCAGTCAAATGACAGAAAAAAAGAATTAATCTTAAAACTCAGAATTAAATCAGATGGTGAGATTTAACTGCAGGCTGGTCAGTTGAGTGAGACCTTCAGTTTGGTATTGGGAAGGAGGCTGTAGTTCTTGGTGACCTGGAGTCACTGACATGGCTGGGGGTGGTTTTGCTCTAATGTGCACAAGGTCTGAACAGATTTTTCAGCCACTGCCAACCTTATTTCCCTGGGAAGTTTTCTAGCTGAAGTGTCTCTGCACTGCTTTTTTTTCTGCTGGCACAATTTGTAAACTTTATTGCTGTGCTACTAACACCCTTGTTCTGAGAACATCTTGGACTTGTTTTTTAATCTGTATTTTCATTCCTGAGACAATTTTTATCATTCATATAGAAGGGCATAGCAAAGTGGAGGCCTTAGAGATGGAAGCATAGTCCCACTCTGTGCTGCACTTCTCTGGGTGATACAAGTAGCTCCCCTACAAGGTCAAGCAATCCAAGTGTACTTGAAGAGTTTGGACAGTTTCACTCTGTTTTTCAGGAGATCTCAAATGAAAGTCTGTCTTGTTTTGATGCATGAGACTTTAGCAGTACTGCTTGCCTAAACTAAATTCTCCAGCATAAAATCAATCAGATATTCAAACTTGTATAGTGAAAAGTCTAAATGTCATTCATTAACTTGCAGGAACATGACAGTCTTCATTGATTTCTTAAAACCAGTGAGTTATTTGCACTCCTTGGAATATCAAAAAGAAAAGGGAAAAGGGGAATGAGGGAAACTTAGGTCACCTCATTCTTTTTCTGAATACTGGATATCAAATTTTGGCCAGTAATTCCTAATGAACATAAGCAAAGAAATACCATTTCAAACCAGTTATCCTGCCTTTTGTCAAGCTGCAGATACTTGAGTGAGAGAGGACAATAAGAGAAAGTACACAGTGATACTTCCTTAACACTCTCCCAAATGCTTGGGATTTGTGGCTTAGGGTGTCCCTCACTGAAAATCTCCCAAAATCTGTGAGCAAGTTTCGTACCCTCAGGCCCAAAGTCTGGACTTGTTGCAGAAAGAACCCTAATGGTTGAACTTCATGACCTTAGAGGTGTTTTTCAATGTAATCTATTCTATGATTCTAAGCTGAGAGGAGTGCTCCAGTGTGTTGCAGGTGATCCTGGAGACCTCCTGGCCCACAGGAGGGAAGGCCACTCCACTTTTGTGAGAAATGCTGGTCTTGGCCTGGTTGGAGGAGCAATTGGAGCTGCAGGGCAGAGGAGGCCAGAGATTCAATGTCATGAGCCACACTGCAGATGAGTGCTTGGTCTGGTCACCAATAGTTCTGTCAAGTTCATAATGCTACATGATTATAGCAAACTTGTATAGGAACAAATTTGTCCTTCTGTAAGAAGTACAGGACAGACTTACAAAAGTTTTTAAAAAGACTTGTGACTTGCAAACTAAATTAGGATTTTTTAGGTACAAGCCCAGTGATGTGCAATAAATAAAGACTTGATAATTGACAATGCTTAAGTTAATTTACTTCAAGTAAATAATAATATATGAAGAAGGTCATATGCTGAGCAGATCATGGACAAATATTTTTTTTAGTTAAATTTGCCAGTGTGTTCCCAAAGATGGACATTTTAGTTTGTGAAAGAGAAGCGGTTTGGTCTGTTTTTCAATGAGTTACTCAATTTTTTGCTTCCTGCAGCTTTGCTTTGCTTGCAAGCTTTTTTTGCTTTTTGCAAGCTTTGCTTGCAGAGGATGATAATCAGCTGAAAATTGGACAAAGTACCATGAATATTTTTATTGTCAGTCTTATGGATTATAGCTCTGACTTAATGAGGAAAGTCAATGTTCCCCCAATTTCAATATGTGAGAACAATTTGCCTTAAAACCCAATGTGCTCCCAAGTATTACTTAAAGGAAGAAGTTTGGACAATTTTTCAGGAAAAGCACTAGGTCTCCTCCATGTATTCTTCTTGCTAATGTGATTTCTTTTTGTTCCATGTTGTATATATGTATAGCAGTAATGTATTATGAGTTGCTTAATTATTCTTCATCTTACTTCTTTTGCCTTCAGCTACTACATCAGCAGGTGGTGGGTAACATCTAAGTGATTTCAAATGTAAGGACAGTGATTGAATTCTGCTACTAGTTTGTGGTCATAGTGATAGAAACTAAAAGTTAAGAAGTTACTACTTATTTGCCTTTGCCTTTAATTATCTGTTTTCATTTTGCAATCTTTTATTAAAACTCAAGTTAATTTTAGACTGACAGAGATCTCCAGATAGGCATGTGTATGTGAGTACATCAAGCACTTACTGAACGAGTCCAGTTACTACACAGCTATATTTTGTTAAAATATTTATTATTTCCATAAAATATTTTCAAATCCTAGCTTTAGTGCTGTGAGCCTTCACATGATTTGAAGACTTTATTGATATTTTTGTGTAGAGAGCTGGTGCAGCTGTAGGTAAAGATCTGTCATGGAAAGCTACTAGAGGCTATATTGTCAGTAAATCTCCACATGAGGAATGAGTTGACCGTAGGAATTGTCCTCTCCACTTGTCCTATTCCAACAGTGTTGGAAGAATGTTGTTGCAATGACACAATCCCTTGGGAGATTTCTGAAGTCGTTTGCCACTAGAATAGGCAGCAGTATTATTATTGGGAGTCATTAATAACATAATTCTATTATTTATGTATCAATATAAATGCACACATATGTATGCAAACACACAAGTAAAAAAATTGGAATTGTCATATGCAATTATGCACAAGGGAGAGTTTTCTGTGTCTATGCACAGCATTATAAAAAAGATTTCCTCACTTCTTTGTAATGAATGTCCATGTCACAGACTGACTCTTCTTTCAGACAGGGCACATCAGAGATGATGTTCAAATGGGAAGACATGTCACTGCTCACACTGACACACAGGGCATTTTGAGCAAGTAGCCCTTTGGAAGCATAAATCTTGTTCCATAAGTTTTTAAGCTTTCCTCATTTTCTAAGAGAAATAATTACAATCCCTTCCTAGCTCCTGCTAGATAAAAATTGAAATTATATTTAGGATAAAAAAGTGTATGTATAGCAAAGAAATATTTTACTTTCTGGACTTCTTTTTTTTTTTCTTTAGGTGGTTACATTGAAGGTTGAGAACAGCAACATGCACTGATGTAAAGGATTTACCAGTTCCCTAACAGAGTGTGTTGGGAAGAAAACAACAAATCCAACAAGGAGAAAAAGCAGGAAGGGAGTAGATGCAAATTTTTATAGGCTTATGGGTGAATACAGATACATATAATTCATGTTGTGCTCTGTCTTACAAGAATTCATATTAGAAAATTTCAGGCAATAAGGAAGTACAAGTGCTTTAAAACACTGTAAATGAGCTCCCTCTTTTGAGGCTCTGTTGAAAGGAAATTAGGCCTAATGTAAGAGTACCATATTATCATTAAAATAACTTCATAAAATAATTTCATTTACATAGCAGAGGGCAAAAGTTGTGGGGAGGGACCTGCAGATTTACCAGGGTCCATTTCATTGTGTACAGTGGAGATAACAACTCAAGTTCCTGTTCCCAAAGCAGCACAGATGGTCTGATAAGGGAACAGAGAAAGAAATAAAAAGTCTAGACATTTTTAACAGACACTAGTAGTGCTTTTAATTTTTGATTCTTACTTAATTTTGAAATTGCTAGAATAAATGCATGAGATGGCCTACCATTAACAGGGCTTTTGTGTCTACTAGTCAGAAAAGGATCCTAAAGTTTGTGAACAGCACCAGAACTGGTCTTAAGGAGGAGACCCAGACCCAGGAGGGAGTAGGACCCAGGACAGCAGCAGGCAAAGACTTGTCTCAGCTGTTGTGTGTGTCAGCTGCAGGTTGGGTTCTGCTGAGAGCTTGGATGCTCTCCTGGTCCTGCCCTGTTGTGGCTCTAGATGGAAGAAGAGCAGCTGTCCCTGCAAACCTGCTCCTTCAGTCCCTCACTGCAGCCTCTGGGCAAGCACCCTGGAGAGAGCATGTGCATCTCTTCCTCGTGTGTTTTGTGTGACCTGTTGTCAGGTGGAGGGAAGTCTGAAGCCATGGCCTGACTGGAGGCATGAGTTACAAATGTCTCACACAGAGTCAAACCTCCCACTCCAAGGTGTGCGTGAGATGCATGGAAATGAAAGCAAAATCCTCAGCTCTCGGACGATGTCTTCCTCAGGCTGGAAAAGTAGGGCAACGTTTTTGACTTTGATAACTTTTTTCTGTGAAGAGGATGAGATGAACTGCACTGAAATTATGGATGAGCTGGGGCTGGAGAGAGTCTTTGCTGTAGCACGAGGCAGTGCCAGTGCCATCATCGCTGGTGCCAGCGCAGGCTCCGAGCTGACACATGCTGACTTCTACAGGGAACTCTGAAGACTGCAGAGAGAACTGAAGTTATGCTCAACCATAAATATTTAATTCCTATTATTGCATGCTGAGAATTGCAAAACCGTCTGCAAAACACTGTAAAACATAGCAGCATAAAATATATCAGAAAGACAAATATGCTGTAAATATTGGAGTGAAAACAGAAGCATAAAATTAACTCTTAAGGTTATTTATAACTATAGACCTCAGGATTCTCTTGTGCATTGTGGTGATATTTTGTAATTATACCAGCAGGTAAAAGTGACCAATTCTTTCCTGGCATAAAATACGTTGTGATTTAATTAAAGCCGAAAGCTAATTTAGGTGGAATTGAGAAAGACTAAATCAATTACAAAGAATGCTATTATTAGATTTGAAGTCTAGCAAAATTAGTCAAGTGCTATAGCACCACATTTTCTCCTTTTTAATGTAAGAAAAGAGATTAGTCCATCATTGCCTCCAATGGTTCAATGAAGGTAATTCACAAAAATTGAGAGGTAACATTTTCAATCAATTAAGATATAATAAAATAATCGCTTGAACTTCAATAGCATTCTGGCAGAAATAGGTGCTTTTCATTGAAAACAGAGGTAGTACAGCCAAGATCTGTGCCTTTGGTTTGGAAGTGCTATGCCAAATCCTTCAGAAAGCTGCCATTTGTTTTCCTCAAGCTCCCATTTTGCCCTGTAAGCTGGGTTCCCCAGAAGCAGTGGTTTTCATGAGTAGGGGGAATGATCTCTTCAGGCATGACAGGTTGTACAACTGGACTACAGAGCTTGGCCTACACCAAGGACAGCATAAGTCACTCAAATGACCGTTATTCCTGCTTTCCCTGTGGTTTTGGTGAAAATATTTTTTTTTTTTTTGAGATTTGGCTTTTCCGTAGCAAAAGTTAGAAATAGTAACTTGCTTTCCAACTCTTTTTGTTTTCAATCAAATTTCTTACTCAGCCATTTAAAAGAGTTCTCTTCCATTGCCCTTATCCTGACCCTCACAAGCTGTTTATCTGGACTGGTGGTTACTTTTCAAAAACATCAGTATGCTAAATCTTTATGAAACTTTGATCAAGTGGGTAGTGGAAGTGGTAGAGGTGCAATTATTATTCCTGAACATTATGATGTGCCAGTCTTTCCACATTGCCAGAGGAGAACATTGTGTCTTCTCAATACACATCCTTCTGCTCTTCCCTGCCCACTCAACGGCTTGCATACAGAAAGCTAATGAATGCTTAACTGAAATAAGGACATTATCGGCTTTTCTAGGTGAGGAAAACTCCCCAGGGAATAGTTTAATAGGCTGGAACTGCTTCCACAAGTTGTACCAGTGTAGCTTCAAAGAAGCCCTGCATATGGCCTGGGAGCTGAGGTCTGGAAGGGTCACAGGGGCAGGATCAAATCTTTGCTCGTCTGTGGTTTGGGGGCTGATATTTCTGCCTATTCATAAGAGGGATGGAGAAATGGCCAGAAATTGTGACAGAACAATGGAAGTGGAGCCATAGGATGTATCTTCTTGAGTCATGGCCACAGGCTGCTCTAGAACATGTCTACTGTAGTAGAATAGCTTTACAGCCCAGCCCTCTCATGGTATCAGCTGACACATGCAAGGCCTTGAAGTGATTCAAAGGTTTTCAGTGCAGAAGCTGTGACTGCTTAGTTTGCTCTTGGACAGAAAGTTGTTGCAGAATGTGGTGCTGTGATTTCTACCTCACTATCAGTGCTATCTCAAACCATCTGAGTTGAAATAATCCAAGCCACTGCACTTTGTACTGAACTGAACTAAGGAGATGTGGAAAACCATTCACTACATCTCAGGTAGTCTATAGAAGAGCAGTAGGTTCATTTCTCACGGTTGTCTAATACAGTTGGAATCTTTATAAGCTTCTAACAGCAGAAAGTTACACTTGGCATTGTTATTTATACCAGGTGTATCATAAAACAAAGAATAAACCAAATAAGGTTAGCTAAAGTGATTTTCCAACAGAAATTTATCTGTGCTGGCAAGTCTAAAAATGTCCTATGATCTCATTTCTCCTCTCTCTTGTTTCCTCCCTCTCTCTCCTTCTTGCTCCCTTCTTCCCCATATATACATAGAAGATGATTATACTGGCAAATATTCCAAGAACGGACCTTGCCTGAGATGAGGTGACAATAAAACCTCCCTGCAGGGGAAGAAAACTCCAATAGGTATTCCCACAAGGCAGCTTAACTCAAATGTCTGTATGCTTTCACCTTTTGCAGTAAATCTGTTAGTCTGCAGTTAGTCTGACAGAACACTTAAATTCTGAATGTTCTTGCTTCTCATGGGCAGGCTTACCTACCAACACTGTTCACCAGTTTTGCCATTCAAGAGTTTATTTCTCCTATAAAAACAAACAAAAATCTTCCAAACTTTTTGAAGTGCTGTGTAATGATTGGTCATATGAATTAATAAGTTAATTAAAGACAAAAAAAGTGCTTGGAAGTTGACCATTTAATAGTCCAAGCTCAAGAGGATTCTCAGTATTCTTTATCAGCAAAAAAGCCCTTTTCAGTACACAGACAAACTGCTTTGCAGCACTCAAGCACAAAACCAGCCACAATAAAGTAAAATCTCACAATGCTTTAGAAATGAATTTTAGAAAAGAAGCGGCAATAATAAATGTTTTCATAAAACCCAAAAATCTTTCTCATAACTTTATGTATCTTGCTGAGAAGTTACTTTTCTAAGCTTGCATGAAATCAGCTAATGGTTTGCTGTCAAGGCTCGGATTTCACTTCAGAAATGGATTATATTAATTTTTTTAAAAATTTACTATGAACTGTCTTAATCTAAACTGAGAGAAAATGCTCTTAATTGAAATATCACTTTCTGCAGATGGTTGTGCAATAATGCAATACTGGCTATGAAATTGATTTAATTTAATTGATTCAACCAGTCCTTTGTGGCCCTCATTATAGGAGACAGCAATATGCATTTCCTTCACACAACACCCTCTACCTTCCATTACCCAAGACTCATTTGCTGCATTTATTTGGCAGGAGGAGCAGGTTTCTCAGTTCAGCTCCTGCTCTCCAGCCAGTAATCCTTCTGGGTTTGTCTGCAATTTCTGCTGCATCCCAGTACCCATCCCAGTACCCAGGCCAAATGAGCTGGTTCAGCTCAGAGCACAGCTTGGCCCTTGCAGCATCCAGCATCAGGTGATGTTCCCACATGTGAGATGCAGCTTTAGTGTGATGGAGGCAGCACCCCTGTGTTGTGATCCCTGCTCCTGCCTGGCCTAAGCCACTGCAGGACTTTGGTGTGAGGGACCTCTCCCGACATGTCCCATTATAAGTGGGTGTACAAACGCATAACGAAACCTTAGCTGGTATTTAGTTTCTTTTCTTTACTATAAAAAAGCCTGCAGTGTGCAGCATACTTCTAAAGTCCTAAGGTTCCTGTTAAATATTAACTTGCCATCAGGTTCTGAATCTACACTCCAGGAAAGAACTTGTACGTCTGACATTACAGTTTAAACTTGTGCTTGTTTCAAGTCACTCAGAGATGGTGAATTTTCCTTTGTCTTCAGTTTACCACGTGAAAAACATTGAAATTCTGGCCAGTGCTAAAGACCAGACATATTTTAATGTAATGATAAAAGTCCCCCCCAGGCTCTCCAAGGTTGCATCTTGGGAGAGTCCTTGTTGCTGGTGATGACAAAGTTATATTACATAGTTAGTCTTAAAAATTAGGGGAATATATCCACTGTCTGCTCAGAGCTGGCCTTGCTTCAGGCCCTGCCAGGGTAAGAGCTATGGAAGGTTCTTTTGGACTGAGGTGAAATCATTAGTAACAGAATTTATAAGGATGAAAATGATCTATTGAGATTTTTTATGGCTGCTCCATTTGTTAGTGCTAAGAGTTGTTCAGGCTGGGGCTAGCTCATGGTCTCCCTGCCAGGATGCTGCTCTGTGCTGGTGCTGGTCACCTCAACTTGTGTCAGTCTGATTGCTGGTCTGTGCATACAGCTCTGGACATGGTATTTACTGCTCTCTTGTTTTTTCTTCACCCTGAAGTACATGGAGGGGGCAGCTTGTGCTCACACCTTCCTCTCCCTGGGAATGTGTCTGGGTTCCAGGTCCTTACAGGCTGGGATGTACCTGAGGTGCACAGCTAGAGCTGAGGAAGAGGATCATGTTCCTGGTTTCCCGAAGTGATGTCCCTGCTCAGATTTTCTAGTCTTCATGTCTTTGACCCTTTTGCTTCTTTAGACTGTCTTCCTGGTGGTAGCAACACTTCTAAAAGCCTGAGATGATCTTGTGTTTCTGTGGGTCCCTTCCAGCTCAGAAAATTCTGTGATTCTGTATCATTGTTTGGTTTGTCATCCTTTAGTTCCTGTGCCAACATTCTGCCAGCCCATTTTAACTTGCAAAACTTTCAGGTGAAAGTCCACAGTAAAATATCAAAGTAGCTTATGTTAAGTTTCTTCCCTGAAAAGCATTTCCTCCCTGCTTTGTTTTGGAATATTGTATTTTGAATGCTTTTCATGGAGGAAACTTAACATGAGCTGCTGTTAAGTTTCCTCCATTAAACTCAATGGCCATGCAGCCCCTAAGTGTTTCCAAGACCAACTGAATGGTTTCAGGATTGCTCTTTTTCCAGGAGAGGATCCAGTACTCAAATCCTAATTTGAGGGCTGTTGTCTGAAATAGGGACACTGGCATCTCTCAGTTTGCTGATATTAGTGTTTTCAGAGAGTTTCCCAGCAGCACCCAGTCTTTACCCGGATGTGTGGAGCAATCAGATGTGTGGATATTTATTTAAGGCACTCCCTTTTAGTGCTTTATTTTGTCTCTGCCTGTTATTGCTGTTGTTTCTCTGACTTTTTTTTTCTTTTTCTTATCCCTACCTGTTTCTCTTCTGTTTTTCATCTGCTTCGCTTTAAATTTCCCCTTCTCAAAGGGTTTCACTGACCACTCACACCCTTTTCTCCCAGTGTTCAACCCCCAGATGGCTGGTGCTGACACTACCGTGTTATAACTAAACCTGGTTGTGCTGAAACGAAATAAGCAAAATTAAATGCACATTAGCTCACCATTTCAGGATGCCTCTGGACTGCAGTTAACAGCTCCAGATCCATTAGTGCTCAGCCAGCAGTAAAACACTCTTCATCATATCCCTGAGAGTTGGAAATGCATATTAAAAACCATGTGGTTAAGGCTCCTGATGATCCAAATGCCTCCTCCAAGCCTTGTAAATATGTGAAGTTGTCACGTATTTCACGCTCGTAATTTGTCGTGGACGGGAACTACCGGTTTTTGCTTATGTAACTTTGTTTCAAAGCCACGAAAGAGGATGGGAAGAATGGGAAAAACACTGAGTGAAGGATGATTTGTGCCAACCCTGGTGACATTTATCAGCTATTAGGCTGCTTGCTTTTACCAGCTGCACTGCCATAGCTCAACACCTCAGGGCTGTGGCAGCTGTTGTGTGGTGTCTGCTGTGTTTTGGGGTGCCCTGAGGACCCAGCTGAACAATTTCAGCACTTGCAAAGGATCTGCCATCACTCGGAGTGGAACGTGCAGAGCACATACAGAAACCAGGAGGCAAATGGTAATGTAGGCACACCTGAGAGTTACACTTGACCTAACGTTTCATCCAGTTCTGTATAATGAACTCGAGAGAGTGGTGCTTGATTGAAATTATTAGGAACTGGGAATTAAAACTGATATTGCTAAGCAGCAAATGCAGTTGCAACAGAGAGGATTAGAGGAACAGGCACAGTTCAGGACTGAAATATTCATCTAATTATTTCCAATTCTAGTTATGCCCACTACATGAACTGAATGTTCAGCAGCACCTGGTGTGTCTGCTCCCCACTGAGCTCCCAGCAGCAATAGTTTTCACTCATTTCACTCATGGTTTTTAAAGGAGATGCTAAACTCTATGGTGGAGCTGCCTTTGCTGTAACTCCAGGGACAAAAGAAAACCCCTAAGTGTCAAATGCTTCCCGTGATGTCCGTGGCAGGTGAAACACTACAATTTCCAGCTGAACATTAAAAACCACAAAACCAAAACTGAAACATTTGTGAATAGCTACTAATCAAAATCCAGTGACAGCAAAACAATAATATTCTTGATAAAGATTCAGTTGAAAAATCCTAAGAAAATATTGCATCTTCCTGGGAGCTGTAGCAGTGCAAAAATGGTAATCAAGTCTTCAGTGTTTTGCATTTCTGTTGGAGTTCTATGCAGTTCAGCTTTAAAAACTCATATCCACATGAACTAGTTTTGAATGTTCTATGTTTTGCACTAGAGGTTTTTTGCAACTGTGTTTTGAATGTACATACACTTGTACTTTGTGGGATACTTTCTAAAGGTGATGTAGAGGACTCAGTATAAAAAGAATAAAATATTTTATTGTGTGAACAATAAAAAATTGGATGTACCGATCATTATATGAATGTTGATTTTAGAGATTTGCATGTGATTAAGCAAGGTTTAAATGCCCTGCAGAAGAGTATTGTTTCATTTAATCATAACTTTTAAAATGAATTTGTGGTGGTTTGTTTGTTTGTTTGTTTTAAATTCAGGAAAGACAGATTCAGTGTTAACTAACGAAAGCATAATTGCTGTAGTATGGTTCATCCTTGCAAAAAGGATATGGGTAAGGGAATGGATGTTTTGATCCCTGCAGAACAGAGTAGATGTATGTGCTTCACATTATTCACCTACTGTGTCACCTTGAATTTCATGTATAGTGTGCTGTGTGCTTTGCTGGAGCACCACGTCATTCCCAGGAAATGATAAATCACAAAATCACACAGAATGGGTGAAAGGGAGCACTGGAGGTCATCTGGTCCAGCCTTCCTACTCCCCTAAAGCACATCACTCAGGAATGTGTTGAGACAATGTGAGTATCTCCAGAGAAGGAGACTCCACACCTCTCTGGGCAGCCTGTTCTGTGCTCAGAATGAACAGGAAGCTTCGCTTTCTAGACCTCTGGATTTTTGACAGCTTTTGTGATGGCAGAAGTGAAAGTAGTTCTTACAGATGGTTTTCCTTTCTGTGTTTTTTATCTTTTTGGTATCCCCAAGGCAGCCAGTGTGCTGAATACAATATGGATACAAACTTCTTGCTGTTCAAAGCAGCATTAGGTTGAAAGATGGGGCTTGCAAAGCCAATGTCTGACCCCAGTGCTGGCCGTGTGTTTGCCCTCCCTGCTGGAAGTGGCTGAGGTGGCCCTTGGCCAGCCATTCCCTTCTGCAGCTGCCAGAGCTGTGTGGTGGCCTCATGATGTGTGTGCCACACTCAGGATGGCATCTTCCAGTTGTCCTGGTGGGCAGAGATTGCTTAACCTGACTCATACTGTTAAAGATCCTGGGAGGTTGATGCTGAACAGCTGAGGAGAGTGGGATATGCCCAAGGGATTTGCTTTGTTTATTTTTCTATTTTGCTTACTCAGTACAAAGGAAAATACTTCCCAGTAGAAGCCCGTGGGAACAACTTCTGTCTCATCTGGGTTTGCTGTTTGAGTGGATGAACCAAGAAAAGTTTCTGCAAGAGTAGCCCCTTGCTCATGGAAACAGAGTCTCTACACTGTGCCAGTTTGTACATTAGACAATTGGATAGGGGGGAGAATGTCTACAGGCAGGGACTGCCTAATGCTTTTTAAAATTCAGTCGTGCCCCTGGTCCCCAGAGTGTGCTGTGGGTGGCACAACCCATTTATCCATTTTTAATGTTGAAATTCAGTTCAAAAAGAGAGCAGGTTGAAATCTTATGCCTCTCTATGCCAGTGAAAACACTCCAAGCAAGTTCAGATAGCCCAGTATTTATTCTCCCCTCATGCTCCAGGATTTAAAAGGAAATGATAACCCTTATTTCCCCTGAATTGTATCTTGCAGAATCATTTCCAAATTCTGTAGCTGAGATGTAAATGTGATGGATGTGATAGAATTACTGAGTTGACTAACAAGAGCACATTAAGTAGTCATAATGAAACTTGGATTAATTGCTTGGGTATACTTGTTTTTTTCCAAGTTTTTAACTTATGATCCTGCCCATGCATAATCTGCATGCTTCACTGATCTTATTCTCCCTTGTCTCTATGGAGAACCTCTGCCCCTGGCCCCTTGAAATAAGTGCTCAGTCATACATTCAAAGAGCCCTGTTGTATGAAGGCTGCTGCTCACAGAGTGAACAAAGAGAATGGGAGAAGGCAACCTGCAAACCAGCAGTGTGTTGAAGACAGAAACAGCAATTCCCATAAATTACGTGTGTTTGAGGAATATGTCTGTTCTGGGAAATAAAGGTAAGCAAGTTGAAGATAGTTCCCTGCTGTGTTATTTCAGCCCATATTCAGTCCATTTTAACAGCTCATTTTGAGGACCCATTTCCTACGTGATTCAGGTTCAACACATTTCTCCAAATGCCTGGCAAACTGCAAGTTGTATGGAAGCACTGAGCTGCTGGTGTCTGAGGCTGGACCCAGAGACAGACACGAGCGGTTGTCGACGTACAGAAATGCAGATTTACTGTGTGTAATACTTTTTGCAGTGGTTCAAAATTCTGTGATATAGAAATCAATAGTGTTAATAATTCTAATGAGAAAAAAATATAAAGATTACTGATTTTAATGTGTTGTTATAGGAGAAGCTGAAGGCTTTGATTCTACTATTTTTTCCCCACATCTTTTACAGAACAGGCTGCTGCTTTGCACACACATATAGCATACTAATAAGATATTATTTTCCACCCCTCAGATCTCTTTTGAATTCAAATATATCTATTAGCACCTTTACAACTCAGCTGATGCATATCCCAAGCCTTTGTGATTAACTATTTCTACTGTACCATTTGGTGGGTGGCATTGCAAATTACAGAATAACACAGGGAAGCAGAGTTTTCTGCTGTGGGTCTTAACACTGTGTATGGAAAATGCAGAGAGGAAAAAAAAAAGATTTAAAGTCATTTGGATCAGCATTATTTAAGCTGGCAGGGATCCAGGCCTTGTAATTTTAAGGCTGTGTATGGGTCAGGATGGTGACTGATGAAGGGAAGCCTTGATAAGGGTTTTGAAGGCTGATTCAGTAGTAGAGGTCAGTACCAGTACAAGTCTGGTGGAGGAAATGTGTGTGGCTGAGAACTGTTCCCCAAAGGAAGGTGCAGAGTGAGAGCTGGCTCAGGACAGTCAGCAGGGTGGGCCTTACATTTTCTGACTCTGGGCTGAGGTTTTTGGCTGTTCTGCTATACCAAGATGATGGTGGAAGATGGAGACTGCACAGGGAACTGAGGGAGGAAGAACAAGGGAAAACAAAGGAAAAAAAAGCTTTTTTTGATGTGACTGTGAAATGTCACAGCGGTGAGGCACACCTGCCTGCATATCCCAGTGCCACCTTTGGGAGCATCCACTTGTCTGGCTTTTGAGGGCTCTTGATGTGGGTGAAAAAGGCAGTGAACTCACTCTGCTGCTCCTGGTAATCAGTTTCTCCACAAGCTTTGTGGGAGCCTGAGGCTGTCCTCACCTGGCTTCTGAGAGCAGCTTCAATACCTGAACAGTCTTGTCATGTTTGACGTTTCCAGGCAACTTTTAAGGCTGCATTCCATTCCCAGGAGGGCATCAAGGGTTTTTCTGCTGAAGATAATAAAGACTGAGTCAGGTTTTCAGGCTGCATCAATCTAGGGTGCTGTTTTTTCATATTATGTACAATTTTTTTTTCCTAGCAGACAAAAATAAAGTGTTGGCTTTTCTGAAAAATGCAGTTGGTGGGATGATGATCCAGCACTGGCAATAGACTTGGGGTATGGCAATATTGACTATCATCTGCTGCACTGTTTTCAGAGTCCTGGTGACTCTCCAGCTAGTGTTAAAACTAGCTTAAAACTGAGCTGTCTTGACGCTTTCCTGCTCAGAAACTTTGGCATTGTGGTTGAAGAGGAGAGGATTAGTCTGTCAGGTGGTGCTGCCTGTTAAGTTTGAGGTATGGGCCTGCACCACTTACTGCAAGGGTATAAAACTGGATTGTTTCCTTACCTCTCCTTGAATTTAGCACCAGTTGTACACTATCTTCTGGAGTGATGGCTTGCTCTGCTTGTCATTTCTGGGGGCTGGTTTAGACAAGCATCTTTCTGTTGCTTTTCATGTGCTGCTTTTTGTTACAGTCCAGATAGGGCAGGGACTGTGTGCTCTTCTATGCTCACTTCCAAGGACTCTCCAGAGATTTCAAAGCAGTGTTCACTCTGGTTTCCTAGCTACCTACATGGAACGGATATTGTGAATAATTTCAATACCGTCCTCAAATTTTGGGGCCTTTTTTTAAGATATTACTCTTTTTAATTTTTTTTTTTTGTCCTTAAAATGCTTGCTGTTAATGAAGTTGCTTGCTAGGGACCTTTTGTAGAGTAGTGTTGTCTTTTGTTCTGTAACCTGCTGACATCATGAGCCATAGCCATGGAAAAATGTCTGCCTTTGCCTTTAAAGCAGTGATGCTTAATGGATTTGACAATCAAGTGGTGTTGCAACATGAACAACTCCTGCAAGTTAGGTAAGTCTGAGAGCCTAATTGTTATCCTAAACTCCATGAGCTGAGTTTGACTTGGATGCTCTTTGGTCACCTTCTGGTACATGACTCTGAAGCCAGTGTCAACATTTTAAAGTAAATCCAATTCATGACTTGTCACATTATAAGAATAGCCCCATTATGCTCAACCAAAGGCCCACCAAGCTCAGTATCCTGTTTCTGACAGTAGCTGATGATTAAGGAAAGGGTGTAACTGCAGGGAAAGTATTGAGTGATATTTCCCCAATATGCTCTCCCACCCCTCAGCAGCTCATGGCTTAAAGATTTTCTGATGTATGTGTTTAATAAGTCTTTGTGGCCTTATCTTTTGTTGATTTGTCAGATTCTACTTTTGCTTTCAGCATCTGCAGCACTTTTGGCAATGAGTTTAGCAATTTAATGATTCACTCTGTCAGAAAGTCCTCGCTTTTGTTTGTTTTAAAGCCCTGGCTGGAGATTTCATGTGATGCACCCTTATTTCTTGTCTTTTGAGAAACAAAACTTTTTATTCTCTCTTTCATGCCACTCATGGTTTTATAGAGCTCTAATAAGAACCTAAACTGAATGACTTTCAGTATGATTTAAGGCTCAGTATTATGTCTTATGCTTTCTGGCTGTTTATATTCCATTTGCTTTGGCTTTATGTTTATTTCGTCTTTATTTCACAAATTTAATCATTTCAAGAAGATTATTTTGTCTAATTAAGGTAGAATTAATCCAGGGCCAGTGATAATTTGAGAGCCAGGATTTGAAGGTAGTTTATTTAATCTATGTGTCTTCAAATCCTTTGGATTCAATTTGCCAGCTTTCATACTGATGGATGCTGTATTAAATTATTTAAATAGATGAATTAAATTTGGAGCAAACAGAGGCTAATGCATTTCACCCTCAAATAACACGCCTCTGTAACCAGGGAGCTTTTCTAGGAGAAGTGAGGAGACAGTTGTGAACTGGAAGCACTGTATGCAAAACAGGGGGTAAGGGCCACACAAAAACCCCTTTGATTTATCCTCTAGAACTAATTTGTCGATTCCTTGTGGTCAGATTAGCAGAATGGAGCCAAGAAAGAAACCTCACAGAGACTTACCATGTGAGTGGAAATAATAAGCAGCTGTTGCTCCAGAGAAAGCTCAGACCAGACTTGCAGAAATGTAATTAGCAGTGTGCTGGCTGAGCTGTTTGCATGCCTAGAGCCTGCATAATGCCCTTCTGGGGAGCAGTGGTAATTTCTGGTCTCTTTTGGAGACAGCTTCTTTCTCACTAAGAATCAGGATGGCTGGAAAGGGATAAAAGAGACGGAAAAGAGCAGAATATACTCAGCAGTACTCAGGGACACTAGATGGGGATATTTGCTCACTTTGTGGCTCTTGGTATCCCTCACAGCTTTGGTGGGGATGTTACTGAGGTACAAGGAGGGCTGGTGATGTCCAGAGGAAGGGATTGATCACACGGTGTTGCATGGGACTTGTGGGGCAATCTACACCTTTGTTGCCATTTCTCACTCTGTGGTTTCCATCCCAAACACAGCTGGTCTGTACAGCTCAGGACACACTGAGGTCTCTCTCCTGGCTGTGAAACACAGCTCAGCATCATGTGGGACAGGATGATCATGGTTCTTCCCCTGCACTGGGAGGAAGAAGGGACAAATCTTCCCTATGGGAGAGGGAGAACAAAACCATGGCAATGTCACCTTTATGGGCCCGAAGCATTGCTGCTGTAGGTGTCGTTGGTGTGTTTTTGAGGGCAAGAAAGAGACATGAAGCTACTTTTTGTATTCCTTTCCTTTATACACCTTTGGCTTGCCAAAACATGTTGTTTAAAGCAGGAGACTCCCTCCCTGACTCAGAAGTCTTGGCTGCTCGTGATGTGTGACCAGGGTGAAGATGGGCTGCTGGGACAACTGTCTCACAAGGACATGACTGCTGCCTTTGCAGAGCCACTGGGCTAGAGTGGGCTTTGGGCAGAGAACAGTCACGAGCACAGCGATTCACCTGTCACTGGTACTTGGGACAGATTTCAGAGGTGTCTATGGGATGCAAGATAGAGCTGATGTGTTCTGGCTCTGTGGGATGCTGGTGGCAGTGCTGGTAAATGTTGCTGCATATATCCTGTGCATGGTCAGGCTGCAAAAAGGATTCTAAAGAAAATAAGAAAGCCTTGAGTTGTCTTGTTAGGCTAGTGAGTAGAAAATGAGGAAAAAAAGGTGTGTTGTTGACAGTCTTCAAAACTCCAAAAAGGATAGATCATATCTCTTACTAACAATTGTGGGACAGACGTAATAAAAACAACTTGCTTGGATCAAATATCTACATTTAGAATATTAGGAAGCTTTTTTGTTTGGTTGGTGGATTTGTTTGTTTATTTGTGCCCACATATGCTCAGAGGCAGGTAATGTAATACCCATTACACTGCTGGGTAACATCAGTGTGATGTTACCCATCACACTCTGGGTAACAATCATTTGTCAATATCTGCTGATAGCAGAATTTGTTTCAGCCTTGAAAATAATATCGAGTGGTCAGTGAAGCCAAAGGACAGAGGGGAAGCTGCTGAGTCATACATAGGTCCAAATGTTTGCTCGTGTTCTAATGACTTTAACCACTCTGACATTAAACACTCCCAGTGTCCTCTTTCACCATCTCTGATTGCTGTTATTCCCAGTAAGGAAGTTATTAGGTCATAAATTCTAGATGATTGTTAATGTCTCTTCCAATCCAAACCATTCTATGATTCTACTTCCCAAAGTTCGTTTGAGGTGAAGAAAACTGAGATCTTCTCCAAGTCTCCTTTTGTATTCTAGAAATTTTAGAAAGTTTAGGCTTTGGTGTAGTAAAAGGTATAGTTGATTTTCAGAAGAAATAAATATCCTTTTTTTCCCCTACATAGGTTCATAACTTCATTTACTTCTCTTAAGGCTTGCCTATTGCAGGTTTTGTGTACAGCCTGGCATTCAGCATACGAACACCTTCTGTGTAAAATTAACAACTGATGGAAATGTTTGGCTGAGCTAGTGAAGGTTTTTACATTTCCCTTTTCTCAGGATCAGAAGGCTGCCTGAGCTAGATTATTTTCTCAGTTTAGTTTCCAACTCTTATTTTTTGCTCTTTTGCTTTGACAGTATATGTTTAGATGAAAAAAAAAAGGGGTGGAGGAGCTCTGCGAGTGACTCCTTTGATGAAACATTAATTGGTATCTACACATGCAGAGGTAACAAACTGCTATTCTTGAAATAGGATCTCTACCCTTTTTGTGTAAGGGCTTGCATTTCTGAAAGGGATGGATTTCTTAAGCTTATTGATTCGGATTTTTTTTTAAAGTGGAAACAGAATTTTCTCTTCAACAAACTCCAGTCTCCAATCCCTGACTTTGGGCTTGCCTGCATTTGGAAATGTACCAAAATAACTATTCCAGGATAAGATCCCAGGAGGATATTTTAGAACTAGATTAAATTAAATTGGAAATAAGAAGTCTTATTTTGGAATAAGAGTGTCCGCTTTGGGATTTATATTGAAATAAACTGTCTCAGAATAATTGTAGCTATTTTGGTATATTTCCAAGAGCAGACAAGAGCTGAGCAATGTTCTGAAATAATTATATTAAAATCTCATGGATGTGATGGATAATGGAGAAAAATGTCAATACTGAGCTAGGACAATGTGGAGTGAGTGTGTCTGATGGTGTCATACACTTGTTCAGTGGGGTTTTTTGAGTTTAAGCAAAAGATCCCACACTTCAGGCTATGTATATAATTTGTTATTAATATTTTAGTAGCAATGCCACTATTCTAGGAACAGTCTTACAGACAGGTCCCACCTCTGCGCAACCTGCAACCTAGAAATAATCCATTTGCTTTGTAATGCTATAGATGTCAGCATGTCTGTTTTGCAGAAAAAATAGGAGTCCTCAATTCTTTATAACACTGCTTCTTTATAACACTTGTTTATAACACTCCTTGTTTGTAACACTTATTTATAGCCCTCTTTGTTCAGGCAAAACTGCTACTTAGGTTTGGTTACTTTTCCTGAAGGAAAACAGAAGAGAATAGTTACAAGAAGACGGAAATGATAAAAACCCCACACATTTGTTCTGTATTTGTAGTTACTGTGCCACCCCTGCCTGCTTAGTTTACTGTAGGTGGCACATGAGTCGTTATTGGTAAGGCAAAAGCCATGTGCTTCATCACATCCTGTGGCACGGAACCAGTACAGATGTGAAATGAACATATCATCCCTATTTACATACACACAGGATGTGTGCAGTGATAGTTTAAAGTAACGCTTTCTCAGTCAATAAGGAATGCTCATGGCTGAGAAGTGTTGTTATCTTCCTGGGTAAGATTTTTTTCTTCTGCCTTTAGTGCCTTCACTCCCAATGTGTGGAGGTCGGAGGGATTTTCTCTGTGGCAAGAAAAGGTCACACTCTGTATTTACTCATATTCTAATCTTCCATGTACTTTCAATACTATTTTGGTTCCATACTGGAGGTCTAAAAAAAGATGTGGAAATTCAGTGGCACAATTTCAAGGTTATCCCACAAGCCAATAAATCCATAATGTGATTTTTTTTCTCCCCTTTATGATGCGTCACAGTAAAAGAAGTTGATATAATATGAAAGCAAAAGGCAGTTTCTTTCTATCAAATTATCATATCTAGCATCAAGCCTGTGCTTGAAGGTAATTCTAACTAATCCTTTGTAGCAATAAATATCTATTACATTTATCACATTGAATTTGTTTCCCCTTCATTTCATCCAATTACCTTTTCTACAAGTGGAAAATATATCAGAGCTGTCTCAACACATTTTTATGGATGTTAACTTACTATTCTCTTCTTGATCTTCTGTCAAGTTGTGCTTTAATTAACATGTTCATGTAACTTATTCAAGTTTATCCTTAACTCCCTCACTATCCAGGTAATTGATGAGTTTGCTTTTAAAAGTGGAATATAGCAGTCCCAAGAACTGGGCTAGGACTGAAATTCTGTAGTGTAGAAACTTCTAAGCAGGTTGCTATAATGCCAGAATTTAGGATGCTATAGTCAGAGGTCTGTCAGCATTACTATTATAGATATCTTTATCTGGTATTTTGCTATTAAAATTCCCATAGGAAATACAGATATAAAAAGTCTTAATCACCCAACCTTTTTTCAAATTAAAAAGATATATGGTTTCAGAGTGTGAAAAGGCAGTTGGTACTGCTCACTCACTCAATAGCTCTGTGACAATGACACTGCATCAGCTCCTAGAAGACAGCAGGTTTTCCCACTGCCTTCTTAGAGAGCCTGAGCTGTGGGTTCCCCACACGATGGCCCCTCAGGGATTCCTTTTCCAGTGGGAGTGTTTGTGAAGTTTGTGTGCACAGGGCAGGGATGGTGCTGCTGTCTTATCAATTGTGTCTTGTGTTTCTTTCAGCTCCTTATTCCCATGTGCAAATCATGGTGTTAGGCAAGATGTGTGGGTTGCTTTTGTGTGGTGTTCATATCCAATACAGGCTTTTTTTAGCTGGGGTCATGTGAGGCCAGAAGATGGATTAAGACAGAATGAACGGAGTGATTCAGAAATCTGTGATTGGTAAAGGGTTGTCATTAAATGGGGGAGTTTTAATTGAACTCTGCAGCCTTGGCTGCTTTCCTCCAAACTACTCACCAATCCTGATAGTAACAAATAAGGTAAAAATCTTTGTGAGAAGTGTCCTGTAGATATCACGGTGGCTTCCCTGTGTTGCTTTGCCAGATGTACACAAAGCTATTGTGAAAGCACATTGGAATAAGGAAAGAAAATACTGGGGGTTATTTCAGTCAAGTGACCTTGAGAGAAACATCTACAACACTTTACACAAGGGCACGAAACTGGCTCCTCCTTAAGAGAGGGAAAAGACTAGATGTCCAAATGCTGAACCACAGGAGCCTTTCCAGCTACCAGGGCGAAATTTCTCTTTTCCTTAGGGCCAGCCTGAGGAAGCAAGAAAAGGTATAGGAAAAAAGATTAATTTCTTTTAATATCTTTATTGCCTCCTTCTCAGCCTATGTCCTTTAAAGGAGGTGATACAGGAGACTAATTACTGAGGTTAATGTTCTGAAGTCCTTCCTTACTCAAGGCTATTTATGTGGTTGAGGAGATGTTAATACCTGCAATCAGTCACAAATTCACAGGGGAAGGTGCTGACCTTTTACAGACTATGGGGCTTAGGCCCCTGAATTCAACAGTCAGGTGTTGCCTGAAATCCTCTCTTTTTATTTCAGCCATCAGAGAAATCCCAAAAGGGTTGGTTGCAACAAAACATTTGCAATATGAATGCAAGAAAATATAAATCCTGACTTTAAAAGGGATGCATCTCCCCATCTGTTATGATGTCTATTTAGAAACTTTCAGGTTTTAGGGAGGTATTGGCAGCTTCTCTGATCAGGGAGGATTCCAGGTGGCTGCTGCTCTGCCCTGAGTTCCTTCAGAGCATGGCACAGAGGAGGAACTCTGCTGCTCTGGGATAATGTGCTGCTGGAGAAGAAATAAAGCTGCCCTAAGGCAGTCTCACAATGCAACAGCCTAAAGGAAGACCTGGCATGTGCTCAAAATGTCTATTCCCTTCTGCTCTCCTGGTGCTTCATCAATTGTATCACCTGAGTGTCATGATTGTCAGCATGGAGAAAAATATTTGGAGTGTTCTTGTTTCCTCCTACACTGGTAGGGTGGTTTGTTACTGGAAAAAAAAGCCTTTTCATGGATATTAGTTCCTTAAATAAGGGAACTAATATAGGAATATCCACCTGGGAAGAGAGCCCACAGAACCAAACCCACTGTACTAAAATCTGTGAAGCTCTGCAATCTATACTTTTTACAGGAAGATGGATATGGATACGCTTGCAATAAGAGACATATATTTGTTAATCAAATCTGTAGCAGTATGGTTTTATCCTATGTTAACACTGCACACTCTGGAAAGCCCCCCCAGCAAATGCAATAACGAATATTTGCGGGTGGAAACCGCAAAACTGCAAAGGAAGATAATGTGAAGACATGCAACAAGCCTTCATTCCGACAACCACAACAGATCTTGCAAAGGGAGATAACGTGAGGACTGCAATGAGCCTTCATCCCGATAACCACACCACATCTGGAGCTAAAAGGGTATAATAAAGGACTTCTGTCAAAGGGGAAGGGGGCCGTTGGCAGAGCCAGTGTCTCCCGGCCACCCCAGCGCTGTATTTGCTTGCTCAACCGCTTGCTGAATTAATAAATCTTATTAAACTCAGATTGGCTCTTTGAGTTTGATCTCCCAACTTACAACACGCTAATCCACATTAACGTACACATGGTTACCTCAGTTAGACAAAAAGGTGAACCACATCCAGAACAACCTGTTTTTCATACATGGAGACACCCAGACCTGCTCTGGGTGCCGGGTGACAGTCTTCTTTCTCTGGACCTGTGGAAGCTCCTGACTCCAGAGAGTCAGCAGAACTCTCATGGCTGTGGTTACCAATGACTGCCCCTCAAACAAGACACAGAACTTGCATTCTTCATAGAAAAAGGAGCAAAACCCAAACAAGCCAGACTCCCAGCTCTTGCAGATGTCTCTAACACACCAAGAAGCAGCAAGATAAGGGTACAAGGACCATTTCTTTCCCTCCTCACAGGCCATCTTTGCACATTGATAGAGGCACCAGTAGAGGAAAAGTGCTTAAAGCAGTTAAAAACAAGCTTGGGAAGCTCAGCCTGTGCCTTGTGTCCTCAAACCAGCTTGCCTCTAGAGCATCACACCAACGTAGCCTCAAGTGTCTGAGTCAAAAGGGCAGCCATGTCAGCATTGGCATCTTCACCTTAGAGCTACTGAACCGAGCACCTTCACACCAGTCTGTTTCTTTTCCTCTGGGAGGTCTATGCCACACACTTAATTTGATGTTAAAATATTTGACCATTTTTTCTGCTCCATAAATAAACAGATTTTAGCTGAATTATATGGAAAATACTATTTTTGTATTTCCAAAATTTTCATAAAGTAATATTAGATAAGCCACCACTTGGACTGAGGGCAAGTGTAGCACATTAATAATTTTGAAACATTTTAAATATCAGAAATGTGTAAAATGAAGATTGCATTCAAAATTTTCCCCACCCTTTTACCCACCCTCAAAGCCTTGAGCAAGGGAATAAGTGTAGCTTTAAATGGGAACTTTCGTAGAATTCAATTTTAAATTCAGCAGTTGCTAATGTTATTATAGCCTTTCTGTGGTAAAGCTCAAATGCCTGGCTCTCTCCGTGATTCCCTGTCTGTAGGCAGCATTCACCATGTACTTTTCCAGAGATTAGAGGCACTTTCATAATACTGATTTTAGTGGTGCATCTTCCTTATTTCTTTCTTACTTGAGGGCAAAACCAGATGATCTTGTTCTGAGGATCTCTGACAGTGGCTATTCCATGTCTGGCAGTCACTACAATCTAATTCTGCTGGACGTAATTGCCATAATTTATTCCCTGTAGATGGTTTCCAAAAATAGAAGTAGGTATGATCCTTGCCCTACAAGACTCACACAAAAGACAGAGAATTAAAAAGACTGGCAGATAGGGGAGAAAAAGTAAAAGAAGCAATGGCTATGGAAAGTACACAGAGAGAGAGAAATTAAATCCAAATTAGTCCTTTGGTGTGACAGTGAGACTGAATAAGCAAGTTTATTAAAGGGAAAAAATATAATTCAACTAACTAAAAGATAGAGATGCATGAATAGCTCTCAGAATAACACACAGAACGGCAGCATCCTAATGGTATAAACCCTACTCTACAATTGAAAAAGCCTTTCCTTCAGTTCAAATCATCAGTCTCTGGTGTCACCCTGTCAGTGTGATCCAGTAAGTGGCTCCACCTCTCTCCTATAACTGACTTTAAAATGCATCATTATCTCATTTCCTTGTCACATCCCAAATTGTTTTTAGAGTCTGTTGGGCTCTCCACAGGCAATGGAAAAGCTGTGAGCACAGGCCTTGATGTCCAGACCCCTCAACAGACCTTGGATCACACTTCATCTTCCAGGCTGGATGCTCTTGTTGCACGAGGATTTCCTGAAGGTAAGGAAGCCCTTTTGTAAGGGAGGAATGGGGATGCTGCAGACCCCAGACCTGCTTCTTCTCTCAGGGTTTGTCATCTCTGTTAGCACCTGCTGCTGCAGTGTCATATGTGCTCCCTTGTATTTGTCTTCACCCTGTCCCTGTGATGTGTGGCCCTGCTGCTGTTCCTCCCTGACAGATGACTGAAAAACTTGCTTGGGCATTGCAGAGGAAACCTGCATGGAACAGGCTTGAGCCTGGCTCTTGTGTTGTCTCATGTGGAGGGGAGATCATTCCTGGCTGAAGTAGCCACACAGAAGAAGGGAGTATCCCAGGCATGAACTTCTGTGGTCAGCTGGAAGTCTTACCCCTTTCAACTCTGGGTGCTATCCCTAGGCTTTGCTGGTTGCTCCTGTGTTTTGCATTTCTACAACCTGAGTGTTTTCTGCTATTTATGGGATTTCAGGCTTTACTCATCTTGTTGCTTCCTGCAAGTCTCTGTGGATTTGTCCTTCATAGATAGTACAGCCACGTGCTCATGTTTATGTGTAGCACATTTTACCTCATGGGACACCTGGTGTCTCCAGCACAGGGAGTTGTCCTGCCTTCCTTGGCCTTTGGAACAGGCTGCTTTTGGGGAAGTCTGTATCATAAGAAAGCCTCCATGGATGGGGAAAAGATATCAATGAAACAATTTATTGCTCCAATTCTGAAATCCCCGTGTAACCTTTACCCTAATATATCACTCTGCTTGCAAGTGTATCAGTGGTTGACGTGTCCCATAAAGCCATGGAATTTTCTCCTTTCCCTTGTGCAAGACTTTCTGGATCATCTGGGGGTAGCAAAAGGGGCAGTGCCCATTTTGCTGTTACATCAAATTACTTGGGCACATTTAGTGCTGCCTTTTGTGTGTTGATTTCGAGATTGGTGTCTGGGCCTCCATACTGAGCAGCTGCTCCCAGCATTGTTTTGGATGTTTGTTGCTTCCTGTCATTCCGGGCAGTGAAACACCTGGCCCAAAGGTACAAGCTACTCTCCACAGTGAGCAAAGCAGTGGTGGCCAGAGGGAGATGTGCCACCTTCCCCCGTCCTGCCACACACTCAGGGAATGGCACAGGGATTGCAGCTATGGTATAATTCCTACCTGTAATCCCTACCTGCCTGTAATTCCTGCCTGTAGCAGTGGGGCAGGAGCTGCTGTGTTTGAGAAGGGAGCTGAGGGCACCACATCCCATGGGCAGCTGCCTTGCAGGTGTGGAGCAATAGGAAGTCAGGCACTCAGCAAATGCCTGCTTTTCCTGCTCTTGGCTTAGCAGGTGTGTGGGTGTACACGCTGTAGGTGTCTCAGACTTGTTAATAAAGCTAAGGGTATGAATAAAACTTCACTGCTGTTGCAGGGTGCTTCTGCAACTGCAGTTCATTGGTAGCAGTAGTTGGGTGAGAGGGGGGATGCTGTGGGTGCACAAAACTTCCATCTTCCTGCCATCTTTACCTTCTGATTCCATTTCAATGGGAATCAAACAAATTTTACAGTGTTTTAGCTGCAAAATATTTTGGTTAAAGTTTCTCTTCAGAAGACAAATAAATCTTGATCTTGTGATTAGGAAGATACAATTGAGGAATTAAAAAACAAATTGTTTGCTTATGGGGTGTGTTCCATTGATGGTATATAAGTTCAATGTAAGTTTATGTCTTTCTTAACGTGGCACATATTTTCTTACAGTCTTTTTTAATACAAGAAGAATGTTCTTTTATTTATCTTTTAGATAAATAGAAAAAAAATTGAGATAAATTTAAAAAGAAAGAATACTTACATTTGTAGATTATTATTGTAAGTTTGCCATGATAGAAGGCTATAAAACACTGTTCTGGGGAAGAGAGTGACCAAAAAATAGCTTTTGAGGAAAAGTAAGAAGTGAGGAGAAAAGATGCACTAAGCTAAGACCTCACCAAAAGAACAAAGCACCATGGAGATGAGGCTGGCTACAAGTACAAAGCATAAAGACAAAGCACTCTGATCAGTCAACTAGTCCTCTTCTTAGGTTTATTAAACATGACAAGAAATTTAATAGAGAAATCAAGGTATTTGTAAAACACTAAAGGTGAAACTGCTTGCTCTTTACACCCAGTGATTTTTATGTTATATTTCATAAGAACTGCCCGTCTCTGTCCAAAGCAGAACCAAAAAAAAAGAATAAAATAAATAAGAAATGGTGCATTGTGATCGCAATCATAGGCTGTTTATATGTATGCTTCAAATTAAGGGCTTGGTGTCATGGAAACAGCTTCTTCATTTGGAAAGCTCTGCGGCAGTGTGAGAAGGAAAAGACTGGAGAGGGCGAGGGGAAGAGGGAGCGCAGGAGCGCGGCCGTGCAGCCTCCCCAGCATCGCCGCTGCCTCCCCTGACGGAGAGCCCGGAGCGGGCAGCAGGGCAGGGCTCCCGCGCCGCTGCCTCACCTCGCTCTGGAATAATGCCAAGCATTCCTCCTTTGCTCTTTGTCATCGGCAAGACTGCATGTGGCTTATTTTGTAGTGAATGCACAGTGTAGTTCTTAACACTTTTTAAGGGAATTTTCTGTACTGAAGGGATGTCTGTGTATATATATATACATATATCTGTGTGTGTATATATATAAAAGTAAAGTTAGTGTATTTTTGTAAATGGACTTTACCTAAATACAGTATTTATCCACCAAAGCAAATGAATCTAGAATTTCTATAAATACTGTTCAGTTCTGCTTGGGTACATATATGCATAGTATGTTTTGTGTAATTTTAGTGCTAAAAAGACATTCCCTGTTGCTTCACATCAAGGGGAAGCAGCCATTTGTGTAAAGAGCTTCTAAAATTTACCAGGAGAAAAACCTCTCCAATGAATACCGAATTACAATAGGTGGTTGGGAATTAACACCACCACTTGCATTGTCCTAGCTTCGATGCCAATTTATGCTCATTTTGTGGGCACAGTTCAGATTACTCAGTAATTGATTGCATTAAGCAGTAACAGGAGAGCTTTACAGGGGCTAAATTAAGGGCATGTGCTATATTTCTGCTGTGTTGCTGTCATGAACATCACCAAGGAGCTGAAACAGACCAATCCTATAAAACAGATTTTTTTTAAAGTAAAGTTAGATCTAAGATCCTGAGGTGGGATGATGTGAAGGCAGTGGAGATGTTCCCCAGTCCTTCACAAAGCTCATGCTGGCATAGTGGAAAGGTCTGGTTACAGGGCAGTGCAAATCCTTTGCTGCTTTCACACTGGGGCCAAATGTGTCCCTTCCCTGGGCTTCCAGATGAAAATGCTGCTCTGCTCTCCACCTAACTTCCTAACCCAGCTGGGTGTGAAATTTTTGGTGATTTGGGCATCTTGTGATGGTGTTTGGATCTTGGGAGACCTGTTAGACAAGTGGTTTAATTTCCAAACCTGGAGAGAGCTCTGTCCCCAGCCCAGGGGGAAAGAGCTGCCCACACCAAAGCAGGGGTTGAGGCTGGGGCTCCAGTATCTTTGGAAAGGGAAGAGCCACTGAGGAGCTGCTGGCTGCCTGTGTAAGTGGGCAGCCCCAGGGGGAAGGGGGGAGGTTGCAGGGCATCCACGCTGTGGGTCTGGTTTGTAAGGAGCTCTCACTGGGCTTGTTTCCTGCCCTGTGCTCACCCCCAGAGGTGTCTGCTTGTGGTTTGGCTTCCCGGCAGGGAGGAGTTTCTGTACCCACTGCCTGTTCTCCAGTCTGGGCATGTGGAAGGACAGGAGAGAAGTTTCAGGAAAAAAAAACCTAAATGTATTTGTCTGAAACAGATCACTTTGGTTTAAAGTTGTCATTTACCTTCCCTGAACCTGAAAGAAATGGTGTTTCTCTTAGCACCAGAAATGAAAAGGAGTAGTCAGGTTTTTTGTGTGTATGTTTTTCTTTTTTTTTTTTTAAAAAAAAATCCAGTTTAAGAAATATGCGAAATGAAGCATCTGCCCTCACAAACAACCTGGGAGAAAGAGAGAGGCTGCAGTTCTGTCCCCTTTCGTTATGGTTCCTGTACTGGCCCAGAGGTATCCCTGTTAACTCTGCAGGAAGGACACTTCTGGTGCAGCAATGAATTCTGCTGAATGGAATTCTGGTGCAGCAAAATCAACGTACGGCTTTGGCACTGAAGGTTCATAAAGAAGAGTTCAGTGTTGCTGTGAGAGGTGCTCAGCACTGCAGTGGCAGCATCTTGCTGGGAAGACACTACCTAACAAAACCAGCTCATTCTTGTCTGCTGTGCAGAAACAGGTGTGTTACAGAAACTGGAGGTGGAAAGGTAATTGTGAGAAAAGTGCTAAATTCTCAGAGGAAAAAAAAAATCTCATTAATGCAGAGGAAAAAAATCCCAACAAACCCTTAAAATTACAGAAATCTTTCTGTCTTAGAATAGCATAATAGGTAAGGTAGAAAAGCTTGAAATGTCTTTATTTAGAACCAGGCAATGGAGTGTAGTTTAGTTGAATAGTTCTGCTTCAGACTTTCGTTCCCTTTATTATCAAAGCAACATGAAAGGCATAAAAGCTTGGGCAAAAGAGAAATGACTGTGCAATCTTTCTTCTCCTTGAGTTGTGCCTTTGTGCATGACTTATTTCAGTGTTTTCAAAGGTGCTGAGGAACAGGATGAAGACGTGTGCATTTACATTAGTGGTTTTATTCAGATCTGGAATGCATTTTGAAACACCTCTTCCAGTTGCTTGCACTAAGGTCATTTGGTTTGTGGTACCGAGTGGCCTCAGAGCTCCTGAACTCAGCTCCTCCTGGGTGGAGAGCAGAGCTCCCATTGCTAATCCAGCACATCAGATCAGACTACACCATGCCTGAATACATTCCCACTCTCCACCTGCCCTGTGTTTTTAAATAATGTGGCATTAGGTCCTCAGCACTAAGCGTTTATCTCCACATACATCTTTTAACTGCAATGCAGACACAGCCTTAGGCAAAGGAAATGGTTGCTACCCCACTGTTCCCCATCTACATCTTCAGAAGATCTTTGGCTTTCCCTCATTCAGAAGGTTGATAGTATGTGCCCAGTAAAGCTTTTTTTTTTTTTTTTTGCAGGAGAAAACGGCTGCTTAAATAGCAATTATTATTGGTAAGCGTTTGTGGTACAACCTATTGCCATCTTTCTCCTGAATATTCAATGCACAAGATTCCCCTGAGAGACAGGGTCATTAAGGAGCTATCTAGATACATAGGCTTTTGCAAGTTTTTCATCTAACTCGAAGGTGGGAATGCAAATTTTGAAACTTGGAGACATCCTGTGGCTTTGTAACACTCTCCAGGAGAGAAGTGCTCATTGAGATGAATAGCTCTCACTCATTCATATTCCTCGTTTACTCATGTAACATTTATAATATGGGTAATGTTCCTCCTTTTATAATAGCTCAGTGTGAGTTACAGATAGAACTTAAAATTACACTTCCTTGTACTTAACTGTTTCAGATGAGAAACAGGTTTTTTTGCAGAGCTGTGCAAGGGGCAGAGCAAAGGCTGCTCTGTTGCAGTAGGAGCCTAGGGAATACTGTGCTGCAGGCAGATGTGAGTGCTGGATTTCCTTCAGTGTGCACACAGGGGTAGCAAAGGAGGTGGGGACTCAGGCCTCCCTGGTCTCCTGTCCCTGGTCCCCCTCGATGCTTTGGTTTGCTCTGGGAGCTGAGCTTCCCCATGGTCCTGCCTCCCACCTCTTCTATCCCTTTTCTGGGTCCTGTCTTTTGGGTTGGGAGCCAGCAGAAGCTGTTCTGGTGATGCAGGGAGCACTGGAATACTTGTCCTGTGGGCTTCTTGCTCCTACTTCACATGTGTCTGGCTCCACATTATTCTTTACATGCAGGGATACCTGGTTTGCAAACTCATGGCATGTGACAGGCTAATATTTTTCATGCAAGAGGACACAAACAGCTGTTGTATCTCAAAGGACACCTCTCCTGTGCCATACAGTTGGATGGTTGGACTCAGTGATCTTAGAGGTCTTTTCCATCTTTAATGATTATATGATGATTCTGCGCTTAAAGGATTCAGGCACTGCCCTGTGTCTCTCTCAAGCTCTGCACTACCATCCTTCATCTCACCAGAGACTTACATTTTTACACCAATGTCTACAACAAACATCCTAGTAGATGTTATGCAGTCCTTGAGTTTATTCTTTATTGAGATGTGAACTCTGCGTCGGGGTAGTATTTTCTGTATTGTGATTTATTTTTTTCATTTTCCTCAGTGGCTTTTTTTTTGTCTGTCTGGTTTTGAAGGAAGATCATGGCTGCATGATGGAATCAAAGCCTGTGAAAAGATTTCTTAGCTAGTCTCTTTAGATATAAAATTTTCAATAAATACTTTTCACAGACATTTTGAGACTCCTGCTTGCCTTAATAGCTGTAGCACAAAGACTTGAAGATATATTTGAATTAATGGACGTCATTAAAATAGTTTTTTAAACCATAGAACAAGAACTTTCTTAAATTACAGTGTGATGTCGGGGGTGAAAATGATTGGTACTGGTGACAGAGAGAGCAAGAGAGGAGAAAGAAAGGAAAAATAAAGCACCAGGAATAAAATCAAGCAAGTTTGTTTAAGAACAGCTGCTCAGTCCTTACAGTTGATTTTTTCAGTTCATCTCTAGGACTATGAATGTTGTGAATGTAAAAATGATTTACAAAATAATATCCACCTTGTTCTCCTCAAGACAAAAAGGAATGACTTGGCTGGCTTCATTGCCAGTATAAATTGGACAGTTAATATTAGGAAAGTACATTGAAAAAAATGTGGACAAGACTTTGAGCAACTGTCCCAGCTCAGGAAGGAGTGAGGAGGAGCTTGGGATGGGATTGGTGTGGTGCTGTTGCTCGGGAAAAAGACTTTTGTTTTCATCTGTATCTCACGTTGTTAAGACACATGTGGGAAATGCTTCTGACGTGATGGAATCTAGTGGTTTGATGTCCTGCACTGGCCTTTGTCTTAGCAGAAATACAGGAATATTTTCTATTCTGAAATAAAGAAATAAAATCCATCTTTCTTCCCATCTACTTGAATAGAGATTAGATTGGACCCTAAGTATCTTAAACAGCTTTGTGTCAAATTTCAGCATGAACTTGGTCAAAATTAAAACATTTACTTGGAAACAGAAATGAAGGCATGGGTGAGGGCATAAATGACAGCTGGGGGAAAAAGACCAGTCAACAAGTTATTATTCCCATTTTCCCTTTCAGTTTTCATTACACATCACCTGATACCCAGGAGGGATCAGTTTGCTGTTGAGAACTGTAGGCACCACCTCAAAACAGAGAACAGTAACTGTGAAATGCAGAAACCCTCGAGTACATGAGTTCAAGATCTTGCTGTAGCCATGGTGTTTGTTTTTTTTTAAGTGCCTTGGACGGTGGCACTGCTGTCAAATCCAGAATCTCGAGTTCTGCAGACTACAGTAAATGGAGGAGGATAATGCAAACAATTGTAGACACTTAGATAATCTACGTTTTACCAACTTACGTAAAAAAATATTCAAGGAAGACATTTCAGAAAAAAAAACGACAAAAAGCAGTATGATGTGACAAAACACATTGTTCAAAGAGCATAACTCAATATTTTAAAAGATGAGCTGATTTTTTAGGCTATAGAAGCACTGACAACCTGCCATACAGGGAAGGATCTGCTCTGACTTAGTAAGGAAAGCTAATGTTTTTCTCCCAAAATAATTAAAGCATATCTGAAAAGTCCTAAGAATCTCTTGATCTAAGGAAATGAAATGTTTTGCTCAATTCCAGTTTCAGTTGCTCCATTTCAACTGTAAAAAAGCAACTTAAGTCAATAAATGCCTTTGGAAAAGGAAGGAAGTAATTCAAAATAACTTTGTTGGAAAAAATCAGATTCCATTTGATTATAAAAAATTATTGAGAGAAGGGCCTAATGTGTAAATCCATCAGATTAAAATGAAAAGATGGGAAAATAATAGAAGAATTTTACTGCATGGCAGGGGGTATTTCTAAGAATTTGCACACTTTTTCTTTTTTTTTTTGTTTAAATCTATGTTATAATATTGGGGGGGCTTTGTCAGACTTTGTTATTTGTATGTGTGTGTGCATACAAATAACAGAGAAAAGAAACTTCAAGTGCTAGAATTGGCAAGCTTAATTTAAGTTTTTTAAAACAATCAGTGCTGGTGGTGATGGTAGTCGTTCTCTTTCTGTGTACTCTTTCTAACATGACTCATTTGTTTGTGATTAAAAATTTAAAAAGCCACTTCAGGCATCCTGTGAGGATTTTCTGCAAATCCCTGTATTTGTGTCAACGGGCCCATATGTAATTTTAGCTCGAAAAATGCCTTTGTAAATCTGCCTTCTGGCACCTAGGATGTTAGTAAAAGACGAGGTCATGGCCAAAATTTGCCTCTTCTATCATTGCTGCTGTAAATGGGAGATGTTTGGCCTTTAATTGGTGTTTGGCTTATCCTGTGTGGTCATGAAACATTATAGTAACACATGGGGTTTTTATTGTAATTCCTTTGCAAGGGACATTCTTGCTTTTTCCCCTTCTCTCTAGATTGCTGGTTATCAGCTCTGGCCAAAGGAGAATGCCATTTATTCCATAATGATAATTTGTTCTCTAACCAGATGAGTGGATGCATCAAGATTTGCCTGTTCATGTTTATCTCAGCTGTTCGGTGAGACCGTGGAAGCAATTTTGCTAAACCCAGCCTCTCTATCCATGTGTTCTTTGGCTTTATTCACGGGGCAATCTTTTTTTTTCTGTTTTACAAAGGTTTTCATTACACCTTTTCCTCATCTTGTAATCCAAATCTGCCAGTTCTCAGCCAAACCAACCATTTGTGTTCAGGACCGTGCTCCTCACTTTTGAAGGATGTGGAGATCTGAACAGGTGATTTTAGTCAGCTGTTATTATTTTGCCTAAAGGTTCTTTGTGGGGCTCCACGAAGGGTTTTTATGGTATGTATTTCAGACTGAGAGGGTTAAAAGGCAACTTGTGTATTTGCAATATAGAGTAGGAGAAATTGATACCTTAGGAAGGCTGAAGACAAGGCTGGGAAGACAAAGGGGATAAGGAGATACTTTGATAAACACTTTTGTCTGCTTCTCATCTGTGGTTATGTGGGCCATCTTGTACTTAATTATGCATCTGGTTCTGGTTTTGGAGTCTGAGGTAAAAAAGCTGTTCTATACTGGAAGTGTTTTAGAATTAATTCCTCTATTTTTTTTTTTATTTTGTTCATTGCACAATGGTGTTGTGTGCTATTATAAAATGAAGACTGTGCTAGCATGACTATGCTGAATTTTCTCAAGGGTAAACTGCTGCATATACCTGAAGCTACACTGAAAATCAAGGTGGAAATCCAAGTCAGGACAAGGCAATTTGTTTTATGAGCAAAGTGATTCACCAGAAGCAAATGAAAGATCCAAGAGAATCAGTCTGATGTCAGCAGAAGATTAGTAACACATGAGGATTTCTCATAAAAATCCAGTTCTGACTAAATGTTTTTGTTGTAAACAACTGCTGCTGAAATGATACAAGAGAAGAAATACCCTGCTTCATTACAATGCTCAGAGTCTTTCTCTTTTCACAATATAAATGCACCAATTTTCTTTGGCTTTTATAGCTCTGGCAGATAAAGTGTGGAGGGCTGCTTGAAGGATCACCTAGTTTAACCTTTATTAGCACATGAATGCATGAAACAGTATTAAATAGAAAATAGAAATGCCTGAAGATCATATCAAATGCTCTGTTTGTATTTACAGGTTGGACTGTAATTTGTGAAGATACTGGATGACAGGTCTTTGTCTGCCTGGCTGTTAAAAAGAAGAGGTTGGTATTCTAGAGGTAATAAAGCAAGAAAGATCCTCTCTTTCATTGTTTTGATTGCTTTTTTTCTTAAATATATTTAACAGTTTCTCTCTGTCCTGGAATAAAAAAAAATGTAAATTATTAGTGTGTCATTTGGCTTTGAAGACATTTTATTCAGTGTCAGAATGTGACAATGCTCATTTGTTTATACTCTTTGACATGATAAATATGGAAGTATGAGGTATAAATCTTTTTCTGGAGATGCTGTTGAATTAAAATTCTATTGTAATATTCCTTAAAATGGAAAGTTTAATTGTGAATTGAACAATATGAAAACATGCAGCAAATACACAGATTATTTTCCATTTATATCTTGTATACCAGGCTCTTGAAATCAACCTGTTGGGTTGAATAAGTTCTTTATAGTGAGATTTGACTGGTGTGAATAGGTTCTTTAGTGAGGGAATTCACATACACAAATTGAAGTTATTTTCTAAAATTTAATACAAGAGGAAGCTCCTTCCTTCCTCTTGGAACCCCAAAAGACAGACGTAAAAGAGCAGAAAGGGCTCCCCTATAAGCCAAAGCACATCAGTTTGCAATTGATGCATGATCCAGAGGTGTTGAACAGGAGATTCCTGAGGCAGACACCAGGAACTCATTTCCCATGGCATGTAAGGAGGCATTTTCTCGTTCAAATTCCATTTGCTGCAAATAATTTCGTTCTCTGCTTCCTAATTGTGCCTGAACAAAAATGAAAGGGTGGCCTATAAATAAACCTTACCAGAAGCTACAAGCAGGTTGGCTAAATGCAGCTTTGCAGAGGCAATGGACGTCGCAGAGTTCCTGTGCCAAACCAGGTTCAGCTGCTTCTAATCCATATTCTGCTGCAATTTAATATCCACGTCCCCCTGCTCCATCAAAGTCACTATAATCTTTGTCCCTGCTTTTCTTCCTCCTGTTCAGGCTGCGGGGCTGAGGGCAGTGAGCTGTGAAGCCTCCTGCTGTTCCTGCTTCCATTGCAAGGCACAGGAATGCTCTGCATCTCAGTGGGGAGGTGGGTGGGGGATTCCTGTGTGGGGAGGGGTAAAGGGGGCACACAGAGCAGAACTGGGACAAGGATGGGGTCTACTGGGGTGTCTGAGGGGTCTCTTCTGGGACCACGAGTAGTTTTGAAAGGATTACTGTACCTCGTCCTTGCCACATGCCGTAATTTCCCAAGTGTGTGCACCTAATCACAACTGTCACTTACTCAGATAGATGGAAAAGATTTGAGATTTTTTTTTTTTTTGCCCAACATCCAATTTTCCTCACAGAGCCACATAGCTCTGAGTAGAACTTCCTGTTTTGTGTAAAAAATAGAGGGTCTTTTTCTTTGTTAGAGCCTGTCCTGCTCCCTGAGGTTTCTGTCAGGGTGGCACGGGCGAGGTTGTGTTTTGGTGGGTTTGCTCTGCATGGTGGCAGGAGGGGAGGCAGCCCAGGGGGGTGGGTGTGGGCACTGGGGCCAGGGGGCTGGATCACTGGTGGCAGGCAGTGCTCAGGCTGACAGGGTCACCTTTGGGGCTTCACCTTCAGCATGCCGAGCTCTCTGTCCTCTCAAAATTGCCCAGATGAAAAATGCTCTAGTGGGAACTTGACCTTTTCCTTCCTGGTCACCAGAAGTCTGGGGGAAACAATAAACTTTTATCAAAATTGGTATTTTCTTGAGAAAAGGTCACTATTGTTTAAAAAAGAGGAATTCTTTTATTTGTTTTTACTGGCTGGTTTTGTTGTTTAGTTTTTTCGTGAGGGGAGTGCAAAAAACCTATCTGTTTCAAGGAATGGATCAGTTTGCTATAAATCAAAGGGAAGTGGAAATGGGCTGGGCACTCCATGAGAATCATAATCTTTGGCTGAGGAACAGATTTCTTTGTTTCCATTAAAGTTAGCTAGTTCAGGACTTCCACCTTGTCTTAACAAATCATTAGTGAATGCCCTCCTCTCCCCCTATAATTTTTTATACTAAAGAAGAAAGCCCAGCAGAGGTTTTTTTGTCTCCTTGATGCAGGCTGGGAGCCTTAGAGAGAGAGGCTCCTGTATGAACTGGTCCCAACATACTTATCACTTGAGCTGATTAAGATGGCTTTTCATACAGCATTGAAGAATTGGAGAAACGGTCAGAAATTTTGTTTTATATTAGTTGACTGCTGAAAGTCTGAATTTTGAGAGTAAAATAAAGCCAGAGCCACTGAGAAGTCATGAAATGTTCAGTATGTTTTCTCTTTCTCTGTTTTGACCTTGTCAATGTAGAAGGCCTTCAATGAATCACAGAACTCAAAACATGAGCTTTTGGGGACTAATTCTTAATTACTTAGCACTTACAGCCTGAATTATTGTCTTTCTTGAAAAACCTCACAAATGCCAAGTTTTAAAAAAGAGTATGTGGTAAACATTTAAGGGTGATACCACAGGTTTTGCATGTTAAGCAACATAATAAAACATAATGCAGCTTAACTATGGCATGGCAACAGGTCTTCCAGAAATAACTGTGATAGTTGCAAATGAGTCTCACCAATTTGTTCCAAATTAGGCTGGGCCACCGAAGTATTTTATTTAACCAAAGTCTAGAGAAGAAAACAACCCTAGGATGAGTTAGAAATATACAAGAAAACTATAGGATGGTAAGAGGGTTTTTTTTTTCCTTTTCAGAATATTTCTTTTCTCAAGCTGTTAACAGCAGTGTGATTGATTAGATGTGGACTTAATCATCTTAGAGGTCTTTTCCAACCTTAATGATTGTATGATTCTGTGATCACTTGGTCTTGTCAGAAGCATCTTCCCTGTCACGAATGCCATGTCATAAGCAGTGCCAAACAGCTGTGGAGCACGGTCATTATTCAAATGTCCATAAAAACAACCTGGTTTTATAAGTGAATGTAGAGAATCCTGTAGATGGAAAATGAATTGGAGAGTGACTAAGCAAATTCAAAGTCAGATGGATCTTTCTGGTGCAGAACCACCTTATGTTGTTAATGTCTCTTATTTAGATAAAACTTTCCATACTTTTGGATCAATGCTGTGTGGTTGTAGGGCTGCAGTAGCAACGGTGCTTCCACGGGGATGAGCAGCACAGGCAGCCCAAAGCATTTCATGGCACCAGTGTTTCCTATCAATTAAGTGTGCTGCATTATATTTTATTGACAGGAAATAGCTAATTTGTCTCAAGGCATCTGGCTCTTGATTTTATTAATCTGCAGGATGCCTAAACAAAGAAGCATATATATAACATTATGTCAAAAGGATAATTATTTCTGGAAGGGTTTTGCTTACATGTGAGACACACTGATGTTTCATATAACAAGCAGTGGAATAATTGTCAAGGCTGTACTTAAACAGAAAGTATCTCAGAAGGGGATAGAAGTCAATAACTTTTCACTGGCTTCTTGAGAAAAAAACATTATGCATACATATATATATGTACAATTGTTATGTGTCTATGTATGTGCACTTCATCCTATCTTTAGTTATTTTTATGCATTTAATAATAGCATTTCATATTCTGTCAAATTCCATGCAAGCAGTTAAAAGACATTAATTGAGATCTATGGTCTCATGCCTGTCACTTTGATGAGAGATGGTGGAGTGGAGTGGAAGAAAAACGAGGGGTCTGACAGCCAGAGAGGAGGCTGTCCCTGGGTAAGCAGTGTGCTGAGAGTCTGCCTGTGATCCCTTCCTGGTGCTGCCAGCTCTGAGAGCTCTACTGCAGATTTTGGAGTTTTCCTTGAAGCTTCCCTGTCAGAAGTGACATTATGATGTTGCATTATGAGGAGGCTTTCATTGTCAAAGAGACCAGCCTGGATAAGGGTACTCCAAAGGCTCAGAAAACAGTGTGAAAAGAAGAAGTACCCTTCCTATTTACAATATAATGAAGGATATTTCATAGATTTCAGAGAGTCATAGAAAGGCTTGGGCTGGAAGCGACCTTAAAGATCATCTGGTTGCCACCCCCAGTGACTTCTGCAAGTGCAGGGCTGTTGGGATGTTTCCCTGAGCCAAACAGGCAGTCATGAATCTCGGGAGAGCACCAGCAATTTTCCCCTCAATCCAGGAACAGGCTCCAGGTCCCACATTTTCTTTCTCAAGACTTTCAGTCCAAGCCTGTGGTTCTTGGCTGGATGATGATGCCTTCAAGCTCCTGTTGGATCAGTTCTGCTGGTGACACACAGGGAGATTGGAATTGGTCCTCTAAATCTGGGGCACTGACTGCCAGTGTGAACCAGCCCAGGGCACTGTCACTGCTGCTAGAGAGGGCTCAGAGCTGTTTAACAAGTTTGAGCTCTTTCAGCAGAGGTTTCAGGCACCCAGCTGAGTGAGAGTGAGCTCCCTGCTGAGGCAGCAGCTTCTTAAACTTCTTACACATTATTTTGCAAATGAGTATCTGCCGCTTGAACTGTATTCCAAAGTTCCCCTTGTCCTTCTGGAAGCAACCTGAAGCTACAGGTGTGAGAGGTCCAGCCAGAGCACTGTGGTCTTACGCCAGGTGGTTGCTGATGAGTTTGTCACAACAGTGAGGCAGGTTGGGAGCCTCAACAGGCTGGCTTCTCAGCCCAGACCTCAGGCTTAGGCCTAAATGGCAAGACAGATGTGTCATGGAAAGCCAGGCCTGTGTGTATTTGAAAGGTGATGCTGCAACCCAGCTGGTGTAAGACACTGAACTGTGAGCAGGCCCTATGGCCACCCAGCAACTTGTATCCAGCTGCAGTGATGGAGTCACTTGGAATCAGTATAGCATCCTTTCTTCATTTGACAGATTTGAGAAAACTCCTTCTAAAAATACATGCAGCACACTCACATGAACCTCCTCCCCCTGCCAAGCCTGTCCATGTCTCTGTAGCCAGTACCTATGCAGATGACTCCAGAGAGCCTATCGCTGTCCCAAACTTCTAGCTACACCTGAAGATGTAGTCGTGCTAACAGATTAAAAATTCATTATAAAAACCAACCAACCAACCAACCAACCAACCAACCAACCAACCAACCAACCAACCAACCAACCATTATGCAATTTATCCTTGCATTATATTATTCCAATCTATTATTTATTAATAATAATAAATAAACATATACCTATAAAGCAGTTTATATGAATGAATACTATACAGCTGGGCTAATGTTACAAGAGTAATGCTTGTCAGTCAGCCCAAACCACTTTTAGGTGTGGATAGCAGGTATGAGAGAGCAGATGCTGCTTATTTTGAGTGAAGCTGTCTCCAAGTGCCTCTACAGCAGAGACAGGCACAATCATCTGATTCAGCTGGGATTAGGACTGTGTAATTTAGTACCGCAGAGAGATGAAAAGATTTTTAAGAGGATGATGCCTGTTAGTGGAAGGGATAAATTAGAAGTGCTGCTAAAAAGTTTTAGCTTTGAGATACAGAGAAAGGATGCTACACAGAGAATTCACCTCTTAATCTCTGAGTCGTAGAGAACTGACCACCTGACATAGAAAATTAAACTGAGTACTGTGGTCATTTAGATACTGTTTTGTCAGCTGAGGCTGTCTGGTTATCCAGACATCACATGCATATTCTTTCTGTTTGTAAAAGCTTTCCTTAAATAATGCAGCCAGGTAATCAAGCCTCACTCCAGGATACAAAAATATTTAAAATTGTTTTTCTACGTTTCAAAACTCTGCTAAAACTTGCGAGTTTATATTTAAAACTTTCACTGCCAAAACATGTGGACAATTTCTATTCTCTGAAACAATTTGCCTGTCTGCAAGAAAAAAGGGACAGCCTTGCTCAGAGCTTTAGGTCAGGGCTGGAAATCTGGGTGAAGAACAGGACTGGTGTCAGGATCTGTGCCTTACTCTTTCTGTGAAAATACCCCTGAAAGACTGCAGTTTCTGCTGACTGATTTCATTCTGTGTGCAGAATGCTCACTGTGTGTGTGTGTGTGTCTGTGGTGGAGAGGGACATGGGAATGGGTAAGGGCAGGTTGGGGATGAGGAAGGGGGAGGCAGGATGGAGCCCTGTGGGATGAGGGCAGGGCTCAGGCGGGACAGAACCAGAGGCATCGAGAGTCACAAGGTACCAGGAGGGTTGAACATGGCCTGAGAATAGATGAGCTCAGGGTGCAAGGGCAAAAATTCACTTACTGCCACTGTGGGGTGTGTTCCTTTTGCTAAGGAACCAGAGTGGCCATTTGCCATTGTCATCTTTGTGACACCTGTGCAGAGGATTATTCCTGCCTCAGGGTTGCTTCAGGGCTGCAAGCATGAAACCTGGGGATTTCCTAGCCCCTTCTTCACTTGTCCTAAGGGTTTTCTTACAGCACCAGAAGGAGATATGGAACCAGGGAAAAAAAAATCTGTTTTCAGCTTGCCTGTGCAAACCTAACTTTACAATCTTGAATGGCAAGAAGTGCAATTTTGGGTTACTTGCTCACCCTCCACACACAGGGTTTTCCACAGCTTTGTAAATAGTTCAGGGTACGTGGACTGGGGGATGTGTCACAGCTATGGGGAGAAACTGTCACCTCCAGGACCTCTGCATTATTTGCTGTGGGAATTGGGAATCTGTGCAGTGAAAAAGATGGAACAAGAGGAAGTCTTCTGGGATGGGCTGTTAAATACTGCTCTGGAGAACTTTCTTTTCTTCCTGATGTGCCAGAATTCCACTGGGATTTAAATCACATCACTTCACTGACATTTCTCACAGGTGATGCCTGTGTGTTCTTCAATTTCTGGATTCCTTATCTGAGCCCTTCGGTCTGACTCATTGAAATGAAATGAGGAATGCTTGGAGTTTCCAATGGAGACCAAGAAACTCTGCATTGCTGAAGGGAAATAGTAGTGCAATAAAATGCCTGGTTCCCTAAGAAAGTCAAACTATGAACTTTTAAAGTGAGTTAGCCCTGTTGACATTAATATCTCTGTGCCTCAAGCCTCTATTTGTAAAGTGGATGTAAGGAAGTTTCCTCATCTCACAGGACATTTGGAAGAACAAGGTTCATTGTTCTTGAGAAAATGCTCATATGCTGAGAAGTGGTAGGATAATTCTGTCTTACAAAGGAATTTGAGTAATTTGTAATAAAGGTGGCACTGGTGGAGAACTGAACAAAGATGGAAACGATATAGGGACTTAACAATGTATTGTGTCATTCACCAAGTGGGGAATATCAGGTGAGCAGTGCTGCCCTGTGCATTCTGTGCAGAAAGGACAGGAGCGTGGTAGAGAGGATGGTTTAGCAGTTAAAATATCTTTTTTTATTATAACACCACAACTCATGTGATGGAACTAAACTGGGTTTGCAGGAGCACAGCCCTGCCTCAGCAGCTCCGTGCTTGGCACTGTCCCTGGGCTGTGGATGTGCTGCACAGCACAGCACCCACTAAAAGGCACCAAAAGGAAGTGCAAGGAGGGTGACAACAAAACGTGGTGTAGCAAAGCCAAGTGTCCTCACCCTCGGGTGCTTTCTGCCCTGAAATGCTTCTGCCCAATGTGCTCCTGCACTCAGAGCCAGCAGGCTGTGGGAGCTCAGGTACCAGTGGAGACGCACACATGAGGCAGGGCTGAGGTGGAGAATTAATTTGCAATTCAAATGTAGTTACTGAGGTAGATAAATTTAATTATTTAGAGACATTCAAGCCAGATTTCTGAGTGCCACGCTCATGTGTATTTGTCAAAAACTATCATTTGCTTCATTTACTCTGCAATGATTTTCATATTTTGAATTGTCACCTCAGCTCTTAAAGTTGTGATGTATGGCTGGCACTGAAATATCTGAAGAACTCCAGACAAAGAGTAAGTGCTTGGGAACGTGGCCGAGGCTGTTCTTGCTCCAGTATGACAACGAGCAGGCTGCATTGCTTAGTGCCTGCCATCAGAGCTAATACACACCACCATCTGCCAGGTGTACATGGGGAGAAAGCCAGATTACCATCGTGCCTAGGTGGCTAACTGTGTGGAGGAGGCCAGGAACAAAAGCCATACATTACAGAAAATGAAGCCTTGGCAGATGAATTCCCTGTGAGGTGGTGGGAAAATCTTGCTCGCCTTATTTACCTCGGTGATTTCATTGAGGGGAACTTTCATGAGAAAGGCAGGAGGAAGCTCTGTCGGTCTGATGAAAGGCACAGAAGGAGCATGCTTAAGACAGAAATGGAAATTGCTACCCTTTGGTAGGGCAGAAATGGAAAGAAATTGGGAGTAGATGTGCAGCAAGTTTTCTGAGAGCGTACATTTAATTTTACTCTTTTCAGATGCGTCACTGTGAGCAGTACACAATTTTCAGCCCAGGCAGATCTGGCACTAGCATATTTTAGAGGCTTTCAAGTGGAGTGGCACACTGCAGCTTCAGGCTCTCTGTTGCTCATGATTAATGCATCCTGCTTTCTGTGTACAAGGAACCTCAAGCTGCACAGGTACATCACAGGCACATAAACAGGAAGAATTCAGAAACGATTTTTCTCACAACCCTGGTGGCTGAAAAATACAGAAAATTTTCCTTCTTTTCACCTGACCTCATATCTTTGGTGAACTCCATTTGTCCCAAAATAAGAAACGTGCTTGTTTTTCATTTTGATGGATGATTCTGCGTTACAACATGACATTTTACGAGTAATATAGAGTATTTCTGGAAAGGGTCTTAGTGTGCAAATCAAAGATATGCTTTTGCATAATAACAAAAAATAGTGTGGGACAGTGTCCTTAAAAATAATATTTATTCCATATTTTTATTTTATCAAATTTGTTTTCTACCTGCTGTACATCATTGTGACACATTCTTTTGTTAAAAGACCTCCAGAGGGAAATACTAAGTTTTTTTTTTCCTTCTATATTATGTGCTTAGATACCTTGACTTTTAAGAGAAATCCACGCTCTGTTTTAGGACCTAGATATAGATATTTTGATTATATAGGCCACTCAGGAATATATCTGAATTTGTTCTGTTGCTTAGGTGTACAAAGCAGACAGGACACGAAACTGTAAGTCACTCCCTCTGGCTAATCAACATGATTGTATATGATTTGTCTTCCCATCCCAAATGAGACATACAGAGAAGCCTACGAGCCTGATGGCTCCCTATGGATCATCATGGCTCTGGTATCTAGACTGATGTCCAAATGAAGGATCATTAAGTTTTTGCACAGGCAAAATGGTCTTGAAGACCCGAGCCTGTTAAATTTTAGGATGTGCTTTTCAGCATTAGTGTTTCTGACTCAGGCACGTGGCAATGTGCTCCTCCCCGTGTCCCAGCAGGCAGGCAGGGAGACTGGCAGCTGCTGGGAGTTGTGCCTGCAGTGTCCCTGCTGTCCCCTCCTCGGTGTGCAGCCCCTGAGCTCACGTGGTGGAAACCACGTCTGGGAAGAAGTGGGGCTCCCCTTGGGCAGCTGTGCCACCAGGGTGGGACAGGGCAAGGACAGCCTGGCAGCCCGACACCTCCACCAGAGGGCATGGGCTGGGCTCCCTGAGGGGGCAGGGAGGGGTCTGGTGCTGTGCTGGGCCCCTGTTACAGAGCAAAACCCCACCTGAGATACAATAAACCGGGAGACTTTGCATTGGCACCTGTGAGATCTATGGAAAGGCAGGAAACAGGCGTCCCCACAAACTCCAGAAACCCTCTGACCACCTGCCACCCCTTCTGGATTGTCATGGCCCTCATCAGCCCCCTGCCTCTCCTGGTGACACTGTGTCCCCCTGTGCTCACCCACAGCCCCCCACCACCATGATCACCTGAGTTTCAGGTCTGAAAGGAGACCTGCTCACTCATTTGCTCCTGTGCTGACAACATTCAGGACTTGTCTAAACTGCCAAGAAATCTTTGAATTGGTTCCACTAGTGAAGCATTTATCTAACTCTTATGTGACACTGTTACTTCCTTGTCTGGCCCCTGTTTGCAGGTCTCTCTTCAGACCCATCAGGTGGATGGATGGATGGAAACATCACTGGTTCAAGAAACGTGGCCTCTGTGTGATGATTCAAGCATTTGAGCACTCACTTTATGTGATATGTTGTAAGTCTGAGATATTGAAATGATTGAATAAGTTTGGGCTGCTCATAAATTTTTCAGTGTCCTTTGCAAAGGATGAGGGAGAGGCCAGGCGGGCCTGAGTTGCAGTTAAAGGAAACAGAAAATACCACTATTAATAGGTACTAATATTAATCCACTATTAATCATGGAGAGGTGCTGGTTTACTAATTTATTTTGTTTTCCTGTACCTCCAGTTTACGTTAGGTCAAATGAATTAAGGAGATTTGAATGAGCTTACAATATTTTTCAGATAAGACCAGTCCTTGTGCAGAGAAAAAAAGAAATGTAAGATGTAGTATTCAAATATGCAAGGAGAAAGTACAGAGCAGCTGACTCAAGGCAAATAGACTGAGTGTTGGACAATGCTGTGGTGCTGCCAATCTATCCTTTAATGATGATTTATTAAGAACAGACAATATGTGAGCTCTCCTTCACTGGTTTCTCTTCAGCTGGATGCTATCAATTCAGGAAGGCTAACAACAGTGGCTTTGAGGTAGACATATGTTAGAAAGTGTGTTAGAGGCTACAAAAAGATGGAGAAATGGTGCAGGTATGGAAAGAGTATTGTATTTACCTTTTCTCCAATGAAAACAGCATGGATTTGAATGCTGCTGTTGCTATTGATTCTTGTTGACTTCATTGAGAGATACATGCAATCAGGGATGTGGAATTTGATTTTATGTGGCTAAACATTTAAGCAAAGCTGTCAGTGGCTTTTCAAGGCATAAATTCAATTACTGGGATTTTGACATCACTATCTATTTTCTCAGAATTATTTTAAGATCTGGTATCACCCCTGCCTTTTCCTAAAACCTTTGTTTTTCTTCACTGTTTCTGCCTTTCTACTGACTGCACCTCTATATTTTGCCTTTTTTTTCTGCTTTTCTCCAATTCCACTTATTTCTTTGATGTCTTCCCCCTTTTTCTGTTAATCTCTTTTCTCTCCCTGCATGTTTTCTGTTCTTTCATTTGCCTCTTTTTATCTCCCCCATGCAAGCTGTCTCACTTTTACATTAATGGGCTAGCCACAAGCAGTCAGATGTTTCAGCTTTTTATGACAGTAAGGAGAATGAACCTTTCCATTTGTGAATAAAAATATTCTTGATAACTTTGAATGACTTCTTCTAGCAGTCTGAGGTGGTGAAGAAGGAAGTCTGAGGTGAGCTTCTGAGGAAGACGATTCTGCAAAGACAAATGCTGCAGTGTATGTGGCATTCTGCATTCTGAAAATGTTAACAAAGAAGGAATTTGAAGGAGCTGGACACACTAAACTTCTAATACAGCGTGTCTCCTTGTCAAGCGCCTCTAGCAACACATATATTGTGTTCAGTTACCAAACCCCTTAAGTGTCTGCATTGAAGTCCCGAGAAAATGTATGGAACTGCCTCTGTATAATGTGATTATCAAAAGATCACAGAATCACAGAATCACAGAATTTCTGGGTTGGAAGAGACCTTCAAGATCATCGAGTCCAACCCATGCTCTAACACCTCAACTAGATCATAGCACCAAGTGCCACATCCAGTCTTTTTTTAAACACATCCAGGGATGGTGACTCCACCAGCTCCCTGGGCAGACCATTCCAGTACTTTATCACCCTTTCTGTAAAAAACTTTTTCCTAATATCCAGCCTATATCTCCCTTGATGCAGCTTAAGACTGTGTCCTCTTCTTCTGTCAGTTGTTGCCTGGTGAAAGAGACCAACCCCCACCTGACCACAGCCACCTTTCAGGGAGTTGTAGAGAGTGATAAGGTCACCTCTGAGTCTCCTTTTCTCCAGGCTAAACAACCCCAGCTCCCTCAGTCGTTCTTCATACGGCTTGTGCTCCAAGCCCCTCACCAGCCTCGTTGCCTTCCTCTGGACTGCATCTGGAAAAACAGCTGCAGTTCAAGCTTTCCTTCCTATTCAAAATTTGCTTGCTGAAGGACCTTGCCAGTTCTCTGTCATCATTTGGCATTCTCAGTGTTTTACACGACGGGAACAATGCCTGCTGTGTTAGCTTGGGTGTCTGGCATCCCTAAGCTTCATGGCAGAGGTGCATTGAAAGTTCTCCATACAAGTATTTAATTCTCTGTTCCAAGGAGCAAAAGGAGTTCCATGGACTGTACCCAAAATGGTGGAGACTTAAGTTTGGTGGCAACTTCCTTCATGTAGGAACTATTAAAATGAGATTCAAAACTAAGGTCATAATCCTTTGCCTACCTGTTGTGTGCAAACCAAGTGCAAGCATACATGTAATACACAGTTGGACTGAATGACCTTAAAGGTATTTTTCAACCTAAAGTGTTCCACGGTTCTATGATAATGTTGACTAAGAACAGCCAATGGAAGAGATAGGGAGCATTAATGGCAGAAATGGGATGCCTGGAGGAGTGCTTCTTTTCTTTCCCTGGGTAATCTTGCTTCTCTTTAGCCAGTCAATTTGGAAAGTGGGAGCTCAGGAGGGTCCTTAATTTAGCACTGCAGTAATTCCCACTGGCCAGCCTCATCCAGATGCTCACATCAGATCCAGATGCTCAGATTAGGAGGCTAGCCCCCTCCGTGGCATCAGTGGACAGAGAGATATCCTGCAGAGCCTGTCGAAAGTGAACCTTAACTCATCTTGAAGGAATCTTTGCCCTGAGGACAAGAGGAATTTGGTGGGACCCTTGCCACATATAGGTGGTATGAAAACTGAATTGTGGAGCGAAGCAACTGCAGTGAAAACACACTCACCAAAGGATGTATTAATATAATTTGAATAATGAATATGTGAGAGAAAACCAATTTGCTTTTAGATATCCCACAAACAGAAAAAATATCAGATAAATTATTCATTGTGAATTATTTGCATAGACCGATAGGAACTCATTAAACACCGAAAGACTGATTCTCAAGAAAGAAATGGAAAAAGTATTTAATCTGGTATTTCCTGTCTCCTAAGCGTCCAATAATTGTCTATCCAGCAAATTAATTTGTCTCTTTCTTCTGCTGTTATTCTGTACTTCATGGACCCTTCTTACTGAATGTTTTACAGCAGAGATTTTCTGTGAGCTAAAGAGCTTGAATTTCACAGACACATATTAAAGTGCACCAGGAAATAGTAGAAAACATCACATTTTCTTCACTTATTGTGGCTGAATTGCTACAAATTTCAAATTGCCGTACTTAAAAGTATTAGCTACAGATACATAAATCTCTTATTTTTTTTGAACACATTCCAGCCTCTACAGACCAGGAATCCAGCTTTTATGCTAAGGAACATGACAAGCAATTCAAGGTGCCTCTGTTTCTGAATGCAAAATCTGAGCCAATTTAAAGGGACATAGCTTGGGGCAACCTAAATTGCTATACCATACTTGAGTTGGAAAACACTGGATTTTTGTAAAAAAAGGGGCTGAATCAGTATCTAGGTTGTTTCAACCAGTTTTTTGTGTAACCTCTTCTTTAAACCCTGCTAAACAGGGTCCCACAGTCAGCCTAGGCATATTCCCAGTGCATGCCTATTCTTGGAATTAGGATATACAAATTGACTTATATTTACTGCAAATTAAACTGATTGTGTCTTGTCCCACCTTCAGGGGACACAAGAAACATTTGATACCTGTTCTCATATACCGTTTTCATACAGAAAAGTGTTACTGTGGTTCTCAAATACATCTCTGCTAGAATAAGCAGACTTTCCTGAAGAAAGTGCATTTTTCTGACTCCTCATTCTCATTTAATTCTGTACTCTTTCCAAGGGTCATGCCCACAGTGTTCAGTTGAAGATTCATCTCCTCTAAGGAGAACAGAAAAAAAAATATTTTCCATGTCTTCTATATGTGATTCTTTTAATAAATTGGGTAAAGATTAGATGTGGTGGCTTTGTATCATTGCCACAGTTTTTATTCACTGTGAAGAAGTGACTAAGTGCAATCTCTGATACTCTTCTTCAAAACTGCTGTTTAATCAGTTTTTCATACTTTGTGTTTGCACCACTGATTTCTCTTTCCCCTCTGGACTTGGCTTTTCTGAATTTCTTATAGTTGATTTCACATCATTCTTTCTTTCAATGGTCTGAGTGTGTTTTGACTCTGTCCTCAGCCTTCAGAATTTTGCAGTTCTTCCCAACTCAGGTGGACAGTGCTTTATTAGTATATTCTTTTGTGCCCTATCCGTGCTGGTAGTAGTGAAAACATTGAATGGAGCTAGCCCTGAATGGCCCATATGGGATCTCCCCCTCACGTGTCTGCTAAGAGTACCACTGAGTGCACCAAATGTGAGCATGCACACACGTGCAAATGTAGAGATGGATTTGAAATTTGACCCAATATTTCCTGTTTTACCACAATTACTCTGGGATTTGAACACAATTAAATTTCAGAAACACTTCTCTTTTCTCAAAATTGTGCCATTTGACATTGTAATTGCTTTGTATTCAAAGCACAGACCAAAACTGCTACCACAAAAGCCACTATGCTTCTGTAACCGTTGTAAAAAATAATGATCTGCCCTCTCCATTCATTGTACTTACACTAAACTCACAGCACATATTTTGTAAAAATTAGTAGCATGCTTGGCTTTTGTTCCCCCTGCAATATTTTGGATATCTGTCCTTAGACCATCTTTCTGTGTTTCTTGTGGAGTATTGAGGAAAGGAGAAAAATGATCATTCTGCCAGAATTGCGGACTGCTTTCCTTTGCCAATGGAAGTCGTGTTGGCTTAGGCCATAGGAGAATGGGCTGAGATCAGCCTTTTGCAAAGGAATCTCTTATGTGTGTGACTGTGAGATAAATGAGGATGAGAACAAGCAAGGAGAGAGGAGGGTGGCATTGCAGGAGGGCAAGGTGCCAGAGAATCTTCCTCTGAAGAAAGAGATCTTGAAATGTGCGTTGTCACTGCCAGAGGAGAGTGGGACAGTCCTGCTGGAGGTCTGCAAAGCAGTGCCTTTGTGTGTTACAGAGACTTGGTGGGATAACCCACGGGTCCTTGGGCAAACTGGCAGGACCTGGCTCCCTGTGGAGCTGTGTCATCTCCCTGTTTTGAAGGCGTGCCAGAGATTTATTAGTTCTCCAACTGTAAGTGGAAGACCTTTTTCCCCTTTCCTTTTCCCCCCAGACTTTGTAGCTGAGGGAGGAGCCCAGGAATTAGAAACCCTTTGGTATTTCATTACTGACACATTGCTGGAAAAATGCAGTCCTTTAGGCAGTGACCTATTTAAGGCTCCTTCTTCTGCAGAAATTTGGTGTTCTCACCTAGGCAGCTCCTAGCAAATGCCTGGTGAGCCATTCCATTTCTCTCCCACACTCTCTGGAAGGTTGTATCCCTCCCTTTGCAGGTATAATTCAACACAAACAAGAACTGCATACTCCTTGCTAGTCACTGCCTATGTCCCCAGGCAATGACCGAGTCATTGCCTTCCCATCAGTTTCAACGGGAAGTTGCATAATGCTGCAGAGACACAATGGAGAAAGGGATATTTTTAAATGTGTGCTTAATTTTTATTTTTTTTAAACCTGTATAAATAAATACAAAATGACAAAGAGGTTCATGTTTACTAAACATTGCATTTGATTGTATGACATTACACAGTGTGTGTCACAATAGTTCACCTTGTAATTGTGTCCTTTTAGCTGTTGGTGCATAATTCTATAACTCATAGGATACAATTAGTCCTGAAGCTGCATCCAGCCACCCCTTTAGTGGAACCCCTGAGTACTTACAATTGCAATTAGGGGAGCGCTTGAGTCAACTGGCCAAAATTGGGGAATTTCATAAGAGAAGTCTGGCATAGCAAAAGGAGAAGGGATGTGTAGGGTAGATTCTTGAGAAAATAAAAAGTAATAAAGGTTTGGAGCATTTTTATTTCTGTTTTTTTGTCTCCTTAGTGGTTAACAGAAACATACTGGAATTAACCAAAGTCAGCAGAAACCAACAGGCTCATTTAGGAATATGATTTTTTTTCATGCTCACTGAGAGCAGGCAAATGGACAAATCTTGCATGATCAGTTTTTACCTGATGAGCTGGTTCATATTTGAAAAGGGTAAAAATGTACTCAACCACTTGATGAAATGCTGATTCTCCAAACCACTTACCATCCTCACCCACTGAAGGTCAACTGCCAAGGTTTTATAGACAATCTCTGGTCATGATTCGCTTGCTTGCTTCTTTAAATTGCACTCCATGTGCTTTTTCACATTCATTCTCTCATTCATTCTCTTCAAAAGGCTTGAATAGAGCTACTTTACCTTCACATTTTGAGCTTATAAAAGTATTTGATGCATGTAATTTTTCCATTCTGTTTGGCCTGTTTAAAGCAAATTGTTTTCATATAGGTTCGAATTTTGTATAGATTTTTCCCATTATTCTGTGAAATACATATACTTTATATGTATTTTAGGAGTGGGGGTAGCTGTAAAGGATGACCTTTGACTACTTGAGGTCTATGGCTGCCCACCTGAGTATGGTTTGTATTTGGTCAATGGCTGAACGTATATTGATGATAACTATGTCTAAAAAAAGAGTTACAGATTTGAGTGGAGTGTGAAAGCCACAGATCTGGTGACCTTACAAATAAGACATAACAAGAAGTTGAAAACCATAGAAAGGTTTTTTTGACAATCTTTCCCTGACTTAATTTTTCCTGCTCAGGAGATTTTTGGTAACATTTAGCCGATTATGCATTCAAATCCGTGTTTCCATTGAAGTGCATTGCTTGCATTTGCTGTTGCCTTGATATCTTTCTCAGCTCATGTCTGGCCTCTCCTCTCCTGAACAGAAGGTTTTGTATATGATTTTATGTGCTTTGAGTTTGTCAGACTTGAAGACTTCTCCTTTCAGAACAAAGGTAAAAATGTGAACTTTCTTTAAAAAAAGAAAACCAAGTCTTTTCTGCTGAAAATTTCAAATCCAGCAACTCTATTCAGCTCTCCTCCCCTTCCCAATGCTTTATTTCCACTGGGCAACATGGTTTCAATACAGGGGTTATACTCTGCTTGGAGTATACTGAAAATCCATAGTTATTCCTGGCTTGGCAGCTGAATAGTGAGCACCTTTTAAAAATTTGGTACTGGAAAATGAAGCTCACAAAATTACTGGTAATTGAGCCTCATAAAACTAGCTGCCACTTAACTGAAATGATGGGACTTTTGCTTGCTTTCTCTCCTTCCTGCTGTGGCCACCTTCATTTCCAGATGTACTAACAGAGAGTAGAGATGGCAGGTGTGGAAACCTCCTGGGGCAAATAGAAGAGATCATATTTAAAAAGATTTGTTTGTTCTGAACCAAGTATTTTTCACTAAAAAGGTATCTCAATAAAGCTTGCAATATGAATGTCAGAGGGGCTGTGTGGCATGGAGCCAAGGCCTGAGGGCTACTAAGATTTGGGAAAACACAAGTGTAAGGATGCCTGGACAGCATCCATAGCACATCTACTGCTTAGGGAAAACACAGTGTACCACAGAGTCCAATTTTTCTTATAAGCTTTTAAGGTACATTAGAAATTGGAATGCCCTCTTTTGCAGAGCTGTCTGATGAAGGAGGAACAGTGCTGTGCCTTGCCATGGCTCAGGTATGGGTTTCCTGTGCTGATCTGTGCTCGTCTCTGTGTCTCAGGTCCTTTGTCACTCAGACACTGTCAGGGGGATCATTTGCCTTGAAAGCAGACTGACAAAATGCAAGTCACCCTTTGGCTTCCAGGGGAAGGGGAGAACAGCTGCCTGGAATGTGCTGGGTGCTGCTCTAAACAAACGTGACTAGCTGTAACTTGTGAGAAGTCTGTGGAGAGGTGCTGATGAACACAAAGAGTAAGTACTTCTTTAAAGTTTTTTCCCATGATTTTTCCATTTCTCCCCTACCCAGGTTCCACACTTTAAAGCTCTGTTGGTTGCAGTTGTCAATAATTTAAAACTCTTACCTTATTTTTGATCTGGGGCTGGAACAGACCACCTGAAGAGCTCTCCAGGGCTGTGAGTACATTTAGGAGGTTTTCTGTCCAGGTTTTCGTGGAGTTCTCTACAATAAATCTAGGCATTTTTCATCTGAGTTGATTTTTTTGTCTCCCTTGACTTTACAGTTTCCAATATGTATTTGTCATTTCTACCTGTGAAATGTTCTCCATGAATTTATTATTTGCTTCTCACTTCAAATATTTTGTATTCTGAGATTCTGGATTTGAAGCATATGCTGGGCAAAAAAAAAAAAAAGGAACTCACTGATGTTAGCAATCTTATCCATAATTCTGAAGTCACATATCACTCCTCCACATTTCCCCTTTCTAACCCAAATTCTTTTAATCTTTTTCTGTAAATGAGATTCTTCAGGTTTGGTATGAACACTGACTGTGAGGCAAGAACTCCTCCTTTGATGGAGAGGTTTGGAAAGTGCTGAATCAGCAGCTCACATGATATTCTCTCTCTCTCCTTTCCCCATTTCTGCAAATTCCATATAATAAATCTGCTGTATAAACATCCTCACAGGTTGTGATATTAAATATCATATGATGCCCTGACAGTGAGCTTTGGATGCTTCTCCTTGCTAGATCTAATAATGTTATGTCACTTCTGTATGTCAGAGCCATGGCAGGTCAGCAAAATGTTGCTGATTGTCCTATGACAGCTGTTGTAGCCACCAAGTAGGATCCAAGAGATTGACAGAAAGGCTTCCATGAGAGGGGCTAATGAGCAGGAATAATCCTGAAATTATAAGGTGGCCACTGCCTCTGGAGCCAACACCAGGAGATGCTTGGCAGAACCCCACCTCTCTTGCAAAGAGGGGTACGATATACTCATTGGTAAAGCTGTCAATAGACAGGTTTGGAACAGCCTACAATGGTATGCAGAAAGGAAAGAAAAGAGAAAATCAATTGCAGATGGATGTCCTTGAATCAGGAATCACCTTCAGAGAGCTGGAATTTCCTACTTCTCGCTGTAGGTTATGTGCCTGAGGGCTCACTTCATCCAGAGAGAAAATTGATCACATCTTCAAAAGAAAAGAAAAGAAATCCAACACACAAGTATGTTGTCAGGAAGGTATGGCTATTTCAGAACATTAAAGTCAGCTGTTGTTCTCTAAGTAAGAGCTGCAGAAAAATAATGAGGGTCAATTTGTCATTTTTAAGTAAGTCATGAGCCAGAATCTATGACCAATCTCTTTTCCTGTCTGATACTGTTTATATATCGTTAAATTCTCCATCTCTGGGCTCCAGATTAGATTATGAATGATATCCTGCTTTTATTCCAAAACAATGAGGTACTGAATCTATATTTGAAATCATATAATTAGGCAGCTGTGATTTTAAATTTTCCTTGTATGGACAGATCCTGTCTTTTATTAAACAGCCTTGATATACATTACAGCTGCTAATCTTACAGATGTTCATATGATTTTTCTCAGTCTCATAATAGCTTAGATCTTCATCCCTTTGCAACGCAGAGGTTTCTGTAATTTCTTTCTCATCCTCCTGACACAATAAAACCTGAGTTTTATTGACAGCTCTGCATTTCTGCAGTCAGTTTCTTTGTTCCTAAACTCCTTACCAAACTTCTCTGTTGCTCCTCCCCTGCTGATCCATTACTAAGCTGAGTACAGATAAACTATTCTTCCTACCAGCTTTCAGCTACATTTCTATGTTGGCTTTTCCTCCTTTTTATACGGAGCCAACTTGTGTTGGGCGTATAAGAAATACATAATTGGTATGGGGGTGTAGGCACTATATATACATTAGTGGGGCATCTCATTTTCCTGAATATAGCTGACAGATAAAAAATCATTTTTTACTTGTAGCATCACGGAACAGATTGCTTATTATGAAATACAATCAACATGTGAAGGCATATTTTTTACAAATTGTGTTTTCTGGCATCAGTTTGTTTGTATACATTTAAAATTTTGTTTCCAGCAAACTTCACCTGTGCAAATTGCTAATTTCCAAGAAGATAAATGTCAGTTTTGCTCAAAAGTATGCCTCCTCACAGAACAGAGCATATTTCAGAGGATTCAATGTGGCCAAAAAGAATCAGAATGGAATATTCTGCATACATATATAACATATGCTATGTATAGTCTCGACACCCAGCTAAGGCCTTTAACAGGATTCTTACATTTCTCATACGTATAAATTTTCAAGTGGACTTTTTTGTCTGCTGATAGACTGTTGGATGTCTTATTCCCTGGTTCTTTCTAGCTAGTGCTTGGCATATATTTCAGTCATGTTCTGCCAGTAAACTGAAGTCAGCAAAAAAAATTCTCTTCTTCTCAATGAGTTCTATATTGCCATTTACCTTTACAAGTTTAAGCGATATTTACAGGATGAATGTAAACATGAGCACACTTCACTGTTTTGGTCCACAATCCTGCCTACTTTCTGTGTGCAAATTAGTTATATAAATAAGGAAATGTCCTATTTGGGAGTGAAAATATTCTGACTTGTATGCAGCAGTGAAGGAATTGCATGTGGAATTCAGACGTGCTGCTCACGAACATTTGTTGGGCTGAACTGTATTCCTTGATAAGCTAAAAATCAGAATTAACATGCCTTTATTTTGAAGGTATAAGTACAGATGAACTCTCAGAATAAAATGTGCTGATTACACATTTGGAAAGCCTGAATTTTGTAAATTAGATCAGTGGATATTTGCATGAAGGAGCTCTTGCTAACACAAATGAGGAACACCAGCCTGGTATGGGTTTTTTGCTTTTTTGAGTTCCTGTGTTATGCTTAGACACAGCCTCTCTTACATTACACTAGCAATTAGAAAAATTGGTATCATTTGAGTTTCAGTTTCAGAGAGAATTTTAGCGACAGTGCTTCTGGATTCTGAATTTAAGGCAATGAGAGAAAGAATGACTGAAAGGGACAAGGCCAGGAGCCATAACAGGTGACAGGAATCACCTTTAAATTGCAGGCCCAAACTTCCCATTAAACTAAAGTGGCTGAAAGCCCTTGGTAGCCAAAACCCCCAAACCCCTGCTATTTGTTGCAGTGACTTGGGATTGGGTCTGGCTCACCGGCGTTTTACAGTAAAGTGATGCATATCTCATTTCTACAGAGCACCTGTAGCTGTCACACTCATCCCCTGGTGGGGTGGTTTGCTTCTGCTTTGAAGCAGTCCAAAGTTGGTCCCCTTCTCCAAAACATTAGGGAAGAAGTGTAAATGGGTTATCTGCTTGGGCACGGGAAGAAGATGATTGAGCACAGTCATCAGAAGATCCTGGAGCAGCAACTGTTGTTCTGCTGGTGGGAGAGTTGGGTCTCTCAGCGATGATGGGGCTTCTAAGTTTGTGGATGGTAAGGTCTTGGTAAGAAAATTTTTAGTACTAATAATTCTGTTCAATCTCAATACTTCTGGTCAACAGGAGTACTTCAGGTCTACCTGCCTACCAGATCTCAGAAGCTCTGGTTCATGTCTGAAGAAATAACCTGTAGTTTTTGACCACATCAGTTTCAGATTTTGCCTTAGCTGCTGGTTTGCCTGCCGAGGCTGGGGTTCTGCTGTAGGGTTATCTAGAACACCCCCGAAAAGCACTTAGATCCCAATAACATGGAAATGAATAGATGTGAGGTGGTTTTCCCTGTGCTTGCTGCTGAGCAGTGTGCAGCCTGGAACAAGAGGGGCTCCTGGAAAAGCAGCATGCCCATCATGCTAGGGACATTGCTGGCTCTGTGCTCAGCAGGTGCCCCTGAACTTCACCACCACCCCTCTCTGTGAGAACTTGGAGAGCATGCTCATCCTGATTATTTGGGTTAGGCCAGGAAAATCAGTTTGTTGCATTGGTGATGGCATGGGATTTCTGTAGCAGTTTGGGAGCACAGGAAGCAAAGAGAGAGACAGCCATTTTATTTTAGGCTTATGCTATACATTGAGATTCATTATACAATTTTTCCCCTAAATTAATACAAAAATAGTAAAAATAGGTTAAAAAAAGCCTAAATGAAAACCCCTGACATCTTGCAAGCCATTTATTTGATGCACAGATTAAGACTTCTTGGAGCTTAAATAATCCAGAATTGTTTCTGCTGATCTTTTTTTTTTGTTTGTTTTCCCAAAAATTAAAAAAGGTAATGACTTGCAGAATGCCAACGACATCAGAACCATTTGTGCCTGAGAAGTGGCTGCCCCAGGCAGGCGCACGTGATGCTGAGCTGCCCTCTCTCCAGACAGGAAGCTGTGTCAGGACAACAGGGCAAGGGGTGGCATGTCAGGGCATGCCATTCTGCTCCAACCCACACACCATAGACAGGAATCTGTGGTCAAGTGCCCTCCTGGGATACTTTTTGCCATCTCTTTCTCAAAAAATCCCAACCAAACAAGAAGTTTGCCATTGCGCTTTCCTGGCAGTGGATGGGTTTCACAGGGGCTTCCTGGGGGCTCATCCCCCCCACAATTTGGAGCTAAAGCTTCTCCTTGCTCTCTGATAAGATTGGGGAGGGGGGATAAGGTTGCCCTTCCCACTCCACTGATCTGGGGTCACTGGGGGTGCCCTGCAGTGAGCGTGTAGTGCCTGGCCATGGGTGGAAGATGCTTCCTACCTTTGGGAAAGGGAAGGAGAAGGGGATCTCCCCCCACCCCACCTCCTTCTCATCAGACTTGTGTGTGCCCCAGAAAGGCTTACTTATTTCACAATATTTATAAGAAAATAAATGACAAGTACTTTTAGTGACAAATGTAGGGATAAAGCCATGGAAGAAATACTTTGTCCCTACATAGCTAAATTGTACGATCTGATTTTTATGGATAAGTGTTTTAACATGTGCAAAGGCAGGGGAGGAAAAGGCTCTGGGTAATTCTTTCTAACCAAGAGCTTCCAGAAAGTGGTTTCATACAGGGCTTGTGCCTTACCATGCAAGCACTGTTTCAGCAAAACCTGCCAGCAGTGCTGCCACAGTGTGAGAATCGTGAGGAGCTGTTCCTGCACCGGAGCTGATGCAGGCTGCACACGCCGGGAAACCCCGGGCAGGGCTGTGGGATGGGGACAAGGGAAATGGCACTACCACAGCCCCTGCTCTGGCTTCCCCAGTGCCAGACCACACAGCAGTGCTGTCCCTGCACCTCCCACACTCCCAGCCTGCAGCTCCCAACCATTCCACAGGAGCTACTGTAACTGGAGTCCACAGCAAACCCAGAGCTGACTCCTATTAACTCAGCTTCCCTTCCCTGTGTCTCCCTGAACATGCTATTTGCTTCCCGAGTTAACAAAATGGGAAAAAACATCACTTTGCTAAGTTTTGAAGTCACCATGTCTTCTCCCACAACCCACTTTGCTGACTGTTTTTCAGAGAAGCCAGTCTTCCTTCTGGACTCCCCTGATCTCTGCCCAGTCGTGCCACCACCTCGTTTTGTTTTCCCTTTGAATAAAAATAAAGGTGTTGGCTGATGTGGGATTTCATGGCTCACAGGAGGACAATCAGCCTAGAAAAAAAACATTTTAAAGTACACCTTTCAATTTACAGTACATGTTTTACCTGAATTCAGTGCTGGCTCAGAAGGCTTCTGAGAGCAGATGTGAATCCTCTTGTGACTCAACATAACCTCAGGCCACTTTGGTACTGTATTCCCTCCAGGTTCATGCAGTTGACCATGGTAAGTGTATTTGCTTGTCTTTGGAAAAGAAGCTCTTTTTCTTTGACAGACAGGATTTTCTCAAAATTTCCTGTTCTAATTTTAATCTAACTAGAACACTTCCAGATCTCTGCTTTGAGCAGAAAATTCTGTCTTCATCAATTAATTTTTATGGCATAGTTATTCCAGCTATAACAAATTTTCTTTCTTTATTTTTTTTCTCCAGTTAGAGTAATTGTAAATTGAAAGTGGACTTGTGCTAACCACATCAGAAGTTATATTACAAGAAAACTGGACTGATCTTGAGGGCCATATGCACATAGTTTGGCTCTTTCCCCCCATGCTTACCCTGTAGTAAAAATATACTGTACACCATACTTTACTGTATGGGAATTTTAATGTTTGTAGTAGATATATGTGCTCAGTGAGCCATAGTCCTACATAGTCTTGTTAGCCTTAGCTAAAACTTTCACAGTTAGATTTTAGTCAGTGCCTGACAGTGTATAATACTCTGTTCTACTCACTGAATTAATAAAAAAATGGGATCATCTATATTGCAAACAAAACCACAGTGATACCTCGGCTAAAAAGCCACTTAAGAGTATGACAAAAATCTGCTTCAGCCTAGGTAGTCTTCCAAACTGGAGGTTCACCAGTAAGGGTAAACTCTTATGCAAAGTTAGCCACTGGGAGTGCTTTGGACTGAGAACAGGGTGCTGCATCTGCCCCTACTAATCAATTGGCACAGGGAGGTCCATTGACTTTGGTGAAGATAATTGCTCCAGAGGAAAAGTTGAAGGGGAGGAAGGCCAAAGTGGCTTAGCATAGTCTGAAACCTTGAGAACATGGTTCATGTCGAGGTATTCAAGCTACCTGCAGAGAAGGAGCATTTGGTGCATCCCTCAGACACATCAAAATTCAGGCAGAAGTCTCACGGACCTGGGCTGGGTGCACCTTGGAGGCTTCTGTGGCTGTACCTTGCCAACCCTGGAGGTGGAGAACAGAATGGCAGCTTGATGTGAAACACAGTGAATAATGTATGTAAGTTGGTTTTGGCTCTGTTCCGGGTTTTCTCTCTTTTGGGGATGCTCCAGTCTCCTGCTTGTCCTATCCCTGTCTGGAGAGGGGCACAGCTCCTCTTCTCCATCCCAGTCTTGGGTTGTTAGCAGGAGTTACTGGTTACTGGAAAGGGTAACATGACATTGGGGGAGAACTCCTGGGAAAAGAATCTGCCCTTAAAAACACTTTTAGGAATAAGCTGGACACACATCCTTCAGAAATTATTTAAATGTTGTTGGCTCTGGCCTGGGGGCAAGGGCGTGTACTGGATGACTTCTCACCCTGCCTTCTGTGGACACTCAAGCCTCTTCTGCAGCACTTTGCCACAGGAATGCCTCCACATCCTTTTTCTGACAGGTTTGGAGATAGAGAAGTAATTTTATCCCTGGTTTTATCACCTTTCTTGAAGATCTCTGAAGGCCTCACATGGTGAGATTTAATAAGAGATCTGTGAAACTGCAAGCTTGTCTTTGGACATCTCTTTAAAGACGCTCCTGTCTATGCACTGCAATTAGATGTGAGGAGGTTTATGGTAACTATCTTGGCGTCTGGTGTTTGCAAGTGATAGCATGAGGGATAGCAGAGGTGTAAAATCAGTGTTTGCCGTGTATTCCTCTCGGCAGTGTACAAACAACCTCTTTGACACGTCCCATTTCCAAGTGTCCCACAAGTCAGTAGATTACTGCAGAGGAATTGCAATTCCACTGTAACTCTCAGCTAATTTGCTAATGCCCTCAGGAATTTAAAAGCCACTGCAGCTGCCTGTTGAACAGCCAGGGGACAGGGTGACTGGTATTTAAACAACATACTGACAATCACAAAAAATCTACAGTGAAGTATATTTAAGGAATATTTTTTGGCTGGAAAACATAGGCCCAAGCCCGAGTCTAAAGAAAACAGGGGAAACAGATCTTTTTCCTAGCCTTACATTCATTTGGCTGTCTTCAAGGTGTCCGCCTGTGTTCTGCCAAGGCTGAAGTTGTTGTTACAGCTTCCCAGCTGCTACCGAAGCGACTGTTGTTTACTTAAGCAAAGAGCCCATGCATTCCTGGACACAGCTTCCTTTCTCCTGGTTAGGGAAGGGACTTATCCAGGGGAAAGCAAATGTTGCCAGCTGCACTGCTGACTTGTTTTGCTTGTGAGAATGTAACATTTTGCTTCAGGGCAAAATATCTGGTTATCTTATTTTCCGCTAGGAAGGATGAGTCAGAAGTATCTCTTTCCTTGAAAATTAATATTCAGTAGGTGGCATTTGCAGGTTTTGCACAGGGCTTTTGGAGGTCACTGGGATTTTGATGCTAAAGAGACGTTTCATGCAATGAAGCACGTGCTGGGTTTCTGACCATGTGTGTCCTAGTGACCATACAGGTACCACAGGCAGCCTCCCGAGCCACGGTGCTCCCAGTGCTCCAAGCCCCATGGCTCTTCCAATATCCCTTCCCCCCCAGATCCTGTCATTGAAGCAAACCTTGTGCCAAATGCTGAAAACTTTTCAAGTACTCTTAGTTTCCAGGTGAGCTGCAAAAGGGAGTCTGGTTGGAATACATTCATGTTGCACCACAAAGCAACAGTCCATATGAAACCACCTGATACACCAGGCCAGCTTCCTGCTACTGGGTTTTCACAGGCAATGCAGGGTCAGAATACTCCTAGGAAAACCTACAGAATTGGCTTACATATCCCCACTAGGGTTCAACCACATGATAAAACCTTGCAGTAATGAGCCTGTCGCTCTTAAGGATGGAGGGGGCAGGAGAGGGAAGAGATGCTGCTTTATCTGTATTACTCCACATCACAGATGCTGACAGAATTATTGATTTAGAACTCACGGCTCCAAAAAGACTCAGTAATGTAATCTTTTTAAGTTGTTTTTTTTTCTTCTTCTTCTTTTTTTCCCTCTCAGATGTGATGTTTTCAATAGGCCTTTTAGAGATGGGCTCTTTGGGATGTTGTTAAACTTACTGCTAAACCACAGTGCCAACATCCAGTTTGTTCCACACAACTCTTAGTGTCTACTGTCTCCTGGAAGAGCCCACAGCTGCAAGGTCTATTGCTTTACAGGTACTCTAGGAAGATTGAGGGATTAAGTTATACATTATGTAAAACTACCCACTAATCCTCTTAGTGTGCATTACCAGTGAATGGCCTGAAATAGGCTCTCCCTAAAAGAGCCCCAACATTCACTTTCTTGATGACACTTTAGTATTTGAGGTTTGTATCATGAATTTTGGTGCTGAAATATTCAGTACACCATCTTCTGTCTGCTGCTAGATCCACTCACATGTCTTAGTAGAGTGCTAAGAAAATTACAGTTGGTAAAGGAGATTACATGTTTAACTAGTAGCGAGACATGTATAAAATAGAATTATATATTTTCTAGAGTGACAGAGTCATATGGATCTTTTTGTTCCTTTTTTTTTGTTCTTTTTTGTTTTTATAAGAAAAAGAAACAGCTATAAAACCATGATTAAAAATGTTACAAGGGATGATTTCCATTTAAAAATAATGATATTTTTAGGAAAAAAAGTGATTCATAACGTAAAAGTGTTTGGAAAGCACTTGGTTGCTGTGTACTGCCTTCTTTCCCGGCTATCTTTTATATAGTCTTGCATAAATGTTTAGATTAGGGGAGAAAAGAAAAATTAAATGTGATGGCAAAGACTTATAAGAGCTGACTCACTGACTTGAGTTATTGCTGTGCAGAAAGTTTGTAAAGCCTTTACATCCAGCGAACATTTAGTGCTACTTCAGCCTTGACAGTGGACCTTTCAGCATGATTTGGTTTAGCCACAATAATTGCAGCATCTGCAGTACAGGCGATGCAGACGACTGCTTAAGAACCCAACTTCCATTAGATCTTACTTCATGCATCTAAAATTTAACCTCTCTTTGCATGGGTGTGCAAATTCTCCCATATTACCTGTTACAGGAACTGAGCAAGGTACAATACCCCGGCTCTTTTCATTTTTTAAAATTTATTTTTAATTTCTCCCATAGTTTTGAATTTTCCTGGATTTAGCTTAGAGGAGGGAGGGGAAAACCTCCATTCTCCTTCCTGTCCCCACACATTTAGTCAGTACTGGTTTCTTTCTTTTTTCTCAGTAAGACCTAGTGTAAAAAAGCAACCAACAAATCAAGTTAGACTGTTGTAATTTGGTCAACCACTCGGGTGCTATCCATATCCACCATTTCAACACACTCTATTTCCTCACGGTTTTCAGGATTCTTCTTCTCTTTCCTCTTCTTCTTGGAGGGTGGCAGGAAAGTCAGTATCACAGGTAAAATGGCAAAGCAGTGAAAGAAGGTGACTAATGCTATTAAAAACAAGCACCTGAACAGTGTACGGGTCAGATTTGAAGGCACAGCTGCAAGAGGAATCAGACCAACAATATAGCAGAGGTAGCTCTGCAAAATAGCTACCCCATGCACTTCCAGGGCATTTTTCACCCATTTAGTTCTTGTGAACTCTTTGCCCAGGACAAAGGTTGATAACAGTGGAGCACAGTTGTCAATTGTATAATTAATTCCGTAAATTAAGCACAACACAGAAATACAATCTAGTTCCACTTTCCACAAGGTCATAAAACCTATAACTCCAAATTCAACTGAGGCAACAGTTAGAGTGAGCCAGACATTGATCAGAGAGTCTGCCACCAGGAATGCAGAGAAGAAGAGCAGAAATAAAGCACTAATGCAGGAGTTTTGTAAGGGGGCTCCCACTGAAGAGGCGTAACGATCCATGTACACAAATGATGGATTGAAAACGATGAATTTCACCTTAGAGGTGAGAGAGAGCTTCCTCAGGGTCTCCAGGAGGTCATAAAGTTCTTCCCTCTTGGTTTCCATTGTCTTGGCCACCAAGAACATCCTGGAGGCCACAACATCAACTTCATTGTTGTATTTCTTGGAAAAGATGATATCCTCTGAAAAATGGGCAAACTGAGGGGTCTTCAGGAAGGAGTTCCTCAACATATCAGTGAAATTCTTCTTCGGCAATCCAGTAGATATGTTGAGTTTCCTAAGGTAATTTAAGTAGCTTTCGAACCAAGATATCCTCACAAAGCCCTTGGTATACTCCAACACGTCCTCCTGGACACTGGTGTTCCAGTACTCAATCGACTCGTAGATGTAGAACCCAATGACCGGGCTGTAGTTGCTGAAATACTTCTGCTGGGCAGTTGTGTACTCGATGGTCCGAGTCGCAGTCGCTACGATGTTGCTCAGGTCTGACCCCTCACTGACCTGCAGGTAGCCCATTAAGGCAAAGGAAATATAAACAAGGTAAAAGAGAACTACAAAAGGCTTGACGTAAGTGTTTGTTATCCAGTCACAATAATAGCGTTTCAGGAACCACACCAAAAGATGACTCTCGTAAGTGTTCGTTTCCTCTGAATCATCCGTGTCCTCACTGAATCTGGCTGTCAGAAGAAACCTATACCATGCAGGCTTCTCTTGCAATACCTCTGGCTTTGGTACCTTTCTGCAGAAGATACTATGCTGGTAGTTGTTTTCTATGTAGCCAGTAAACACCAGGCTGGAACCATAAAAGGAGAGTACATAGAGGTAGTTGAAGAAAATTGCAATACAGGAATTGCAGCAGAAAATCCTGGCTGCTTCAATGTTAGTGAAGGGACTGGCACCTATTCCAAAAGTGACCAGGTACATGGCAGTGGTGAGAGAAAACGAGAGCATGGAGTCTGCAAATACAGCTGCAGTCCTCTCTTTAACATGTTGGTCTTCTCTAGTTTTTCTCCAGGAGGACAACATTTCAAAAGTCCCATACAACCCATGACCTACAATAGAGAACAAAGGTAGTGTTTAAAGTATTCAAATCCTGAATTGCACAGAAAAAAGTAACGTGGACATGCTAAAAAGCTCAAAGGAGACACAGCTGGATGCTACCAGTGCTCAAAGGAAATGTCCTGCAGAAGAGAGAAATGATTATGGAGGTGTAAACCACAGAAGTGCGTTTGCTACCTGGCTAGCAAACCTTACTGCCAGAGCTTGAGGAGTTCTGCACTGCTGGCACAGGATTCATGGGTTAAAGAAACAGGATTTTTTAACTCTGCTTGGCTGTTTTGTTTCATTATTTCCAAGTGCCTGTGATGGAAGATGCTTTCAAATTAGTTTTTCCTGGTGATGGTATCTGACCTGTGGTGAAAACAAAGAGATACGACCTTGAAGTGCCTATGCTGGAAGCAGAGCATTAGTTGGCTGCTTTGTAGAAAATCTGTAAAAAACAACAATTCCACATAAGCTGAAAATTATCAATTGAATCGGTCACTGATTTCTCCACTTCCTGTACAAATTTTCCGTCAGGAAAAAGAAATCCTAGAAATGAAACAAAAAAATAAAAGCACAAATAAATTTTAGAGAAGGAGAATGATAAAACTGATATGAAGCTGCTTAAGGCAGAGATCGTCTTTATATATCTAAGAGCTTATAAAACCAAATACATCCCTATATTTACATTTGGCAATGCCTATATTTTGTAATGCATTTAATTGACTCTTAAAATGGATACATCATTCACAAAGGGAAAAGAAAAGCCGTTGACCTAATATCCTGTGTTTAACCCCCAAGTGCAGGTAAACCAGGAAAAGTACATACTTTTATTTTAATCCCTGGTTGGTCATCTTCCTCTTACAGTTTCTATGTTGTGAAGATGCATTTGGAGGACACAGACCTCTGCTCTCTGGTAGTGAACCTGAGCTGGGAATGCAGCCACTGACCATCTACCAGGTGAGAGGAGATGAAGTAACTGTAGTTTGACGATTTACACAGAGATGAATAGAATATAGTCTTTGTATCACCTAAAATGTGAGATGGTAATATTTTCTCATAATAATTCATTATAACGTTCATCTTTGCTTTAGAGATCTTTTCCATATAATCCTAGCCTCTTTGCTGCCTTTTAATTCCTCCTCCTCCTTATTCTTTTGCTGATTTTTCTGTCACTTGTCTGCTTCTCTGGTCTGCTCTTGGATTATCTCCAGAAATTCCCAAAAGTCAGTCCACTGTGTTTTGCTCTTACCCATCTTCTCTGATATTACTAGATAAAATGATCAGTGCTAAATTAGTTGCTGATAACACTGAAGTGCAATCATTGAACTTTTGAAGCTGATGCTCCAGTCAGGAAGGTCAAAGTAATTCACAGATCTGTCTTAGAATTTCAGGCTGTCTGCAGAGTACCAAAATTGCTGTATCAGCTCTGTTCTCACTACCTGTAGACAATTTTCACTTTTGCTACAATGGCTATAAGTACAAGTCAAGAAACCCCAAGCAAATGAGGTGTTTTGAAGAACAGGAACACCACAAGATATATTAGTGATGTTTGGAACTAGATGATCTTGAAGGTCCCTTCCAGCCCAAACCATGATGCTGTGAGTCTATAACCATGTTTATTCTTAAATGCCTCATGCAGGCTAAATATTAATTAACTTGACAAAATAACCCTTTTGTGGTCAGCACCTTTTACTGTAGGGGCAGTCGTTGCTGATTTACTCCACCCTTCCTGAAATCTGTATTTTGACAGATGGCACAACTGGTCACTCTGTTATGCTGAAAAGAATAGGTATGGAGTATTTAATAAAGACGTCACAATACAGAGCTCATAAATTGAGACAATAGGACAGCTGGTGTATCTCCTTATCACCTGGTGTTTAGTGTAATGAAGTCCACACGCTCATGTATATCAGATATTTAACCTATTTTGTTATTTAGAGTCGTAGCATGGACCTCAAATGTCCAATTTGTAGCAGTATTACAGACCTGGCTTTGGCATTCATCTTAATTTTCCCCAACAATGTTTTACAGCTGCTTTCAGAGGCCAGGTCAAGACTGTCAATTTGATAACTAGCACTGTGCCCCCTCTTAAAGCTAATGGGGAATACTGGAACTCCCCAGACATAAAATCAAGAAAAAAGCACAATCAGTGACTGGCACCCTGTTGCTAATTATGCTTCAAATAGTTATGTTCTAGGCTCAGTAGGGAAAGCTATTAAGCTTGCTTTCAGTGTGTTCTTTGTAAAGACAGACTGACCTTTATGTAAATGTAACTGATCACTTGCCAAAGTAGGGAGTGAGAGGTTTAATCCATTTATGGCTCCCATGAGTCCTGCAGACAGGCTCGTCTGCGAGTTTCACATGGCATCATACCCATTAGAATTGAGTGAGCAAAACAGAATAAAATGAGGTCATTGAATATTACAAATTACTTCCATCATGAGCTTTAGCTATAGCATGTTTTTGTAAAAAAAAAAATCAGCATTAATAGGCTCTTGCCTAAAAATACTCAAATAGCCAGATTAATTTAGAGAACCTTTGACTCTGCAATGAGAGAAGGAAATAGAACTAGTTAAATGGGATACTGCACATGATGTTTTAACAGGTATAAGGCTTTGGATAATGCCTGATAACATGACTTGATACCACATTCCTCCTTTAAACAGGAAAGATAAAACAACAATTTGCTCTTACATAATCTTCAAGACTACCCTGAAATGGAATCTGATTTAGAGAACTGCTCAAGTAAATGCATGAAGAGGCGTCACCACATGTGCTCCATAAAGTCAAGAGAAAAATATTTGGATACTCTCCTATTTTAGGATAGGTTCCTTTTGTTGTTTGCTACACAATCTCTGTACTAGGAGCTGGTATTTTCCTTCAATTGTACAGTTTGTGATTTCTCTGTCCATTTATTCGATAGCTACAGAATTAGAATTTACATTTAGGAGGACATGACTAAATGACAAAGTTGCAGACTTTTTGCAGCAGTGGCACTCTGACCTGATCCAGTTTCCTCTGAGAAGAACGTTAGGCCCAAACTCAAGCACAAATTAGGCTTGGCAGTCAAAAGATTAGCTGTGTTTAGCTAGGATGGGATTTACCTAACCTAATCTACCTCTCTAAATACTGACTGTAAACACAACTTGGGTAACAATCTCCAACACTGTAACTCACTGATGTTCATCTAAGTCTAACCCACAGAGACTAGGCAAATATCTTCATGGAATAATTTTGAGAGAATTTCTTTCACTTCTCTGTCATTTTAGAGTTTTCAGTTTTGCATCCCTAATCAATTTGCACCAATTACCTCTATTTCTCTTGCTGTTGCTTCATCTGCTCCATGTAATATTAATGCGGCGAAGGCAATTTTTTCAGTGTAAATAAATTCTGTAATTGCTTCAACTGATTTTCCCTTTTTAATAGAGATTTAGCCACAAATCTCTAATAATTTACAGCAACTTGTCCATTATTCACGGTCATTCAGTAAATAATAAATATGAACTCAAACAGCTAATGGGCTACTGGAGATCTTTTCCTGCTGACATTTGCTGTTATGATTCACCGGTCGTGCCCTACAGTCAGGCTGTACAATCACAAGATAACAAGGAGCACACAGAAAGATGGGAGTTTTTAACGAAAAAGAGGTTCAGGGTCAAAGGAAAATGTTAAAGGGATAGGAGAAAGGTATTGGACAAAATGGGAATCAAACTTTTTTTTCTTATTCTCTTTTTCTGCTACTTTGCATTTAGGAGATACTCCTACCATGTGTTGGACGACTGAGAACAGACATTCTGACTTTTGTAGCCAAAGAAAATGAAGAAGAAAATTACTGTTAATGCTGAGGATCTCACAGGTTTTTCGGCCTGAGATGGGCTATCTTTATTTTAGAACCTGGTAATAACAGTAATACTACCAATAAACTCAATAAATTAAGCTTAGCTTAAATACAGCACTTTTATGAGCAGCCTGAAAATGCTATAAAAAGTTTCATTTGCCTCTTTCAGAAACAAGTCTTGCAATCACACATGCTCTACAAAATCAATGCGGAGTATACATCAGAAAAAAAGCACTTGTAGAAAGTTGTGAAAATGAAAGCAAAATTTTCTTTTCCTTAAAATTATCGAGTCATTTACCTCATTTTAAAATACTACTTATGTGCAGGCACTGAAACAGTTCCTTTTAGTACCATTTTCAAACCTGAAAAAAGAAATGCATCCTTTCCTCTGTTAAGTGGTTGCTGAAGCAAGGGGCCTTCACGGATTGGCACGGGCAGCCCAGGCTTAGTGTTGCCTCAGCTCCTGACTGCAAACAGCAAGACCAAAGCAGAGGGAGGAGAAGGGATTTAAGCAGCTCTAGAGCCTGTGGGAGGGCAGCAAATGACCTTCTGGTCACTGGTCAGTTGTCTATTTGCTTGGCTTAATTGCTTACCCGAAACATGGGCTGCTGCCTGCTTTTGTAAAACAATTGAGAGGTATGTTCAATTTTGCACTAAAATCATGTGAAGTTTTGATCTTACTGTGGTAGGATGATTTGGATATCCAAACAGACTTCTTCCACCAGAGAAATTAAGGGGAATGACTGAGAAAGAGGTTTTTGGTTCTTCTTTTTGCACTTTTACCCATCTATGAAAGTAGAGAATAGTACACTGTGGGTCTCATCTTTTTTGTCCTTACTGTTTTGAAGGTTGTATGTCTCTGTATGTGTTTGATACTTGAGTAAAATCTCTCTGAGTGAAACGTCACTTACAGGTTGAGAAGTTCCAGCCTCCTGTGTGGAAGGTCGCATTTCAGGGGTAATAGATTTTATTAATCCCATTTTAAGGCAGAGGCACACGAAACACTAATAAGAACAGATCTGCCCCTCAGGGAGGCCAAGTGCTGCACCAGGATGTACAGTGCCCATTAACTGCCACAATTAACGCCAATAAAGCATCAAACCGTCTTCCAGAGGGAGCACACTTCACTAGTGGCAAAGCTGGGCTACGGGGTGTTTCTCCCTTCTCAGGCATTACTTCCCCTCACCTGCTGAAGTTTTCTGCTCCCACATGGCTACTAATTCACCTGTTTTAGTCTACACTGGAACGAAAGGAATGGTGCGATCAGAAAGTAGCCTTTTTTTTTTTGAAGGTTACTTTTGAAACAATTTTTTTTTCCTGATGCTGATGGCACAAAAGACTGTCTGAAATGGGTAATGACTCAAGGTAGGATATATGGGAGCCTTGTAAACTGGAGGGGTGAAAATTTGAAGTGGAAGCATGCTCTGATGGAATTTCTGAGCTTAAGTGTGGATTTTGATATAAGGTTCTTGCTCGCACTGTAATGGCTGTATCCCTGTAACACTATGAGTTCAGCTGGACCAGTGTTGTCCCATTCAGGTTGATTTAAGCTTGAAATCACCTCACTGAATTGGAGCACTTGTCTGAAAGAGGAATTTAGTGTCCTGTGAAAAAGGGTGTGAATGCACAGAGGGCAAACTATGTTGCGCCAGCTTTCTTTATGGATCTCTGTGAAGCACAGCTTGATTCACATTCAAAGTGGAGTGAAATATCATCCTCAGAGACAAACACCAGATGAATTAACATGAAATAGCTAGGATGCTGTAAATTCATATCCCAGCTTGCTGCCAATGCAGGCAAGGTCTCAAGAACTGCTCTTGTGCAAAAATAGTACATAGGAGATCAGAATCACGTCGCAGGAATTGCCCTTTCCAAAACGGTACCTGCAATAACATATGATATAATGAAGGTGCAATGAATTTTCCTAGCTGACAGTATTAAAAATAACAATGTACACTGCTCAACTCTAGGACTGCTTTCCACAGTAATGTCAACAAAGAGGCTGAGATAATTTCCCCCTGCTGACTTATTTTTTTCCAGCTAGATCAGTGATCTCATCAGCTCCCATCTTCTGACAAGCCAAGTGAAACTGCTAATCCAGACTCCCTTTGTCACAGGAGTTGCAATCAACCAGTTGTTGACTAAATACCGGGCCTGCCTTATGTGGCCTCTTCCAGCAGGCACAATTTCAGCCCAGAACATATAGCAGGCTCAAACTGCTACTGAACGTGACAGGCAGAGCGAGAATATTTGCATCCAGCTGAAGCAAACATCTGGCTTCATACCCTGTTCTCACTAAAATAATGAAATACGACAAATAAAAGAGATCCTTCAGCATGCAGACAGAATCAGCACCAAGCCTAATCTATACAACACTTTTCACTGAGTGGATAACAATTCACCAGCAAGCGTCGAGCTGACCAGCTATACCATCATTAGCATGCTGTTGTAACAAACCCTAAGCAATGTCCAGCTTTGTGGTCCATGAACGGTGCAATACTCCAGTTTTGCTGCATGAATGTCAGACCTGAAGGAGGGTGTGTATTGCTGAACATCCCACAGTGCAGACTTGTCTGTCCCAAACATTTGTGCTGAGCTGAGAAAATGCACTGTGAATCCTACTTGCTTTTCCTACACTTGCCTGTTTGTGGGAGCCCAGTTCACAGTGTAGAGTAAAATCCTGGAGGATACTAACATCCTGTAAGGTACTCATCTAAACAACTGTGTTTCCAGGCAGCAGTGTTCGTCTCAGGGGACTTGTGACTAGGGGACTGCAGGCGGTGGACAGCTGAGTACTGTTAAATGCATCCTCTTTGGCAAAGTGATTGAAATCCCAGCCACACAAGTGCAGCCTGACCTCATTTCATACCTCCAAGCACAGGTTCAAAGGCCAAGTCAACCTGAATGCTATGTGCAGGCATGGTACATGGATTCAGGACACATGAAGCAACATGGGATGGGATGTACCAGTATAAGCACAGGCTGTACAATATTGCAGTGCTTGATTTACCTCCTGTCACACAGACTCCACCTGTCAGTACTGTAAGTGCATTACAGGTATGACAACATACCTCAAAAACATGGTAACAGTACTGTTGGGTAGATTCGGTATTTGCAATTATTATTTTAAAGACTACTAAATTTTACACATCTTGTCACCTAAGATGTACTATGGCTGCAGGTACTAACATCTGACTTGGGATCTTCCCAAGACAGAAACATACTGAAATTAGGTAGGTGAGCCTGTTAGGTATCTAGGCATGAAACCTTTTGATCAATCTCTGCTTTTGCTTTATATTTGATTGTTAGCCATTCACCCTCAAGTGTCAGGCTGATTTCTCCTATTGTGTTTACAAAAGCACTGGCCATCCCAGTCAAAAAGCCCCATGCATGCCCAGGTATTCCTCAACTTGCTACCAGCATCAAAACCACAGTATCTTGGTGCATGCACACCAGATAAAAATCTGCCTCAGTCTCTGGAGAGAGAGTTGTGTTTTGTGCTGTATCTAACTTGGCAACAAAATAAGAGAAGCCAGAATGTTTAATAATATGCTCTCAGCATCTGCTGTGTTTCACAGCTGTGGGTGGCTGTGCCCACAGAAATGCACCATGAAGAGAAAGTGTCCCCGTGCAGCACTCGCTGGCTTGGTTGGTGCGTGCAGAGAAGATGTCTTCAACTGGTGCTCAGTGCTTCACACTGGGAGACCACAATGGTATTTTCAGTCGTAGATCCTGCTGAAAGACTCTCCAGGCCATTAAGCTTGCACTCAAATTGCTTAATGCACAGTCAGGAAAATGGGGTGTGTCTGGAAACCCAGCACAAGGCTGAGGCCTCATTTGGGTCTTGTGCAGCACTCCCAGTCACAAAAGGGGAGCTGGTTCCTCATAAGACTTGTATGGATCTACTGCACTGGAGTAATTTAGATCCCAGTCTTCTGGCAATGAGTGTCTGCCATAATATCCTACATTTCTAAACTGAGCTTCTGGAAAGGGAGCACCCAATCAACTCTCTGCTCTCCTGTGAAACAGTTTGTTTTGGTCAGGTGGAGCCCTTTCTGACCTATACTAAAAAGTACACATTTGCACAAAGCAGGCACAGACAAATTGAAATCACCCCCTTGGTCTCACCTTAAATTGTGGGGACACAGTGTGCAATGCTTGGGTGCATGCCAACTATAAACTCCCCAGTGCTGTTTTTTATCGTGGCAAACAAACATCAATCCAATGTTTTAGAAAATGGCAGAAATCACAAGCTAATTTTAAAACTATGATCACATATTACATATATATATAAATAAACCATGATGACATATAACTATTGAAATGAAAATCATTCTACATATAAATCTCTAGCTTTGAAGAAATACATACACATACACAAGACACACATAAACATTCTGTAATTTTTCTATCTATATAAGGAGAAAAGAAACAAAGAGAATGAGAAATATTTTAATTAAGTAGAATTAAACAATGCCTTGGTATTCATAGTCCTAGACTTCATCACAATCCCTAATCAGCAATGGTGGTAACATGGTTCACCACTTTTTACTTTTGGAGTATATGTATTTTAGAGCTATTTACTAATAAAAAAAATCTTACTATTTAATATAGTGTTTTCAATTTTTTTTTAATACCAAATTCTGTTTAAATTAACAGCCTCCCATTATAATTATTATACATGCAATTCAGCATTTACATGGTTAATCCTCAATAGACCCATTGATTTCAATAAAATAAAATTATTGACTTAGGCTTTGGGAGAATGATGGATGTTTTTCTTGTATCATCCTTTTTTACTTTTGAAACAATGTAATAGTTGAGATTTTGCTGCTACAGTGATAGCAGGAATGTCATATAACCACATTTTAAAAACAGAAATACATTTGAGTGGCTCTTGTATTTTGAGAAGCAAACTAAGTTATAGTTCAAAATCTACTTTTATATATAAAGAGAACATTTAATTCCACTTAAAAATCAGTAAAGGGTTGTTTTGGCATTTAAATAGCAGGCTGTCAGCTCTGTTTAAATGTGTCACTTGCTTTCCTCTGTTTTCACAAAAGACCTGGCAAAAGTTAAAAGTCATATTTCTTTCAGTGCAACAGAAGGAGCTGCGTGTTAGCAAAATTTGGTTTTAGCTGCTGGAATATTTATGTCTGCATGGCTTGCTCATCTAATGACTCCCCAGACCTTTTGCAGATCTGAACTGCAAGCTTTTGGGCCAAACCTGTGCCGTACATTCAAGTCTGTGCTTCTGGAGCAAACACCAGGGAGCACCTGACTCTGTCTGGCCTCCAAAGGGTGTCCCTGCCCCAACGTCCTCCCAGGAACGCCTCTTCATCCTCTTTAGCTCAGAAACACCAGAAAATGCCCCAGGAAGCAGAGTGCCCTGTGTAAGTGGGTATTTGAAGAGAGAGGGAGAAAGCTGCATGGAGGATGACAAGAGGAGGAGGGCAGGGGTCTGCTCGCTACTGCTGCTGGCATGGGGTGCAGACCCCAGGATGTGTGGGGAGCCAGGACCACCCTGTGCACCAGGAGAGCTGTGCAGGATGGGAGAGTGCCATGCCAGGACAGTAAAGGAATGACAGGTGTGGCTGGCAAGATGAATTTCCCCATGCTGCATGCAGCTCAAGCCTCACTAGCCCAGGAGGTGGTCACATGTGGAATTAATCTGTTAAGAAACCCGGGCTCATCTCACATATGACATGTTGTGACTCATATCAGCAGACTATATTGAAAACTGATTTTCATCACTAAGTGCTTTTTGGACGGATTTTATGCATGCTGTGTAAAAGAAGCACCTAAAAGAGAGAGCTTCCTGCAATCACCCATGCCAGGTTAATGTTTACCGTGTTACAGAACAGCCAAGCGACATACAGCAAAACTCCTGAAGATGGAGTAAGACATAGTGGGTACAACTGGGGCAAACGTTCTAAATCTGCTTTAAATTTCGAAGACCATAAGCTAAAATATCACTTGCTTCTAGGAGTGCTGTCCCAGTGGAACATGGGCCAGTGGAATATGGATTTGTTTAGCACACTTCAAGTTTTTCCTTTTCTGGTGAGAAAGCTACAACTGCAACATCTCAGGCATAAACTTAAATTCTCCTGTTTGAGTGATTGTCACTACTCTTACTCATAATATATAGATCAACCATATGTGAAACACAATGTTCAGAAAGTTGCAAAAATTCAGTTAGAGCACATCCAAACTACTATTTTTACTGATTAAAAAAAAATAAATTACAAGTTTGGAACTCAACTTGGGCTTTTCACAAAGCACCCAGACTTATTCCAATTTATTTAATCTGCCTCTGGATTCTCCACCAAAGCTTTCATGACCTGAAAATGATTCGTCCCCTCTCTGCACACAAGCCTCTAGGCTATTGCCTATTTGGGGGATGTCATTTATTTGAAGCTCACAATGTGCACCATCTCTCTCACAGCCAGACCTGAAATGAAGTCACATCAGTTCCTGCTGACATTCCCCAGGTCTTCATTGACCACCCAGGCCTAGTATGTAAAATGTACCACAAACATGTATACACCCCCCCGCCCCCCCATGATTATGTAGAGATAGAGAAAGGATTCCTTTCTTTAACCTCTGAACTTCTAGTATATTCTCATATATGTGAAAGCTTCTCTTGAGGGACTTCATTACTGGAAGAAAATCAGGATGTCAGTGCCAAACTCTTGGTACCTGTGACTGTTTGGGGCACCTCTGACAAAGCCCTCCATTGAGCCCTTGCATGCACTGAGCTCCCTGTAGTTAAAAGAATGCAGACAGATAAAGTGTTACAGCTTTCTGTTACTCTTTGCATAAATGAATGCTCATTGAACATGCTGCATCACCTGTAACATACTTTTCACAAGTGCATTTTGCAGCACCAAAAATGAAGAGGAAATTGCTGTACAGCAGTTGGTTTCAATATTAAGATATTCTCTGGACTGACTTCCTATGGATACAGCTCATCTCTTCCAAAAACCACTGTAAATTATCTGAGTCATCAGCAGTCTTCTGAAGCCAAGAAGCACGTATGTGTGCAGGGATTTCACTGGGCGTTGTGGAGGTGAAGGGAGAACTTGGACACCATGTTGGCCATGTGTCATGTGTACCTGCTGCAAGCTCTACCTGCTGCTTTTGCACTGCTCAGGAAAGGGCTGGTGTCTAAAACAGTCTGCCACCATTTGTTTTAAGTCTATTTCCTTCACATACAACAGTGGCTTCTGTGTTTGGGTTCCTTAAGGGGCTTGAGACATCATCCTTCAGGAGGAGAGCTGGAGTGAGGAAGACCAGCAGGTGAAGGAGGTGATTAGTCAGCTACACTTTGGGTGGAAAGTGCTGACTGGTGAGACGACTAATTGGTACATTGAGTGAGGAGGGGTGGCCTGGGAACCTACTTCTGCTCTCACACCCTCTTCCACACGAGGAAGAGAAATGCCAGGTGATGCCTGAAGGACTGCAGAAGATGCATGGCTGCTTAGAGATGTCATAAAAGACTGAGGGACTGAGGGCAGAAAAGGGAGAAGAAAAAAGCATGATGAGGAAAGTGACACGCCTGGGATTCTGTTTGCTCAGGGTAGATAAAACCAGATAATTTCATTCATTTCTTAGAAGAAGGATGAAAGGAACAAACCACAGAAATGCTTTAGGACTGTAACTGAGCTGTGCAGTGTTGAACTGGGAAAGCTGAGCAGATGGAGTGACAAAAAACCAAGTGTACTTCCAGGGCACTCTTGGAGTGCTTTGGCAGTATGAAAAAAGGAAAGGATGAATGGTGGAAATCACTGGGAAATCAGAAACAGCTGAGATACAGCTGTAGGGTATAGTGGGGACCTATCTGAGAGCCAAGGAAGTTGCTGAAGAATATAGGGAAAATGGTGGGAGCAATGGGCCCAGCTGTGGCCTGATGAGAGAGGAGAAATTTAAATAAATCCAACCAAAATGGCAGAGGGAACACACTGAAAGGAATGTGAAGAACAGTAGAAAAAATGAAGGAAGCTTAGGGAGACCAAAAGATGCTGAGAGTTGTGCAGGCATTAGGAAGGAGATGCCATGGCCTGGAGCAGGAAGATGGGTGAGACCTGCTGGAGAAGGCTGCCAGATATTGCAAAAGAGATGCATGAGATGGGAGAAAGGGACATGGGGGCAGCCAGCTGAGCCAGCTGAAGGAGGACATGCTTTTTCCCAGCACGAAAAGACAGCAGAGTTGGACAGGTAGACTGAGAAAGCTTAGCTGGGGAATAAAAAATCAGACTCAGTAAGCTTCACATTTTTATTAACTGTCACCAGGAAAATCAGTGGAAAAATACTATACAAGGTCAAATATTTGGGGGTGTGTGTTACCTCTGTGTGTGCACTGAAGGGCACTGGGGAGACCTGTGGAGAGGGTGCTTCTCTCTCTTTGAAACTCTCTCTATGTAACCAATGTTGACTCTTCAGCTTTACTGAATTTAGCAAACACTTTGATGCTTGATAGGGAGGATAATAAATGCTTTTTGGGTGTATAAATTTGGCAGATGTTGCAACTCCCTACCAGCATGTTTTTCCAGAGAACTAAGCAGCAGCCAGGACAGGTGCCTTACTGGTTTTTGGTTTTGTTGTTGCAGTTTTGTTACTGGTGTTGGTTGTCAGCTGCCCTGCTTGGTTTAGCTGCCTGTTGCCTTCATGGTCTCTAACCTTCAGCACCCCTCTGGCTCTCCTGCACCTTTCACTCCTACCATCAAACACACTGACCCCCTGTTCTTCTATTGCCTTTTTTCTTCCAACCTTCCTTCCCAACCGTCTCTGACCTCAGATCCCCTCTGTGGTGCTCCAACCTTTTGCATTTGTAAAGCCCCTTTACAGGTATCTCAGCTCACTCCATCATCAGCACAGCTCTCCCCCAGGCAAGCCATGTGGAAGGTGTGCGACGAACAAATTTGTGTTTCTAAGAAGTGACTGGAACTTCTCTGCATCTGTAAGGTGCCACTATGAGCCCTGGTTCCTCCAGGTACCTGCCAAAGTGCTCCTCACCTGCTCCTGTGCTTCCTCCTGCCAGGTGCAGCCCTGTAATGGCATCCTTCTCCCCCTGACTTTCCTCCACTTGGGACCAAACCTCAGGAGGACCCTGCATGGGTCCTGCCTGACATTTTCACCTGCTCCTTCCCACTCACCCCTCCCTGGATCTCTCTGTTGACTGCTCTTCCTTTCTGTCTTCCCAGAAGGAACATGCTGCAGGGCGAGATGCGATGGTGGTTGCGAGAAGGGGTTTCCGTTTGTCCCTGTTTTTGTTGAGTTTCACACACGGCTGGCTATCATTTCCTTTTACAGTGTGCTACAAGCTCAAGCCACTCTCATAACTTCTACCTGGTTTTCCCCTGCCAGCATTGGAGGCTAAATATAAGCTCTCGGGGCTGGCCCTGCGTCCCTGCCCATATCTGGCAGCGCCTGGCGTTCCACCGCGGTTTCACACAGCCGATGCTTTTCACGAACTTGGCAGCTGAAGACAGCCACTTCTCCCCGTGTAAGCTGCACTCATTCCTGAAGGAACAGCAAACACATTGCTAGTTTGCAGTGCAAAGGGCTATGTTGCAATTTTCTTTTGAGTGCCTAGGTTCCACTCTGCCTCTGGGAAGAAAAAAAAGTCAGCCAAAAACTTGTTCAGACAATGCTGGTTGTTGTCCAATGATTTGTTTGGTAACGCTGTGATTTTTTTGAGGAAAGCAGTATTTTTAAAGGTTTGGAAGTTTTTAAACAGCATTTAATGTGTAAGGGAACCTTATGATGCATATATTAGCATCCGTGCCAGACCAAACATCTGTAGTTTTTAATGAAGAAGGCAATAGGAAATCAGAAGTTTAATTCTGTTTTTCAGCTGAGACTATAAATCAGCTATTTTAAATCCAACCTAGTTGTAGAATTTTTTTTTTTTTGGTTCCTGTGGTCAAAAATGAACAGCCCTAATTCAGCAAAGTATTCCACAAGAACTAGACATGTCAGCAAACTTGCCCTTTAATTACTTGTTTGCACACTGATATATGTGGATGGCAGTTTTAAAAAACCTCAGAGACATATGCTAATTCACACGACATTCAGACGAATGATAGGAGCCTGCTAATTTTCCCAGGTTTTAGGCTTCACTTTCAGGTTAGAAGTACCTGTGTTAACCTGTAGCTAGAGAAAAACAGTTCCCAGTTTGAGTTGACGAGATACCCCAGAGAAAAGAGTGGCTGCAGCCAGCCTGCCCTCTGCTGCCTCACCCCATAGCCCCTCAGTGGGGTCCAGGCCAGCCCCAGCCACGGCCTCTCACCTGCCTCTCGCTGCTGGACCTCCAGGCACCAGGGGGAACCTTCACTCTTTTAGTATCTAAAAGGGGAAGGGGGGGTCTCTGGCAACATTTCTCCTGGCTTCAGTTTTTGCCATTGAGTTAGAAATCAGGGACGGCAAAAAAGAAACCTGCCTCACCATAAAAGCTGTCACAGTAGTGACAGACTAGGCAGAGTCATCTTTCGTAAGCTGGGTTACAGTAATCTGCCTTAATTCAAAAGTAAAATAAATTAGAAAAAACTACCATGATTAAAAACCCAAGTATGAAGTGTTTAAACTGGCATGTCATATGTAACAGGTGGAGTAGGCAAAAGATATTCCTGCCTACACTTACACAGTCTGAGTTTAAGACTGTAATTTGGTAAGTCATGGTAATTTAGTAACTTTTAGAACTCCCTGTTGATGTGAAAGCTGAGGATTCAACGTCTACAGAGGCTGGTATCCTTCACTGTAGCTTGTTTTTTCTTGGAAATGGCTGATGAATAAGGGATGTCAAAGAAAACAGGATGAATGAAAGAAGTATTACAAAGCACTTTGATCAGACTATTTTCCAGACATACTGCCTTTATTTTTAGAATGGGCTTGTGACTGGACAACCTATTCAGAAAGTAATTCTTGAAAATATGAAATGGTTGATAATTGCAAAACATTGCTGACCAGCTAATACATCTTGGAGACAGTGATGGTGTTCAGATAAACTTATTGAGGAGAAATGGTGTAAGATAAACAAGATAATTCAGCAAGGACAAGGGCAAACTTCTACATGTTGTTTGGAATAAATGACTGTGAAAACAGGGTAGAAAATGACGTGAAGGATCTGTGAATTACCATGTACCACCAACCAAATGCCAACCATTTCATACTGCTGAGAAAAGAATGAATGACATATGGCGATGTATGAACAGCAGTGCCATATGCAAGATGTGAAAAATCATCCTCCCACTCTACGTGCTGCTGAAAGTCTCAGTCTGAATCCTGTGCCTGGATTTAGGCACCACACTCCATGGAAGATGTGGAATGGTCAAAAGTAAGAAGATTGCCAGAAGTCTGGTAAACATAGTCTGAGGAAAGCTGGGATGAAAAGGAAGAATATTGGGCGAGTGAGAGTAGAACCAAATACGCAAACAAAAAGAAGATAAATTATTTTCCAGATGCAGTGGATAAATAAGGAGGACAGCTACATTGCAAAAGGGGAACTCAGGTTAGACATGATGCAAATGCTGTAGTGGTTGTGCAGTGAAACACAGGAGGAAGTGGTCCAAGGAGGAGACAAAATGCATGATGAAAACTATCTGTTATGAAAGATGTAATCTCATCCTGTGTCAAATGATGTCTGGAGAGTGTCCCCCCGCCTCCGCAACGCTGATGAAAAGTTAAAAATCCTCAGCTGCTATAAACCAGGGAAACGTCATTAATGATGTATACCAGTAAAGGGGCTGTGCCTGAAATGTGTCCGCTGTAATCATTTTTTCTATCTCATTTCTGCTTTTAGCCATGAGATTATGAGTAATAGATACAGGGTTACATCGTTAGGCAGAAATCCTTTAGCTTTCTAAAGGTCAGTTAATCTGTGATCTAATCTGACGGTCACTGAAATTAAGTGGACGCAGTTCAGAGGCTATAATGGAGGCTTCTTGGTGTCTGCAGCCTTCAGTTGCCTTGATTTAAAACATCCTTTATAAGCAAAACAACATCTAGGTATGAAATACATTTCGAAATGCATGCTGAATCTTTTTGTGGTTCTTCAGGGAAAAAAAAAAAAAAAGGCCAACCTTCCTTTCTAGCTATCTGCCAGTTTAAAACAGTTCTCATTAAAAACTCCAAAATGCTATCAGTGCCTTCTGTTCACCTGTTGATATTCCCATCCCTTGGGAGATTTTATGCAGCTGGGGAAGCAGACAAGATTTACACGAACTTGGCTGCTCTATCTTGACTTGTTCACAGTGGGAGCTGAGCTGCCCTTTTAGGAGTGGAATACTTCAACAAAGAAAGACCAAAAAAATCAGGAAAAAGGAAAAAAAGGAAAAGCAGCATTGACTGTACAGCTTGGCACTTAAAGGAACACTAAAATAGACATGTGAAACTTTTCCTAGTGATCTGTAAGTCTTTGAGGATTTCATGTCTCAGCATCTTCACTACTAGTAAATTAAAGATCTGAAAGGTTGTCCCAGTGACCAGATATTGATCCCTAAAACAAAGCTAATATTTCATATTTTTGTGTCAGTTTCCTCATGTACATTCACTTCATATGTCTGGACTTTAGACTGCTTTTCTGCTATTGTAACACATCTGAAAATCCCCTCCTATCTAAAGTCACACTTAATATACACTACTTAGTTTGAAGAATTGGATTTTATAATACATGAACAGGCATAAAAACCCACCAAAGAAACCAGAGATACAGGTCAGAAAGATACCCTTCTTTTGACTCTGACTTTCTTGTGCCGCATTTCCTCTAGATTATAATGTAGTTTAATTTTCATGGATGTCATCTGAAAATGACAGCCAATGTAATGTAGCTGAATTTGGTTTGTCACTGAATATATTCTGTATGTTAACTGGTAGTGTGATGCACTGAAGCATAGTCTTTAATTAAAGTGCAACAATACCACAGTGCAGCAGCACTACGGTACCAGCACGGCACAGGAACCTGGTGCTGGATATAAAAATAGCTATGCTCAAAACGTGTCATATCACTACATGATGTGACTAAGTCAGTGGAGACACTCTTACACTTGAAACCTGAAGTATTACTGAGCACTGATTTTCAGCTGGGGAAGCTGTGATCAAATCAATGCATGTATTATTCTCCACAAATGAATAATGGCGTGAACAAGGACATATTAAACACCTACAGTGCACAAAGCTTTTCACACTGGTTACGAACCAAACACAAACAAAGAGGCTGTGAACTCTCCAGAGCTCTCGTTTCGTCTCCCGTGAAGTGCTCCTGCCTCTTTGGGTACAATATGCAGAATTCCCACAAATGCCCTGCTGCCAGCAGGAGAGGGCTCTGATTTTGGGTTGGGAGCAAGATGACCACACTTTGGTGCTCCCCTTTCCTACCCTCATGGAAACCAAAACAAAACAAACTGAAACCACTCCATACTCCACAGTGAGTGAAGGTGGCACAAAACCCAGGGAGATAAATATGTCTCTGCTGGCACAGGAGCCAGGGAGCAGCCAGTGCTGCTTCCTCCATAACCCTCTGCCATGGGATGTGTTGGTGCTGAGCTTGCAGGTCCATCCCTGACCAGGAGTGTCAAACCCTCCTTACACTTGCTCAGCCAACACAGGGACTTCTGCAGAAATGCAACCCAGAACCAACCACCGCTCTTATCCCACAGGCAGGCACCTGCCAAGCCAGGACAGCATTGCTCTGGTCTCCAAAGGAGCCAGCACTCCCTAAATGCCCAACATGGGCAGCCCTTTGATTTGCCAGCACAGCTGATGCTGTCAGTGTTCCATGGGGACCACTGCAAAGGTCTCCCTCCAAAACCAGAATCAAACATCCACAGAGAAGCAGCAGCTGGGCTCCCTCTCTGCAAAAGGCATGGCATTTGCACATCCTTGTTCCTTGCTACTGCGCAGGCTCCACGTCCCGTGGCATTGTGCTACGCCATACTGGAGCCCCCGGCATGATTTTAACATCGAGCCACCATAAAAACAGTTTAGGAAAAGAGGCAGTGTGAATTTGGCATGGGACAGTGCTGCAGGAATGAGACAACAGGAACCATGCAGTGATGCTTGTCTGCTTGCTGGGAAATGCGTCAGGGAGGCACAAACACACAAAAGAGAGAGGAGATAGTTACCTAACATGACGAAGGGGATTCCCAGGAAGGTGGAATTGTATTTCCCACCAGTGAGATTGATGATCCCGGCAGCAGTCAGGGTGGCAAGGGTCACGGTCAGCAATCCCAGCAGGCCAAGCCAGGGTTTGCTGCGGACACAATCCTGCATGGAGCAGCAGAGAATGGCCAAGGTGACCACAAGGACCAAGCTTGTGATCAGGTAGCGTTCTGACACCCTGCTCGTCTTCTGGAAATCCTCCTTCAGCGAAGAGGAAGTGAAAGGATACATTTTGACTTTCCTATTGGATTTCTGGAAAAGTTCAACAGTGTCACAAAAAATGGATTCCCACTTCTCTGCCACCATGTCATTCAAGGAGTTGATTGCCTGCAAGTAGTAGGTGAGCTGAATGGCTTCCGCAGACTTCACCCGGTCCTTGCTGTGCACAGTAACCCCACCGAGCTGATGCCCATTATACACTTCCCTGCCATCCTTTAAGTGAGTAATCGGATAAGTGATTGCAAAATTAGTTCGATTAGAAGAACGAGCAGCCTTTAATTCCTCCAGTACATGCACTATGTCGTCCACTATGCATGTCTTGTCATTGTTCAGGATACATATATGGGCAAACGTGTAATTGAAACCAGGTCTTTGAACTTGGATCCTGGTCACTGCAGAGTGCAACTACAAGGGAAAGAGAAATCACACACGTTATTCATCAGTTCATCTCGCACAGTAGCAGCCAGAATGACAGCAGCTCCTCACCACTGTCCCTTTTCTATCTGATCTGAGCAACAACAACAACAAAAGTTCTGGTGACTGCGGTATTAATAGCACACTCATTACAAAAAAAAAAAAAAAACCCACAAAAAAAAACCCAAGAAAAGAAAACATGCATCAAATCAGCAGTATTATTCTATTATTCCCCTATGTCCTTTGCTGGTAACTCTGGCATAATGTGATGTGCATACATGCCATGTCCTCTAAATAAGCAAACTCAACGGGTCCTGCTAAAGTCGAACCATGTCCAGGGACACTCTTGTTGTCAGGATTGGCCAATTACTCTACGAGATCAACTTGAGGTGCAGAAGGCAGAAGAGCACCGTGCCCAGGTGTGCCACCTGTGCAGGATGGGCTGGCAGCCTGGCAGTGCAGGGGACCAGCACTCACTCTGGGTAAAGGACAGGCCACAGCTCTCTGTCCTACGAATACAGACCGTTGGCACAGCAGGGAAAAGAGATCTGGCAAGAACTAACTTGCCCTTTTTTCTCCTCCCTTTCCCCCATCAAATCCTCAGTAGTCTGAGAGCAGGAAGCAATGGCAGAGACAGACACTGGTTTTTCTCTTGCTCTCTCTGAGAGGTCCTGGTTATTAGTGAGGGTCCCCTAACTTTAGAGTTTGTATCTTATTGTTAGGTCTAGCAGCTCTTAGTGCACCTTCCTTTTTGTTTCTCATCCTTCTGAAATTTGCCATGCCTGAGCTCTGACCCCCCAAATATTCAGTTGTCTTTGAGCACCAGAAAGGCAGAAAAAATGACCATCTCTTCTTGAAAAAATATAGAAAACTCTTGCAAGCTTTTCTGAATTCATTTTAGTCAACATAGAAGAAACAGAAAATTTAAAATATGGAAAGAGAATAGCCCTAATAGGTTAGGGTTACAATGTTTTTCAAAAAGAAAATGTTGAGTTTACTAACATGTATCATTCTGTCTGATGATAAACACTGTTTAAAAAATAGAAGATAGTGTACAGGAGAGTAGTAGAGCTTATACACTCATCTGGGGGCAATGGAAAAAATACCTAATAATCCTGGGTAACCTCCCATATCTGCTGGAACTAAACAGCCATTGTGACTTTTGTGTGGTATTTCAGACTTATCTGCAGCACCCCACCCCCCATCCCCCCACCATTTATATGGTACTATCAATCTGATTGTTTTGTGATTACATTGCACAGTCTGTGACGGGTATAAATTTAGTTATGTGGCCTCCATTCCTCAGGATAATGTGACATCATATAGACAAAGATGACAACATTCCTATATTCTCGTCTTGTTTCTCTAGCAGCTTAAGTGTGTATTTTTCCACCTTTGAGTAGTTTAATTTTTTTGACAGAAATAACAGTTCAATACTGACATTAGGAAGATAAGTTTGAGAAATGAACTGAACTAACCAATCTTTACACAGCACTGTGAGAACATGATACCTGGCCATGGTGAGAAGCAAAATTTTCCATTGTGGTGGGAGAAAAAATGTAACTGTCTGTGCAACAGATCAGGGTCTTTTGCACAACTTTCTTCTAAAACAAAACAAAACAAAATATTTGCAGGAACATGACAAAGAAATTAAACTCTACGGGGAATACTTCCCATCTTTTCAGTTTGGGGTTGCAAAGTTCTGCTGTTTTGGGGTACAAATTCTATTGTATGTGACTACAGTTAGGGGAAAATGCCCTGATTTACCAGATCAAAGATGGGTGTCCGATTTTAATTTTTTTGCAATGGGACCTATTGAATGTGTTTCATTGACAACAGCTATAAAACAAGACGTCACATAAAGAAGCGCAGCTGAGGGAAACCAGGAGGAACAGAAGGAATTTCCTGCCTTTATTAGATTCACAATACAACTCCTTCAGAGAGGATCTATGGAATGACACAATGCAGAAGAAACTAAACTGACATGCAACTTTTATCAAACGGTGTGTGTTGCTGTTTACCCACCCTGCCTCACTGCAGCATTTGCTTCCTTCCACATCTGAAGCACCTTCTTTTAATATTTAGGTTATAAAATAACCTCATCTATCACAGCTATTATTTCATCTTTAGTGAAAGGCTGGAAGCTAAATGTCATACCTAAAATACTCCTTTCCTCTTGGAAATGATAATTTCAGGCTGAGGAGCTTGTTCTGCAGCAGTGGCCTGGTGCTTCTGAGACCATGCTGGGCTGGACCAGGCGCTGCATGGGGAGGACCTGCCCATCCCACCTCCCAGCAATGGGGCTTTGGGAAAGAGAGGGAAGCAGGCAGACAGCTCTGTGTCCTGGCACATCCTGGCAGCTAAGCAGCCCCTGGAGCTGGCTGCAAGCTTGTGCAGTTTAGAGCAGCTATGAGATATATTCTGAGCTTTGCCAGTGGCCACAATGTTTGGTCTCAAATTGGTGGCAAACAGCCAAAGAAGAGGAAAACTTGCCATTCCCTCCCGCCCAAAAAGGTATGCTGAGAACTGCACCAGCATGCCCAAGGATTCAGCACTGAGAATCCTGACCCAGACTTTCCTTCTCAAGACAAACACAAGTTTATCTGCATTTTTTTCAGACCCGAGGCTAGGAAAGCCCTCTGCTGCCTCAGTGCAGGGCAGGGGTGTGCTGCAGCATGGCTGCAGGCCCTCTCTCCTTTCTCCCTTTGCTTGCCTGTGGCAGGCTGTGAGCCACAGGATGCTGCCCCTTCCCTGATGAGAACTGCAGTCCCATGGCACTCTCCTTTCTGCTGCCATGCCGGGAATTCAGCTGTGGCCACAGTTTTCCACCTGTCCAGAGCCCACCCTCATAACCCTGGGTGACTGGTTTCCACAGAAAACAGAAGCTCCAAGAGCTTACAAGGGCACATCCTGTGAGTTCAAAGGATTGCACAGTCTGCAATTTGGCTTGCCTATGGTACACCAGGAGGTCCCCTAGGAAACTTCAGTCTGATGGCAAAGGCTGTTGTGTGATGGGGACAACATTAGCAATATGCTAATGCATAATGCATATTGCACTTCTTAGTCTAGAGTATTGTAATAGCAATAAATAAACCTGGAATAAACCTGGCACCTAGTTCTGGGACAAATGACTGACTACCAGATCCTCATTTATCCAGCTGTTCTTATCCTTACTGATCCTATTAGGAGAAAGGGAAATTTAAAGGAATAACAAAATCTGAATGAATGGTTTTTCTTGAAGGGAGACATGCACTGCTTGCTCATCACTGCCAGCTTTTTCAGCTAGCTAACAGTGCAAGGAACCAAAAAGCAGTTTACTGCTGAGATGCCAGAGCACTGCAGCATGAGAACTGCACAGCACCACCTAAGTTCCACCACCACGGTGGCACACGGTCCCTGAAAGTGTTCAGACATGAAATAATAACATCCACCTCTTCCTTTTGCCATTGTTTAAACAGTGACTGTTCCTTGGACTTCCCCTCTCCTTTCCAAAAATGGTATTTATGTGTGTCCCGCACACACATAAAGTCTGGGTCAGGATTCCCACCTTAGAGATTTCTAGAACAGTGTTTTCCTTCAGTCTTTAGTCACTTGCATTTGGTAAAATCTTGGTCTTGGTCTTTGCTTACTTTAAGTCCCATGCTTATTTGGTTATCTATTTTAGACAGAGAGGAATGATGGCTTCAACCAGAAGCCAAATCTCTTTCAGCAAGTATCTCCAGGTGAGGGCTGTACTGGTCTCACACCTCCACACCAAGACATGTTTAAGCCTGTGGCACAGCTGACAGATGAGAGGTGGTGAAATTGCAGTGCCCTGCCAGCTGGTTCTGTCCATGGGCCCAGGAGGGGATGCCAGGAAGCAAAAATCCTTCCACTTGTCCTGGGCTAAGCCATTTGCACCAGGGCCTCAGAGAGCCACAGCTGGAAGTTCTTCAAGCTGTTTTGTTTTTGCTGGTCCTCCTACCTCTGCCACCAGCACAGGAACACAGGCACTGGGAACCAGAGCCCTGCAGTAGGGTCAGTTCTTGTTTTTATTCTTAAGTTCCTGCAAAAGATGCAGGAAGCTACAAGAAGAGGCAAGAAAAACCTGTACCCCTTTGCTTCGTGGAGAAATCCTTTAATTCAAAAGTGAGAAGGTATTATCAGAATTTTGTTAATTTAATCAAGTGACAAAGAAGTCTGCAGCCTCCATGTGAAGGCAACAGATCCTTTCCCAGCAGGGATGGGTTAGAAACTGCTGATTCATCTGCAAAATTGTCCAGTCCCAGAAATCCTTTAAGCTCACATTACATAATCTCCTACTCCAATCAGATCTATGGGCAAAGGGGACAAGGACCCAACCACCAGTGTCCCACTTGGGTTTCACCTTGCTGGTGGCACAGCTTTGCTCCCAGGGAAACTCCACAGTGACAGCGACAGCAAAATGGAATGGGACCATTCAGTCTTTGACAAGCTCCCAAGCCCAGCTCATGAAAACACATCCTGACTCTCTTGGAAGCTGGGTCAGTCTCAGACACCATTTTTAATCATAAGGATGTGTACAACTACCTCCTGCTTATCATATATACCTCAGAAATATGTTTGGTTTTGCTGCTGAGCGGTGATATGTGGTGTTTATAGGGGACATCACTCATCGTAAGGGCTCGACTATACTTTGTACTTGACATACAGTCAATGAATGGCCAATGAGACAAAACTAGCTAGATTTATGGATGTCCTCCTGCACTGCAAATGATCTGGCAAGCAGACATGTTTTAATCCCAGGAGCATCATCTTTGCAAAGCCGTATTACTTTGTTGTTGCTGCTATTATTTGACTTATTTAGTCTTGCAGCCTCCATCTGATGGTTCAAATCCAGTATTAGCTTTGCTCTTCAGTGTTACCACCCTTAGAATTTTTTTGCTGTCATTTTCATCAAGTCTGTTTTTTCTGTGAGTCCTGGAGCCTGAAGTACTGTGATTTTTTTTAATCTTAGCTTTCATTAAAAAAAGAAGTCTGATCTTGTGGTTATGGAGGAAAGACTGAAGACTGAGAAGGCTCTGAACTCATTACCTATCACTGTTTAAAATTTTATCACTGTTTTGGGTTCAAGACTGAAAACTAGAAAGCAGAAGGAAGACAATAATTTTAAAAATACACTTCATTTTTATGAGAAGCTGGTTTACTCTTTTAGTAATTTTTACAGGTAACTTGTGCCAAGGAAAATGAAGAGGAGAAAATGCCTTTAATGGATAGCTATAAATTTCTCCACTTCTTCTATGATCTCAGTAATCTCTGGCATTTCATACCTTTGCAGTGTACTTTTTTATTCATGTCAAGAGGTGGCCTCAGTCAAAACGTAAAAAGGTTATGAGAGGGAAAAGACTTGCACAGCTTCCAGCTTAATTTACAAAAAAACCCCACTGTGGGTTCTGCAGATATGGGCAGAATTAAACTTTCAAGAGTGCGTTTTCATCAGAAGGTGCAGAGAGGGAGGACAAGGGAGCCCCTGGCCAGAGCTGTGCCCTGCTCTCAGTGCCAGACCGTGGGTCCAGGGCAGAGGTTCAAGGAGGGTGGTGGGCAGTGGCCTCCTGACCATGCCAGCCTAGCAAGGGATGAAGAGCGTGCACACAGCCAATGGAGGAAGCCGACAGTCCCTAATGGCTCGGGATCAACATTAGAAGTCACAGCTGGAGAGCAAGCAGCAAGGATCGCTATGAGTAGCTTGGCTCTTTTTCTCAGTCCTACAATCAGGTTTCCTGAAGAGACGCTAAGATACTAATTATGCACGGGATTTACTTTTGCAACTAATTTTTTCAGCTGTCCAAAACACAGTGATTTATCTTTTCTCTAAACAATTTTTCGAAAACTAAAATCTAAAAATTGTTCAAACTACAAGTCATCAACTGAGGGACAACTATTAGTGCTCGAAGCGGCAGATGTGCATACATTTACATTTCCATCTGTCTTTTTGGTAGCTACAGAAAATCGCTAGATATGATTTTTCTTTTCTAATCTGAAGTGGAGAAGCTTTTCTAATCAATACCATTTTAATTCTGACACCTTGTAAATCTGCCTGAATTTGTTCCACCGAGAGAAGCCCACTCTGTTTTTTGGGCTGACTGCTGCTGGAGGAAAGGACACCTGGGTAGCAGAAACCTCTCTGCACAGCCTGGTGTGCGGCAACAAGATCAATTTTTCATGATGGGGAAAAAAGAATGAAACTTCGCTCCTGTGTCTGATCTTGCATCAGTTCCACCACGGGTGGCTTTCTCCATGCGCTTCAGGTGCCTCCATGAACACCCTTCCATCTTTACACTGCTTCTCAGGGGGCTCTTGCCAAGGGCTCCTCCAGGAGAAGCTTGAGGAACAACCCCTTCTGCACTGCAGGGAAACCTTAACAGCTGCAGGTTCACAGCCCACGGTGTTAGTTAACAACTCGGGTCCTCCTATCTTCCAATAGGAGAGATGGGGTTCTCCTGCTGTAAACCCCAACTTAAAGGCAGGGCCTTGTCACAGCTTTTAGGAAGTACAAATGTGGTCAGTGGGGAGCCCTGGCAGCTCTCCCCCAGCCCTGTGACACTCCGTGGGGGTGGCCTGGTCTCGGTGGCTGTGACGCACAGATGTCCCTGTGACACCTGCCCTGCCCACTTGTGTGCTCTCCCTGAGGGGTGATGCCCCCAGCACACACAACACAGCCAGCCACCTATTGAAAACACCTGTCCTCCATGTGCTCTGTTTGTTAGAGGGGAAGCAAAGTTTGACCTTCCAAGGCAGGAAAGGCAAGGCAACACGGGATGCTGGGCATTCCGAGCACGGGCTGCTCGGCTGGCAGCAGCGCAGGGTTGTAGGGAGCATCACACCACCGAGAGAAGCAGGAGGGAGAGCAGAGGGGCCCCGTCCCAGCCGGTGCTACCGGAGCAGGGCCAGGGGTGCCAGGCACCAGTGGGATGCGATCGTCCTCCTAGGCACAGGCAACTTCAGGACTTCTGCTCCAGACGCTGACCAGCGCCTGCGGGAGAGACCAAACCCTCTTGCCTGCAGAATCAGGCTGAGGAGCTGCTGCTGCTGACACCGGGAGCTCAGGGGGGTTTCTGCACACACTTCCACACTGTCCTTGCAACATGCTATTTACCTTCCCTCTTCCTTGGCAGTGCCCGGATCTTACCTGCGTATCTTAATTCTCATCTGTTTTCGCATAAGATACATTTTAGCCCTGCAGCATTGTGCTGCTATGACAACAGGCTTGCACTTCTGCTGCTTTCACACCCTTGTTTTTCTTGTATTAGGTCTCTTCCCCTCATCTTAGTGTCTTGCTCTAAAGATATGACTTCATCCTTTATTTTGTTTTCAGCAGAATGCACTGTATGATCTATTGACTGTTTCCCAAGAAGTGTTTTTAGTGTCTGAGCTACCCAGAGAAGGCGAAGACCTACTACATCCATTGCCAGATCCACAGCTGACTGCCTGTGTCCAGGCATTCAGGAGTAGCCACAAGTTTCTAAACAAAGGGTACCTTGCGTTATTCAGGATGGCAACAGACCCAGCTTTTGGCTCCGCTGAACAACCACAACCCACTTCCACTGACTTTGGAATTAATGGTTTAAGCGTGCCATGTTTGTACAGCAAAGCAATTGGGAATACCACAGACAAGGGAATGTGGTTATTTCTAAACACGGTTGTTTCCTCCACGAATTTCCTCACACGTACAAAGTAAGTGAGGAAATCCGTGAGGACCGTAGACAGAGTGTGCCAACACACACGTTAACAGGAACAGAGTAATTACGGAGCAGAGAGAGGAAATAAACCCCGACAAGTATGAAGTCTGCAAGATTTTGAAGCTAAACTGTTTTGTTCTGCAGTAGTCAGAAGTTATGAAGTTCTTAAATAAATGTGTCCTTAAACAGAAATACCTGACTTTACTTCATTTATGTGTACAAATACATATTTAGTTAGTTACCTAGACCAAATAATGGCCAGTTTATGAGAGAAGCAATCTAAAAGCACTAAAAATCTGTACTTAGTAAAGGTTTCTTTAAGAAAAAAAACCTTGTCATCTACAGATTTTTATAGAAGCAAACTGCAAATACAATCCCCTTCAGTAAGGCATGTTACATTTCAATCCCTTTTCATCTTTGTCTTGATAGCTTAACTGGAGTTTTTGCCAAAAAAAATATTAGTACTGTGTTACTGTTATAAACACAGTAATGGAAATGGAAGAGAAAATATTTTTCTGCAAAAAAAAGGTAAATCTTTAATTAAAAAAAAGACTTTAGTATGGTGCAGTTAACTCACTGTAAGCATACAGGAATAAACACGCTCAAAAGGATTGGTGTCTCAAATTCTAAGTTAGAACATATTTTCTGAGGTTCAAAAATCTGTCTAGGTCTGTATTTCCAGTGAGTCTGTATGACTTTAACCTAACAAGTCTCTTGCTGCAAGTGAAAATATCACTATGAAATGGTAGGGGGCTGTTCTAACACTACTTTTAGGTGGGATTCTAGGTTTTCTTAGATAATAACTACAGACTTTATAAAATCATCTGAATCTCTGTATGATGGTCCATATCAAATATCCCAATTATTTTTGCTTTTCTACGCACTTATTGGAAACACAGGGATAAAAGCACACTTCCTTGAATTAAGTGTTTTTACCTCCTACCTCTCCCTTTTGAAAGACAAATATTGAGGAAGAAACATCCTGCACATCAACAGCACAGGATACCAGTTCTCTATCTCAGCTATAGAGCAGGTACTGCAGCATGTAAAATTTCATTATTGTCCTCCCACAATATCTCAGTCTCAGGATGCATCTTTTCGATATCTGAGATTCTACCAAGGCTTTTTATTGGAAAACCTATTCAAGATCAGAGACTGAGGATATGTTTAGATTTCTCCCTTCTGCAAGTGACCATGGCAGCTGGAAATGCAACATTGGGATGGCAGGCCTAGAATGGTGTAAACACTTAGAGGGAGCTATGAGAACTATGGATAGAGATTTAGACAAAAATAAGAAATAAAAGAGTACTTGTCATCGTCTCAAAAGCAAAACTACTCCATAAAGCAGCCACACACCTCTCTGCTAATAAGAAGAGACCGTGTGTGGAGCAACTTGTGCATCCAGCAAGACCTGGGGCTGTCCTGGGAGCAGCCAGTGTCGCGCTGGCAGATGTGCACTCACAGCAGGAGCCCTTCAGCAGCTCCTGCTTTGGGAGCGCTGCCTGAGCCCTGGGCTGAGACAATTCTGAGGCTGAGCCCTGCCCAGAATCCCTTCCCAGCCAGCAACAAGATATCGTGCAGCACTGGCAATAGTGACTTGCTCAGGCTGGTAAGGTGCCCACGAGGCGCAGCACTAAGTTAACCAGAGTGTTTTAGAGATGTCACAAGAGTAATTTAATTGAATAATGACTTGACTTGGATGTTGGACTGATTAACTTTTGACAGTACCATCTATGTTTCAGTTTCAACGGGTCAGAGCCTAAAACTTTGTACCCCTTTACTAAGGGACTGTAACAGAAGCTGATTTCTTCCTCTGCTTAAATCAGGGGAAATCTCCTTCCCTTGGCACATGACTAGAGAAGCTGTAGCTGCTCAAGGCTCATTCTCTTCCCTCTTTGGCAGATGAAGTGGGATATGGCAGGTAAGGAAACCAACAAAATGTGCTCCAAGAGCAGCCAGCATCTGCCTGGGGCAACCATCCTCCTGTGTATCCCATCCTCCTGCTTGTGGGTGGAGACGCAGCAACAGCCATGTGGGAGGAGCCAGCGTCCAACCTGACATTTATTCTAAAGCAAAACCTCTCCCTTGGGGAGGTCATCCTCCAGAAAAGGAAAGATAAGCAAAAGCTGCTGTGTAGATTCTCTGCCCTGCCTGTGGTTACATGGCAGCTTCAGAAATATGAGTGGGATTTACTCTGTGGTTTCACCCAGGACACTTATTTACAAGCAGAGTCCTTTGAGTTGGTTGGTTCTGGACTGCACCTTGGGTTCCCTTAGCTCCCTTCTCCCTTTCATGCAACTGAATGTGAACAGGAAAACCTTGATGGTCACCTTTTTCTCCCTCCTTCCCTTGGTGGGCCCTGTTAACACAAGATGATGTAGCCCGCATCACCACAGATGTAACAATACTGGGAGCTACGAGCCCTCCCTCCTCTTCTGCTGTTCTTTGGCCCATGGGGCCGGGCCATCCACAACAGGCTGTCCACGGATGGTCAGCTGCCTGAGCCTGCCTCTGCCCACAAACAGAAGTATAATCAGGACAAGGAGCTTAATCCATTCTACACAAAGCATGTTGGAATTAACTACATAAGTAAAGAGTTGGAAATAATGCATCAGACACGCCTGACAATGTCTAAACAATCAAATGGCAATGGTGTTCATTATCTCACTAAAAGAAAAATAATATTTTTTTTAGTGAATTCTGTCTATTAAAAATGAGGCTGTGTTAAATACTAACAGAACTTTCTAAGTTATACCTCTTTTGCTGACGTGATATACCTTATGCAGAAGTTTGCCTTCAGAAAGATTCTGAGTACCATTTATTTGTGTGTCACTCTGCTATTGATAAAACTACAGATCTCCAGAGAAAGCAGTAAAGAGAAAAAATCCATTATCATTATTATCCTATGACTGAGTAAATGTGCACATACTGGATGCAAATGCAATTCACAGTGCAAGAAAATGAAGGAATGAAAATAATTTCTCTGGAGTTTTCTCATTCGCCAGTAACATTGCTGTTACTGTACTTAGTGAGTTGACACTCATTAAATGTTTGCTCATTACTGTTGGGTAATATGTCAAAAGGAAAACAGAAAATACTGAGTGGCTCTGTACCACAGTTCTGTATGTGCCTACAGTGGAAATAAAATATAAATAAATTCACTGTAACAGGTATTTCATTGTTTAGTAAAGAGAGAGGTCTCCCTGAAGTCTCTTACAATAGGTGTTTGCATCTGTTTTTTCATTTTAGAAGAGACACTCCTTGAAGCGATTAAGAAGAATTAACATTGGCTTTTATATGGGCTGACAGTTTGACATTCAGGGAAAAGAAAAAAAAAAAAGCAATGCTGAAATATTTTGGGCTTCCACAAGGCAACAGCAAAAATGTGCAAGACTGAGCTAGCCACACCTCTGGTTATTTCCAAATGTTCCTTTCCTTTTTCTTAAATGAACTTGACCCTCTTAACACTCAAGTTTTTGCATCTATCATCCCTGTTTTCCTTTCCAGGATTGTTCAAAACTACTGGGGTATAAACTAGAGTACCAGCTTCAAGAAATGCAGGTTTCTGACATGATATATGGTACGCAGAGATGTCCTGTCAGATTGTGACTCGCACACTCCGTGCTGCTCAAGTGGGAAGATGCTGCCCGCTCTAACTTGAGTCGGCAGCACAGGCTGCACCATGCCTGCAGTCTCTAGCTGGGCTGGATTTTCTCTTCATCTATGAAACTGGTGGTGGTGGGCTGGGAGTGGAGGGGAAAAAACCACTATCCACTAAAGATAAGCTGCTGAGTTGTGTCATTTGCCTTGATGAGCAGTGAGAAGAAGGTTTTGTGCTATTCCTCTCCATGTAGAAGTGCAGTCCAGACACAGCAGCCGCCCCTAAAACCATTCTCGGCAGCCTGATAGACTGGTACCTAACTGTTTTTGAAGTTCGAGTTTATCAAAGCCCGAGACGCTTTAACTCGGGAGTACAACTGCCATGCGAGTAGAGAGACGCCGAAAAAATTATTTAAGCAAGCCAGACTGCCATTCTCGCTCACTCAAAGCAAATAAAAGCAAAACGGGGAAAAAAGAAAAAGATGGGGATAAAAGAAACAAAAAGGAGGAAGAGAGCGGAGCCCGCGGCGCTGGCGGGGAGCGCGGTGCCGGCTCCCCGCGGCGAGCTGGCGTCCCAACTGTTGCAGGGAGGTGACCGGGGAGCTGCGGTGGCAGCGCCCGAGCCGGGCGGGCAGAGCACGGCATGCGCGGGTGGGTCCGTGCCGGCGGGCAGGTGCGGGGAGAGGGGCGGGATGCGGAGCGCCGGGCCAGGCGGGATGGCGATGCTCGGGGCCGGGGGACCCGCCGGGGTTACCTTGAGGATGAGATCAGTGTGGTGCTGGTCCAGCATGTTGGCCTTGCGGAAGGAGGTGATGATCACCCGGCCGTACCTCCCAGGCGTTTGCAGGTCGGAGTAGAGCCGGTGCTTGGAGCGGTTCACCGGGAAGAGGCTGTCCACCAGGTTCCTCTCGATCTTGGCCAGGCTGTGCGTGGGGGCCAGGAGGTGCTCCACGCTCTCCTCCACCTGGTAGCGGCTGAAGCTGGCGCCCAGCAGGATGGAGATGAGCACGGGCGCCGAGGCGAAGAACACCGGGTGGCTGGCGACGAAGTGGCCGAGCCGGGAGAAGGACGTCCCCAGCCCCCTGTGCAAGACCTGCCGCAACATCCTAGTGCGGAGGGCGCGCAGGAGAGCGAGCGCCGCGCCGGGGCCCCCGCAGCTCCCCCACGGCCCCCGCAAGACCATGGGGCAGCCCCGCCGGGCGCCGCCTCCCCGCCGGCCGCGGCTGCGGGGGGCCGGNCGCCCGCCCGCCCGTGTGCGTGCGCGGGGCGGCTCGGGCGCTCGTCCTCCCGCAACGCCGCCGTGCCCGAGAGGAGTTTCCCAGCCCCTCGGCGCCTGACTTCCCAACCCGCCGCCCCTCGCCGCGGAGCGGCGGCGCGGACCGCCGGGGGTGTGTGTGGGGGCAGCCCCGCCGCCGCCCCGCCGCGGGAAGGGGAAGGGGCAAGCGCCGCTCCCCGCCGCGGAGTTTGCGCGGGAGCGGGGCTGCCCGCAGACTGCTGACTAATCCCCCGGCCGCGGCAGGCGAGGCGAGGCGGGGCGGGCGCGTAAACCCTTCCGCGGCGCCCCCGCCGCCGCCCTCCGCCCAGGGGCGCGGGGCCACGCCGGGCGGCGCC